>CM019067.1:29855886-30189563 GCA_009667805.1 Leptobrachium leishanense | reverse complement strand
GACCAACACTATGGGAGATGCATATGGACTCCTGGACTCTTGAATCACCTTGTTCTTTGCAATTCATTCAGTTGCTCTCGCAGATCATCCAAGTCTCCAGCGGGACTCGCCTTGATCTTTCACGAAACGGCTTATCTTCTTGTAACCGAATGCGGTGCTCAGTACTCTTAGCTAGGCCCACATCGAACTCATCTTTCGAGAACAATTCCTTCCACTTTAGGACTTGAGACTGAAGACGTTTCTTCCAATCAGGTGAAATGGGAGCGTCCTTGGGGGTAGAATCTTTCATCTGGAATCTCTTTATCCACTCCCCCTCCTAAATCAGTGGAGAGGGGTGTAGCAGACTCTACTTGCCCGATAGGCATTCGTGCTTTAAGGACTACTGGAGAATCTGTCACATTGCACACACTGACCGACTCTTCCTCGTGTTCTCTTCAGGGCTTTGGTGGAGATTATTTCAGGAATTACTTAGACTCCGGTTTCACTCCATGATTAAAATCGGTTCCCAGCACCACATAGGGACCTGGTTGCGATCCGTTCAACTTGACTGAAACCCGGAAGCTCGCTACTTCTCCTGCTTGCAAACCTTCTCTGTTCCACCCAGTCTCCACAGTCTTCCCACCTCGGCAGTGCCTTTCGTTCTTCAACCATCTTCTGATAGACCGGACGTAACATTGGGTGCACTCCTTGAGTTGAACCTTCTTCCAACACGATAGGCGTCAGGAGACGCCGCACTAGGTCAGTATTCGTCCCACTATCAGGGAGCTTCTGTTCGCACCCGAGGGTCGAGGACACACAATAGCCAATGCATCACAACCCCAGACTGCCTGATGACTTCAGATCCGATCTCCAACTTCACTTGCAGGTACCCGTCATAAGGGAGTTTCTCAGTGCCGATACCCCATATTTCCAAATCCTTCAATTCTTGCAAAGGAATGTGCTTTAAGTGTTTCTCATAGAAGTCTCTGTAGATCAATGTCACTTGAGCCCCTGAATCTAACAGGCTTTGGTGTAGACTCCTTCCACTTGGATTGGCACAATAGGAGAAGGACCTATCAGTTGGTCAGGAAACTTGGTGGCGGCATCCGACACTTAGACCCAGTTTGCTGTACCCTGGCCCTTTTCTTGGCCCGTGTAGGTTTTGGGTGTGCATTGCTTCCCCATGACGTAGACCCGGATGCTAAGGGAGTGACTCTTTCAGTCCTGGCAGGCTCAGCAGTTGGCTCGGCTTTGGCCTTCCCGCCCTCTTAGTCTTGACTTGGTTTCTGGAGCGGGGTTCAACCTTCGGGCACTTAGGTTGCTCCTTCACTTGTGCCCTCTGGCGTTCCCGCCAGTGAGGTAGATAACAGTCCTTCTAGGCTTTCAACAGTCCCTCGACTCTATCCTTCTCAGACTTTTGGCCTTTGCACTGTGCGCGGAAATGGCCCATTTCTCCACAACCAAAACATCTCTTCTTAGAGAGCGGAGACGTAGTTGCTTGTTGGGATTTTGTTAAAGGACTTGGACCAGACGCCACAGCAGCTCCCGTCGTCTGCATGTCTGTGAGGAATTTCTGCATTTCTGCCTGCATTTCGGTCACCTTCATCAATACTCGGCACAATTCCGCGTGCGCCTGTTGCAATTCAGCTTGAGCTTCCTGTACCTTCTTGACGGTCTTGGACAATTCACCACGTTCAGAGGGGTTCGATTCTTTGGCAGCCCTCTCTGTAGATTTAAAAACGACTAGGTGCTCTTGTTCGTCCTCGTCCGATCCATAAGTAGCTAGGGAGTCGCTTTCAGGCTGCAGACCGTCGCTATGTCTCACAGGTTGTGCATAAGCCCTTCCCCCCGCCTGAAGGATTTCTCTTCCAGTAAAGCCTCTTCTTCTCGTACAACTCGGATCAGTTCCAGGTACTTCAATTCTTGGTTACCTGCTCTGCTTCTCAGCTGCATCATTACTGGATCTAGAGTTGAGAGCCCCTCAGGATCTGTTTTATTCGGATCTTATCTACTTCGGCCGGTTCGGCCCCTTTCTTGAGAGTATCTGGTGTAGAATCTTATCTAGGCGCCTCATGTACTCGGTCATCCTTTCACCTCTTCTCTGGTAAGTGTGTTCGTACTGATATACCAGTTCGGCCGCCTTTTCGGTTCGCCCAAAAACTTCTTCAAGAACTTTTAAGTAATCTAAAGCAGTACAATCTTTTCTGCTCAGTTTTAGGTTTCTCACCGCTTCTGACGCAGGTCCCTTTAAACTCTCGGTGATCCTTTGCTTTTTCTGGGCCTCAGGGACGTCCCACTCATCCAGAGCCTGCATCGCCTGTTCCACCCATTCTTCAAAGGTTTCTTCTCCCGCCGGAGTTGGTACGTTTCCTGTAAAATTTCTTAACCGTCGATAACCGAAGTTAGTGTGAGGAGGGCTTGTTTTCTGACATTTAGCCAGTAGATCTCCAATAGCCACGATAAATTCCGGCCCGATCATGGCCAACGGACTAGGCGCGGGAACACTTGCGGATTCACCATGTGGCACACTTGGCTGAATTAGTTGGACTTCCACCTCATCGGCCAGTTTCACGCTCGCGCCCTGAAAACATGGTGGAACACCCTTTCTCCACTCGAGAAGGACATACGTGTGAGGAGTATCTGGGTTTTTCTTAATGTCCAGTATTAACCCCCGATGATCTGGTGCTAGCGTGGCCACGGCCTGGCGGATCTGCTCTTCGGCCCAAGTGTCTGCGGGGATATCCATGACTATACAACATTCTAACTGACTACTGTGCTCCTCACACCATTCGGCAACAGTGTCTGGATCCATATTTAACCCTTTAGATGCGGTTTTTCCAGAGACTGAATCCCGGAAACGAGCCCCCACGTGTAGCGCTCACTCCCGGAGGAGCGCTGAAATGAACCACGGGTCAGTCTCCCCGCACTAGGGAATAAATATACTCCAAACACAGGTTTGGGTTTTTATCATTTAAATAGTTTACTAAAATTTGGCAGATATTAAGATACGGTATTCACAGATATTATTACAGTACTGTCGTATTGCGATAAAACGCGTAGCGGAAAAGAAACGAAACACGAGGCTTCGTATTTCGGAAAATAAAAATATTCGTAACCGAACATAAAAGAAAATGCAATTGCACGAATATTCAGAAAAGGACACATAGCGAAACCCAAAATATACAATCACTTCGTATCACGGCAAACGCGCAGCGGAAAAGAGAAAAATAATTCGGAACGTATCTTTAAACCCCGTTCCGATTCGTAACAAAATGAGTCCTGCACAGGTTAAGTCCCGGAATGTAAAAGGTGTGTATGTGTGTAAGGTACCCGGGTACTGTTCAACTGGCCAGTGAAATTACTTAAGAAAAGTCTTCGACTAGTCAAGTTGGGGCCCTGTGGACTTTAAAGAGAAAACGTATTATAAACGGCCTTGCAGGCCTCTCACCTATCCGCCGGTTGCTTTAGGCTCCGCTGACCCAGGACGTCTCTCCGCTGGATTTTGACTGGGGATACTAGCGGCCGGATCCGTTGTCTGACTTCCCGTAGCTTGTCCACGACTTTTCCTCAGCTCACCGCCTGCTCTCTGTACCCGATCCACTTGCGGTGACTCCTTACTCGAGGTCTTCGGTTGGTTCCCTCTGTAGCAACTCTGGAACTTGGAGGGCTCCTTCTCTTGAGGACTGAATGACCCGGTAACCGAACTGACAGGTCTCACTTGCTTTCTGCCCTAGGCCTTCTCCCAAAGTATGGCACTGCGTCTGCTCTCTCTCGTTCCCTGGCGCGCTCTGGCGCATTCTCCACGAGGCAGAGGATGTAAGTCTCCAGTCCCCACCCACTTCCTGTCTTCTTGCAAAGCATGCCGGGCATTGTAGTCCCAATGTCCAGTATCTCTGATCGCGATAGTCTCCATCTTGTGGCCAAAAATAGGTACTGCCACAGCAAGATATTTAACACAGCGCTACATTATTTTTTATGACACATGCGGGGAAATCACAGCAGTGCAGGGACAGGTTAACAGTTGAACCTTATCGAGCATCCAGCATCCCGATCTGTTCAGAAGATCTATGTATCATTTGTAAATACTCGGAGTCTGTAGGGATTTTTAGTTCAGCATCAGCACTGGGGGGGAGTGTCTCCTGCTGTGAGAGCCATAAATCACTCCTCAGGAAAATGCAGCATGTCGCAGCTCTGACAGTAAACAGGAGCTCAGGGAGATTTCTTTACAAGAGTTTTCTTTAAAAAAAATATCCATCTGCCAGTAGTTTGGCTAACACAATGTATAGGCCTGGGGTCAGCAACCTTGGCTCCCTGATGTTTTGTGAACTACATTTCCCATGTGGCTTAGACAGGCTAATGGGTGACTGAGCATCATGGGAGATGTAGTTCCCAAAACATCAGGAAGCAAAGGTTGCTGACCCCTGGTAAAGGCGATACAGTTGGAAGAACTTTCGCGTGAGATATGTACTAGAATAGTTTGTAATAAAGTAGGTTATTTTGAAAAATAAACTGCAATGAGCTGCAACATAATATCCGAAAGGTTGGAATTGGCTAATTCATCACACCACTCAGAAAAAAGGTCATATAGACCCAATCTATTTATTTATTTATAAAGGATTTTACCAGGAAGGATACATTGAGATTTCTCTCGTTTTCAAGTATGTCCTGGGTTCAAGAACATTGAAGTGTTACAGTTACAGAAATACAAAGTAATATAATGCTAGATATTAAAAAAAAAAAACACAAATATACAGATTAACAGAAAATAAATATGTAGGAAATATAGTCACTAGGTTACATGTTTACAGGTGCATTCTGTATTGAGGTATGTTAGTAAGGAGCTCTTGAGTGACTTAAGAATGGGGGAAGATTTGATGGTGTCTGGGAGGTTATTCCATAATTGTGGTGCTCTGTAGGAAAATGAGGACCGAGCCACTGTCTTTTTGCATTGTGGTATTGCAAGTAAGGTGCTGGTCCTGGATCGGAGGTTATAGGATGAGGGAGCTGCTGGGGAAGCAGTCTATTCAGGTAGGATGGCAGCTTCCCAGAAATGCTCTTAAATAACAGGCTAGGAAAGGTGAAGGGTGCGTTTAGACTCCAGTGATGGCCAGTTTAGCTCTTTTAACATGTCACAATGGTGGGTCATGTAGTTACATTGTAATGCAAAGCGGCAGAAGGAGTTATACAATGTAGTAAGTTTCTGAAGGTGTGTTTGCGGGGCGGCTGCATACACTACATCTCCGTAATCAATAGCCGGCATAAGCATTTGTTGTACAATCTGCTTTCTTACCGCGGGGCTCAAGCAGGATTTGTTTTTGTACAGGGCACCTAGTTTGGGGTAAAGTTCAGATGAGAGTTTTTCAATGTGAGGGCCAAAGGATAGATTAGGGTCCAACCACATACCTAGATATTTGAGAGAAGTGACTGTGGTCAGCGTGCCATTTGATTTTGTCCCAACACTTTGAAAGGGAGTAAAAATGTGAGAGGCACAGTGTACGACACTAACCTTGCTACAAAGGTTTGTTACATAGGAGGTGAGTGATTGAAATTAAGATGCAACATATTAACATGTAAAACACAAACAAAAAATAGAATGGATTAAGCACAGTGATATAGAATAGAAGCATTTGCTTTCGACGAGTAGGAAAGCAACATTTTGGGAGTTTACCTTTCCAACAGTTACATCCCCATTTATAAAGCTCCAACATTTTCATAGAAACATAGAATATGTCGACAGATAAGAACCTTTCGACCCATCTAGTCTGCCCAATTCTATGGATACTTTCCCTGGATTTATCTTTTATTTAGGGATAGCCTTATTCCTATCCCATGCCTGCGTATACTCAATCACTGTTTTAGCCTCTACCACTTAGACTGGAAGGTTGTTCCATGTATCCACCACCAAGACCTTACGCCGGATAAACTCCATTTACTACAACCCTCTGTTGCCTGTCACTCAGCCACTGCCTAATCCATTCAACAATATTGGAATCCAAGCTCAAAGATTGCAATTTATTGATAAGCCTCCTATGCGGAACAGTATCAAAAGCCTTACTGAAATCTAAATAAATGTCTACTGCACCACCTTTACCCAATCAAAAACCCAATGTCTACTGCACCACCTTTACCCAATCAAAAACCCAATGTCTACTGCACCACCTTTAACCAATCACAAACCCAATATATATTGCACCACCTTTACCCATTCACAAACCCAATGTCTATCGCACCACCTTTACCCATTTACAAACCCGATGTCTACTGCACCACCTTTACCCAATCACAAACCCAATGTCTACTGCACCACCTTTACACAATCACAAACCCAATGTCTACTGCACCACCTTTACACAATCACAAACCCAATGTCTACTGCACCACCTTTACCCAATCATAAACCCAATGTCTACTGCACCACCTTTACCCAATCACAAACCCAATGTCTACTGCACCACCTTTACCCAATCACAAACCCAATGTGTACTGCACCACTTTTACCCAAACTAAAACCCAATGTCTACTGTACCACCTTTAGCCAATCAAAAAAATCAATAAGATTATTTGGCATGCTCTCCCTGAGGTAAACATATGTATTTTCTGATCTTGTAATCTATGTATTTTTAGATGTTCAACAATCCTTTCCTTTAACATGGTTTCCATTAATTTCCCCACTACTGAAGTAAGACTAAGTGGCCTATAGTTCCTTGATTCCTCCCTACTACCAGGGCTATTCACTAAAGGGTGAAGTCAGGAGAATTTTCAGGAGAAGAGAACAAGCTAGACCAAATAGCCGATTTAGAAAGAGATAAAGGGAGAATATTTCAGGTTTGGCTATATTGACCAAGAATTTTCACTTCTCCTGTCATTGTCCTGACTTCACCCTTTAGTAAATAGACCTGTACCTTTCTTGTAAATATTCCACAAAGCTGAACAATGGGTACAGCAGATCAAAAAATTAAATCAACAAATAAGTTTGAGAAAGGGTGAACAATAGGAAAAAGGAGGGCCCTTCTTAAGAGTTTAAACTCTAAGAAGAAAGGTGTGACACACAGGGGTGAGGGTAGCAGACACAGCAGCCTGAGATTGTTTTAACACAATATAAAGCTATGCTGTATGACTTCAAATTATTGTGTCAAACTAATTTTGTTTGCTTTTGAGCTCCAGAAGACGCCCACCATTGTTTGGGTTACGCTAACATTTGGCAATCATACAGTAGCTCGTGTAGGTGTGATCTATAGACCCCCTGGACAAGTAGAAGAGCTAGATAATCTGCTGTTTGAGGAAATAGCCAAAATGGCAATGAAGGGGGAAGTTATTATCATGGGGGACTTTAACCCTTTCGCTGCTGAGGCTTTTCCCGCCCCTATGCTGAGGTCATTTTTACCTGTTTTGCGCATCATGTTTAAACGTGTTTTGAAGGCTTATTTTAGTATATGACCCAGACATATTATATATCGTTCTTTCCGTCAGACTCAGTAGATTCATAATATGTCATTATTATATGTATACGTTATGTCATGTCTGTATATTATAACAAAAAATGCAATAAAATATGTATTTTCAATAATTTACAATGTGTAAAGTGTTTTTTTCCACATTTTAACATGCGAGCAATTGCGGTTATATTTTGTATGGGGTGCGCTTGTTAAAAAAATTAGAGATGGGGTCTCGTTACATTTCTTTTGGGGAAAATGACACTATTTTTAACAAACGCACCGCATACAAAAATCGTTAGTGCAGCATCATTGTTCACATTATAATTGATATGGGAACAATATTGCTGCATTAACAAACCAAAAAAAATAAAAAAAAAGTGTTTATTTTTTTTTTTTTTTTTTTTTTTAATTTTTTTTAATTTTTATTTTTCATTTTTTTTTTTTTTTACAAAATTTTTCACTTTCATGTTTGGTATCGTTGGAACGGCCATGCTCTGGCCGATCCAACGATACCAAAATTTAACCCCTAGCTGCCACGGATCGGGAGATAGGGAGTTCATTGGAACTCCCTATCTCCACAGTTGGTGGCAGTTAGGGGTTAAGTCTGGGGGAGTTCCCGGAGGCTTGGCCGACATCCAAGATGTCGGCCAGCTCCGGGAAAGGATCGCGAACCGGCGCTTTTCAGCGCCGATTCGCGATCCAGCTCCCCAGGGGTTAATGCCAGGCATCATTTGGAAGGGCAGGCTGTGCCCTTCCAAATGATGCCTGGGTTAACCCCCTGTGCGCCGCCGATCGGGAGGGAGAGAGGTCCGAAGGACCTCCCCCCCTCCCTTTCAGGCGCCTCCTCCGCACATGCGGGGGGGCGCCTGAATTAGGTGTCATCGCGCCCCCGCGATGACACCTAATTCTGGCGGCTGCTGGTCCGGATGCCGGGCTGACATCCAGGATGTCAGCCCGCACCGGAGGGGCCAGCGATCGGCCGGAACCCGGCCGAACGCTGACCCCGATGGGAGGACGCGCTCAGCGCGTCCTCCGCATACCAGCGGGACTGCTGAGGACGCGCTCAGCGCGTCCTCAGCAGTGAAGTGGTTAATCTTCCTGATGTGAACTGGAAAACCAAAATAGCTGGGTGCACCAGGAGTACAAATATTCTAAACTCCCTACAAGGATTATCTCTAACACAAGTAGTTGAGGAGCCGACCCGTAAAGAGGCCATATTGGATTTAATACTCACAAATGGAGGTTTGGTATCAGACGTTGTTGTAGGTGAAAATTTGGGATCTAGTGATCACCAGTCAGTGTGGTTTAATATAAGAACAGGGATGAGCCACACCACACAAAAACAAAAGTTTTAGACTTTAAAAAAACTGATTTTTCTAAAATGAGATTTTGTGTGAAGGAGTCATTATCAGACTGGAGGAGTTTAAAGGGAGTCCAGGAGAAATGGGATTATTTAAAGGAGGCATTATTGAAGGCCACAGGCAATTGTATTCGGCTTGTTAGCAAAAACAAAAAAGGGAAGAAACCACTGTGGTACTCTGCAGAAGTGGCCAAAATAGTGAAGAACAAAAAGATAGCATTCAACAATTACAAAAAAAATCAGAGTGAAGAAGATAGGCAAACCTATAAGATTAGTCAGAAAGAGGCAAAGCAATCTATAGGAGCTTCCAAAGCACACGCAGAAGAGAAAATAGCTCAGTCAGTAAAAAAGGGGGACAAAACATTTTTTAGATACATAAACGAGAAAAGAAAAGTAAAACAAGGATTAGTTAGATTAAAAACAAAGGAAGGAAGGTATGTAGAAGAGGATAAAAGTCTCGCTGACTGCCTCGATGAATATTTTTGTTCAGTCTTTGCAGAAGAAAAGGAAGGAAAGGGACCTCAGTTAGGAGGAAACACTAACGACACATTTACATATGAGTCTACAGAGGAGGAGGTTCTACAGCAGCTGTCTAAAGTAAAGACAAATAAGTCAATGGGCCTGATGGGATCCACCCTAAATTATTAAAAGAGCTCAGTGGTGTAATAGTATAACCGTTAACAGATTTATTTAACCAATCCTTGTTAACGGGAGTCGTCCCAGAAGACTGGAAATTAGCAAATGTTGTGCCCATTTACAAGAAGGGTAGTAGGGAGGAATCGGGGAACTATAGGCCAGTTAGTCTTATGTCAGTAGTGGGGAAATTAATGGAAACCATGTTAAAGGAAAGGATTGTTGAACATCTAAAAACACATAGATTACAGGATCAGAAACAACATGGGTTTACCTCAGGGAGATCATGCCAAACTAATCTTATTGATTTTTTTGATTGGGTAACAAAAATAATAGACACAGGTGGTGCAGTAGACATTGCTTATTTAGATTTCAGTAAGGATTTTGATACTGTTCCTCATAGAAGGCTTATCAATAAATTGCAATCTTTGAGCTTGGATTCCAATATTGTTGAATGGATTAGGCAGTGGCTGTGTGACAGGCAACAGAGGGTTGTGGTAAATGGAGTTTATTCAGCGCAAGGTCTTGTTACCAGTGGGGTACCTCAGGGGTCAGTACTTGGACCCATTCTCTTTAATATTTTTATTAGTGATATTGCAGAAGGTATTAATGGAAAAGTATGTCTTTTTGCTGATGACACAAAGATTTGCAACAGGGTTGACGTTCCTGGAGGGATCAGCCAAATGACAAATGATTTAGGTAAACTAAAACAATGGTGGGAGCTGTGGCAATTGAGTTTTAATGTGGATAAGTGCAAGATAATGCACCTGGGACATAAAAACCCAAGGGCTGAATATAGAATATTTGATACAGTCCTAACCTCAACATCTGAGGGTTGGGATTTAGGGGTTATTATTTCAGAGGATCTAAGGGTAAGTAGTCAATGTAATAGAGCAGCAGGAAATGCTGGCAGAATGCTTGGTTGTGTAGGGAGAGGTATTAGCAGTAGGAAAAGGGAAGTGCTCATGCCACTGTACAGAGCACTGGTGAGACCTCACTTGGAGTACTGTGTGCAGTACTGGAGACTGTATCTCCAGAAGGATATAGACATCTTAGAGCGAGTTCAGAGAAGGGCTGCTAAAATGGTGTACGGCTTGAAGGAGAAAAGTTACCAGGAAAGGCTTAATGATCTTAACATGTACAGCTTGGAAAAAAGACGAGACAGAGGAGATATGATAGAAACATTTAAATATGTAAAGGGAATCCACAGGGTAGAGGAAGGGAGTATATTTAAAAGGAAACAAAGTAGCAAAACAAGAGGACATAGTCTTAGATTAGAGGGGCAAAGGTTTAAAAGTAACATCAGGAAGCATTATTTTACTGAGAGGGTGGTGGATACATGGAACAGTCTTCCAGTTGAAGTGGTAGAGGCCAAAACAGTAATTGAATTTAAGCAGGCATGGGATAGGCATAAGGCTATCCTAAACAAAAGATAAATCCAGGAAAAGTATCCATGTAATTGGGCAGACTAGGAGGCCGAAAGGTTCTTATCTGCCAACATTTTTCTATGTTTCTATGTTTTAGACCTGTTTTCTTAGTGCCCAAATTGCAAAAATTGTTTAAAATCAGTCCTTATTGGACATTTACCTTCTGACAAGGCACGGAGCTTTGAACTGCAGTTCTATGTGCAGTAACTCCATTTGGCCAGTAGATGGCAAAGACTGACTGCTAAATAGGTTATTACAGTAAGGAATACATTGGGAATATTGCCAAATATTTTTTACTGTATAATTCATTAAACATCATTTTTAAAAATCTTAATGACAATCCTAACAGTTTGTTTTTGGAAACTCATTTGGTAGTGGAGGGGTTAAGTAGACTAACAATATTTTCTTACTAACAGGTGTATAGGATTGTAAGCACAAATGAACATTTTGCTTTGTGTGTTGTAAGCTATACTGGTATCTGCTTGCTTTGCTGCGATGCCGAGGATTAATTAGTGGGAGTTGCGCACGCAACGTATTCAATGTTTGTGAAATTTTCATTGTGTATATATTATGTATATAATACAAATTTCCATACAGAAGCGGAAAAAAAGGAAAAAGAACGATCCCGTCATGCATTCATACACATTCCTCCTTCAGACAGACTGCTGTCCACGGGAGAAAAGCTCAAATGCACATTTTAATCTCCCTTCTCCTTCCGCCTGCATATGCCAATAGAAATTGCTAGCATTTTTAAATGACATGCTTATTAGTACAGTTTGGGAAAATCTGCATGGATGGCAAATCGCTTTCTAACATCTCCTGCCAATATTCCATTTAAGACCCTGAGTACAACATTCAGCCGATTAAATACAGTACATTTTTTATTCCATAAAATTGTTTGTTGTTTTCTGTATTAACCCGTTAATCCTGGAACGAGCAGCATTGAAGTCATAGTAGAAAAGTAACAACTGAATGTTACACTTACCTTTAAATGTGTCACAAACAAACGTCAACTTTTAAAGGGCCAGTACCACCAAAAATGAAATGTCCTTATTGTGTTTATTTATGTTGCTGATATCTTACATGTGATTTGTTTTTCTCTTGTATGTTTAGTTAAGAAATTATTTTCCTCTATATGTGTCACTGGCTGCATCCATTGTGTGATATTTTCCTTTATATGAGTCACTGGGTGTTACCATTGTGTGATATTTTCTTCTATATGGGTCACTGGGTGCATCCATTGTGTGATATTTTCCTCTATATGGGTCACTGGGTGCATCCATTGTGTGATATTTTCCTCTATATGTGTCTCTGGGTGCATCCATTGTGTGATATTTTCCTCTATATGTTTCACTGGGTGCATCCATTGTGTGATATTTTACTCTATATGTGTCACTGGGCGCATCCATTGTGTGATATTTTCCTCTATATGTGTCACTGGGTGCATCCATTGTGTGATATATTCCTCTATATGTGTCACTGTGTGCATCCATTGTTTGATATTTTGCCCTGTGTGTCTCTGGGTGCATCCATTGTGTGATATTTTCCTCTATATGTGTCACTGGGTACATCCATTGTGTGATATTTTCCTCTATATGTGTCACTGGGTGCATCCATTGTGTGATATTTTCCTCTGTGTGTCACTGGGTGCATCCATTGTGTGATATTTTCCTCTATATGTGTCACTGGGTGCATCCATTGTGTGATATTTTCCTCTATATGCGACACTGGATGCATCCATTGTGTGATATTTTCCTCTATATGTGTCACTGGGTGCATCCATTGTGTGATATATTCCTCTATATGTGTCACTGGGTGCATCCATTGTGTGATATTTTCCTCTGTGTGTCACTGGGTGCATCCATTGTGTGATATTTTCCTCTATATGTTTCACTGGGTGCATCCATTGTGTGATATTTTCCTCTATATGTGTCACTGGGTGCATCCATTGTGTGATATTTTCCTCTGTGTGTCACTGTGTGCATCCATTGTGTGATATTTTCCTCTGTGTGTCACTGGGTGCATCCATTGTGTGATATTTAGTATTGTAAACTGCCCCCTCCCCCAGTATCTTTCCATCACTTGCTCCTCACTGTGTGGCTTTGGCCATAGAATAGAGTGAACAGGTCAATCACCGACTCACATCATTGTATTCAAAGGACATCATCAGGGTGTAGGTAACGTGTTGAAAGTCCACTATCAGGTCATTCAGGCCATCTAAAATCCAGGGTAGCCTAGACAACGCAATAGACTGCCTGCAGTTCTGTCTAAAATTTTCTCCTTTCCCCATTGCCTCTTCACCACTGTTTTTATTTAATATACTATAGCTGTAAAGTGAGACTTGCCATAAGATTTTGGTAAATGTTGCATCAATGGAAAAATACACAAAACGGAAAGAGGAGATAAAAACCTAACTTTATAAGATTCCATTTAGGTGAAAATATGGCAAAATCATTATTTAGCAAACAGTATTTTGCTGAATTTGGAGTCGGCGAAGCAGAGACCGGACGTCAGCGAAAACAGCAGAATTGCAGCGATAACTGCCGAATTGTGGCAAATTAGCATCAACAAGCTTCACCAAAGAGGGAAAAAAAAGGAAGTCTTCTATCCTGATAATAGGAGTATAAATCAGTAAAAATGTGTCCAACTAACAAAAAAGTCTTTAAAAAAAGTCTATTACAGAGTAAAAAAAAAATAAAGTGTTCTAAAAGAATCAAAAAGTTTTTTTTGCTGAAAATGAAAAGAATAAACAGTCTTTTGGAAAATTAATTGCGTTTTTACATTGAATCCTGTGGGATTCTCCTGTTTAAACCAGTCAAACTGAAACACTGAAAATGAGGACATTTTGCTGAAATTTCGGTGCAGTTCGGCGTCCTGTGAAGAGAACACATGATAGTTATCTATGGGGTAATTTCGATGCCGCTGCATTGCGGCGATCTGCGGCAAACTGCACCATATTTGCTGTCAATTTGACTGTATTTGGCGAATTGACAGCTAAGGCTGGTGTCAGACGAGCATAGTGTTCACGTCCGTGATTGCGCCTAAAAGTACGTCCGTGATAGCATTAAAGAAAGCCCTTTGGAGCCTGACACATGAAGTACGTCCGCACTGAACTGCGGACGCCCAATGGCCGCAGCCCACGGACGCAAGGCAGGCAAGAATGTACAACCCCTAGAACGGCCGCACAAAGTGCGCTGCGTCCACAACGTCCGCATAGCTTTGTGTGTGAGTGATGGAACGTGGTCAGACGGACTGCATTTATACGTCCAGCATTTTTTACGGATGAAATGGTTTTGCATTTTAATTTATTTTCCCTGCTGCATCCGTCAAAAATAACATCAGTGAAACAACGGACTGTGTGGCCACTACTGCGTGTTCCGTACTAACGTACGTCCGTACTGCACAGACGCACAGTCCGTAGAAATCATGTTCGTCTGACCCTAGCCTTAGAGAATATACGAATTGTGCCTAAATTGCCCTGGACGGTGAATTCAGGGCTATTTTGAAGGTTTGTGAATAATCTCCTTAATTGGTGAAATAAATGATGGAGATTTAAGGGTTATTCAGATAGAGTCTACCTGGCCCCAAAATTGCACCGAACAGGGAATTTCCCCGTATGGTGACATTTCGGGGCAATTCGGCTATTCAAAAAGAAGCCAGGTCACCAAATTTTAGCGAATTGCCAGCAAATTCGGTGCCTGTTCAATGGCAGTGAAATCCCCCATAGAGAAGCAATGGTTAACCTATTCAGAGACACCGAACTGCAGTGAAATGTCAGTAAATTGGCCTGCTGTTCAGTGTTTACATTCGGCAGGTTTAATGAGGCGAATCCCATAGGCTTCAATGTTAAAAATATTCCCGGTTTTAATCAATATTTATTAAGCCGTTTATTCTTATAATCTGCAGCAAAAAGTCTCTTTATTGATCTTTACATTTTTCAGGATTTTTTGGGCAAATTGTTTTTCAGATTTTTTTAAAAAGCATTTTTTCTTTTTTGTGTAACAGACCTTTTTGTTATTATTAATAGGACATTATATGTTAATTCCAGACATTTCTGTGAAGTAGATTTTTTGTACGCAACGTTTAAAATTTGACACTTTCAATCTTTTTTATTTTACCCAACCAGCGGCTTGTCGCCTTTTTTTCTGCGGCTGGACGGCACTGTGTTTGGTGGGTTGTCGGCCGCTTCCTTGTGTGTTTGGTGGCTGTCTGGCGGGTTTGCGGCGGCTATCCTGCGGGTTTGCGGTTACTGTCCTGCAGGTTGGCGACGGTGTTCGGCGGCCGATTCAACTGCACTTCAGGGACCCTGCAGTGAATGCTGACGTCACCTTAGGGTCAGCGAATTGGACTCGCCGAAGTGCGGTGAATCAGAGAGCACCAAAATGCTGGTGACATTTCGTTGCTCTCTGAATAACCCTGTAAGACTTGACCTCTGGCCATAACTACATGAACTGTAAGTCACGATATAAAGGACTTTTCAGGAACTGTTATTCATGAGAGTATCTTTTTGTTCAGATGAAGTGGTGTTCGCAGGGTTAAAAATGTTAAAAAGCAAAAGCATTTTAATTCAGTTCTTCTTGTTAAACAGACACGCCAGACCTTCTCTCAAACAGTTGTTATACTCGTTACATAGCAAGGTCTTATATTTGGAAAATTATGTAAAAAAAATAGTAGTGTCGATGTTATGTTTAGGTGTTGGAACGGAATGATGTAACGTCAGATGTAGCACAGTGTGCTCGGGCTCCCATTTACAGCTGCAGATTAGTCTCACATTCCTTTCCATGGGAACACTAAGCCCATACTGGTGTCATTGTGTTCATTATGGGAAAGAAAAAGTTTATACGTCTTGATTTTGTTGTGTTTTGGGCATCTAATTGTGTTATTATTTATAATTATTACTTTACCTAATTGTAATATTATTTATTATTATTATTATTACCATATCTAATTGTGTTATTATTATTATTATTATACCTTTATCTAATTGTGTTATTATTTATAATTATTACTTTACCTAATTGTAATATTATTTATTATTATTATTACCTTATCTAATTGTGTTATTATTATTATTATTATTATTATACCTTTATCTAATTGTGTTAGTATTCATTATTATTATAACTTTATCGAATTGTGTTATTATTATTATTATAATAACTTTATCAAATTGTGTTATTATTATTATAACTTTATCGAATTGTGTTATTATTATTATAATAACTTTATCTAATTGTGTTATTATTTATTATTATTATTGTGATTGTGTTATTATTTATTATTATTATTATTATTACTATTTTTAGTTTATCTAATTGTGTTATTATTATTATAACTTTATCTAATTTGTTATTATTTATTATTATTATTGTGATGTGTTATTATTTATTATTATTATTACTATTATTATTTTATCTAATTGTGTTCTTATTTGTTATTATTATTATAACGTTATCGAATTGTTTTATTATTTATTATTATTATAACTTTATCTAATTGTGTTCTTATTTATTATTATTATTGTGATTGTGTTATTATTTATTATTATTATTACTATTATTATTTTATCTAATTGTGTTCTTATTTATTATTATTATTATTATTTTATCTAATTGTGTTCTTATTTATTATTTATTATTATTTTATCTAATTGTGTTATTATTATTATTATAACTTTATCTAATTGTGTTCTTATTTATTATTATTATTGTGATTGTGTTATTATTTATTATTATTATTACTATTATTATTTTATCTAATTGTGTTCTTATTTGTTATTAGTATTAATTTATCTAATTGTGTTCTTATTTATTATTTATTATTATTTTATCTAATTGTGTTATTAGTCGCCAATTTCAAAAGCATACTTCTGTGTTAAATCAGTCAGATTTTCCTTTTTTTCCACTTTAGAACATCTTTATTTCTGATTTACTGTCCTGTATTTCTGTTTGATATTTATGCTTGTAAGCGGCAGAAATGTTTCTTTTTCTTTCAGAAGTAAACCTAGAAATGATCATCAAAGGAAAGGAAATCTAAACGCGCTAAACATTATTCTACACTGATAGCATCTTGTTCTCTTCTACTTTTAATATTGCAATTTAAAAATACATGTCAGTGGTAAGTTAATTCTTAAATGGATAAAAAGAGTTAACCCCTTAACACAGCGTAGGGAGGCAGGCAGGCCTGAATAAAGAATAATAATAATAATAACGAACGCCGCAGGACAGCACAGCACACCTCGCGGCTTTCTAGCAACACCTATGACTCACCTTCCTTCCCTGCGGACAATCGCTGTTATTGGGTACAGTGGGACTGCCTGAACTTGAGCAGCTCCCCTGCAGTCAATGACGTTGAATGGCTGCAGCGAAGGGAGGTGGGCCATAGGAGTTGCTGGAGAACTGCGGGGCATTCAGGCCCACCCACAGCGTAACACGCCTAGTGGCTTTAATGGGTTAAGGAAAGTTTTCACTATTTGTGAGAATTCTTCTAGTTTACTCTTAGGGACTTGCTCACATGGACTGCAAAGTCCCTAAACCTGGCAGCCAATATGGTCGTTGCCAGGAACCCCCCCCCCCAATACAAACCTTTTGTAGGGGAGATAACAGTTTATTAATAATAATCATAATAATAATCATAAAACAACACTTTGTTAAGCCCCACAGACCTTCAGGAGCACCTGCAACGGTTATATTTTTTAAACTATAGCAAGCAGCCATATATAGGGCCACCTCACCACCTACAGCTTGGAAAAAAGACGAGACAGAGGAGATATGATAGAAACATTTAAATACGTAAAGGGAATCCACAAGGTAGAGGAAGGGAGTATATTTAAAAGGAAACAAAGTAGCAAAACAAGAGGACATAGTCTTAGATTAGAGGGGCAAAGGTTTAAAGTAACATCAGGAAGCATTATTTTACTGAGAGGGTGGTGGATACATGGAACAGTCTTCCAGTAGAAGTGGTAGAGGCCAAAACAGTAATTGAATTTAAGCAAGCATGGGATAGGCATAAGGCTATCCTAAACAAAAGATAAATCCAGGTAAAGTATCCATGTAATTGGGCAGACTAGATGGGCCGAAAGGTTCTTATCTGCCAACATTTTTCTATGTTTCTATGTTTCTACAAGTTTGCAAGACTTGACAAAGCAGAAAAATCCTTTGCTTCCCTAACACAAATTTTGATAAATAGCGAGAATATCGGCAAAACACCCCCCGGTGGATTCAACACTTCGGCTGATGCACTGCCGGCGATGTGTGTATCTATATATATATATTTAATATAATACAGTTTATATTTGTGAAAGACATTTACACATCCCAGCAATTCAGAGAACTGCTTTACAGAGCTCATGTGCTACATTCCCAAAATGCAACAAGGAACTCTGGGAAGTACATGCACATGAAGTCCACAATTTCCCACTTTTTTGCATCCTGGGACTGTTTTAAAACAGAACCCTCCTTGCCAGCGCCGTGCCATACTAGATGTTTTTTTTTTAGAAAAGGTCAGGTTATGCAACGAGTCACAGCCGCTCCAGGACAGCTGTTTCTGGCTTATTATGCCCTCATCAGCAGGAGATAGGCCGTGACTCATTGCTATTTGATGCTTAACCCGTAGGGCAAATCAATACTCATTTAAGTTATGGCGGCGGGAAAAAAGTGAGATTAAAAGCCTCCACATAGCAAATAATCAACTTTATAATTGTGGAAGACGTTTACATAACAAAATGTGCATATAAACACTTGCCACAATGGCTCAGACCTCCCGAAATAAACGTCCGAAGAACATCCAGGATCCACTTTCAAAGGTCCCAGGTTTCCTCGGATTCGTTCCTCCCCGGGGTCTCCGAGCACAACGTCAGATGTTTCAATCCTTTTCAAAAAGTCACTCAACGCGTTTCGTGGGTACGTCTGTCCCACTTCATCAGGAGTGTAATTCCGATGGCGAAACGCATCCTGGAGATGTAACTTGATTGATTTTTATTTAATTTTATATATGTTTTAATAAAAGCAATTTTAACCCTTTCACTGCTGAGCCGTTTCACCCCGTGTGCTGAGCTCATTTTTACCAGTTTCGCTCATCATGTTTAAACGCGATTTGAAGCCACATTTTATTATATGACCCAGACATATTATATATCGTTCTTTTCAGCAGACTCGGCAGATTCATAATATATCATTATTATATGTATACGTCATGTCCTGTCTGTATATTATAACAAAAAAATACAATAAAAATGGAATTTTCAATAATTTACAACGTGTAAAGTGTTTTTTTTCACATTTTAACATGCGAGCATTTGCGGTTATATTTTCTATGAGTTGCGCTTGTTAAAAAAAATAGAAATGGGGTCTTGTTACATTTTTTGGGGGAAAATTACACAATTTTTAACAAACGCACCCCTCACAAAAATCGTTAGTGCAGCATCATTGTTCAAGTTATAATTGAAATGGGAACAATATTGCTGCATTAACAAAATAAAACAGAAAAAAACTGTTTATTATTTATTTATTTATTTATTTTTTAATATTTTTTTATTTTCATTTTTATTTTTTATTTTTTTTATTAACTTTTAAAATGGTCATATTTGGTATCATTGGGAAGGTCATGCTCTGGACGATCCAACGATACCAAACATTAACCCCTAGCTGCCATGGATCAGGAGATGGGGGTTCATTGGAACCCCCTATCTCCACAATGACGCCAGTCGTCAGGGGGAGATCCCGGGAAGCTTGGCCAACATCCAAGATATCAGCCATCTCTGGGAGAGGATCGTGATCTGTTGCTTTTTGGTGCTGAATTGTGATCCGGCCCCCTAGGGGTTAAAGCCAGCCACTGTTTGGAAGGGCAGGCTGTGCCCTTCCAAACGGTGCCTGCCTTTGACCACTGCCCCTTACGGAAGGGGAGGGAGAGAGGTCCAAAGGGCCTGTAAAAGATGTCATCGCACTAGCCAGCACCGGGGAGGCGCAGAAATCGGCCGGAATCCGCACGTCCATAGCACAGGAGAACTACTTGGCTGAACGCGCTGAGCACGTCCTTAGCAGCCACGTGGTTAAAGCCACATCCCTGGATCCATGGTGGTTTTATGGATTGATCCAATTGAGTGAAAAATCCACATGCGCCTATCTTTGAGCTATGGTAGCTCCATCAACAGTAAGTTGAAAATTGGCAAAAAAGTGTGCTGACTAGAGAATATCCAGATTTCCCCTAGGGGAGTATTCCTGTACTCCTTTTTGTCTTCCATTCCTTCTATATCATCATGGCAAGGTTCAGTTTACCGGAGAACGAAGAAGAAAAAACAAAGCAAAGACGTATACCCACTCAGAGCCAGTGTCTGCGAGTGGAATACCTATTTATATAGAGTGTTCTTTGTGCACATTATAATCTGCTGATTGTGAGCAACACCAGACAGAGGAGCATTTGTCTGCGCTGTACCAGATATGTACATTTTCATTAAGGGGAAGGGGGTGGGTCCTAGTGGCGCAATCTCTTTTGAGGGTGTTCAATTGGGGTCTCGAGGCATATGATACAAATTGTGCCTACATAAATGAAGGTAAAAGCGGTGTTCCCAGTTGGGAAGTGCACGGTCAAAAAGACCACTAGGTGCAAGCGTGAGAGGTGTAGAAGTAATTGCGTACACTTCAGAAAAAAACACAGTTGAAGTCCAATGCAAATAAAGTGCATACAATGTCACATAAAGTGCAAATGCAAATATAAGTGCATAAAATGTGTTTAAAGTGCATGTGAAAGTCTTTATAGCGGTTGCTATAACAAAGTCCTACTTTCCGAATGAAAAGTGAAAAAAGAGGGGGAAAACAGTCCAACCGTCCATATGTTCTATAATGGAGATATGGGAGAATCCGATCCGGTCACCACATAGATATTCAAATTTTTGCGTGAAGTCCTGATGTGGTGTCTTCGCCTAATTCCTATGTGGACTCACAGTTCCCAAAATGGGAAAAAGGAGGGGAAAAGGAGAGAGATGATAGTGCAATATTGCCTTGTAGAGGGTTAGATGCCTATAGACAAGGGAACACTTACGCTTTTTAGAGCCTCGTTTACCGGCTCTAGTGTGAAGTGTCTTGGGCCTGGTTGAGGGTAGCCTCTGTCCTTCTTTATAATTTGCTTGATCGTCTTAGGTGCAGGGAGGTAGAAGAAGAGAGAGACATCCTCATAGTGTAGCTTGTAGCCAAATGCTTAGATGAGTAAGGTGAAAAAAATAGACAAACTCACCGATGGTGGAGCCTTAGAATTTCAGGCTCAACTTGTTAGCGTGTGGTACTTCCTATTCGGTGGGTACCTTCACCTCTCTTGTCTGTAGGCAATCTTTTTCTCTTGTATGGATAGTGAGCGGGGATAAAAAGTGGAATATGTAGGACATGCACTGTTTAAAAAGAGTCTTAAACAGAAGTGGTGAAAGAAATTTAAAAGGGTTTATTAGAACAAATAAAATTAGGTATGAACATGGATTAAAACAATAGTTAAAAGATGGGAGGGAAGTCACAAAATGGGAGACGCGTTTCGGCACTGTCAGTGCCTTCCTCAGTCCATGTGCAGGTGAACACCAGAACCTCAAGAGCATTAGTCTGCGCAGTACCAGATATGTACAATTTCATGTTTGTTGGTTCAGGCGAAGACTTGATTTCCTGGTACTAGCTTTGACGTTTTGGTGCTGGTAAATACAACGTGGCGCTTCACCTATTTTTTATGTAATATTTGTTTATCCCATTTAGAATGTCCGTCTCGGTTATATTTATACCACGGTAGCATCGACCGGCTTCCGTGCCTTTTTCTTTGTTTTTTGTCGACCTTCTTTGGAATTTTAAAAAGAGGAAAATTGGTTTATATATATTTGTACCCATTGTGACATTTTCACTGCTGTGTGTAGTCTCGTTGTTGTGTGAGCCAGACTGAGGAAAAGCTTTTCCCACTCGTATTCCAAGTGCTAAATTGACATTTACGACAGATTATGATTTCGCTCAGCTGCTGTGTTGTTCGCTCCATTGATAGCGGCGGGCGTTGAAAATCCTCATTATGTTTTGGACTCATGTGAAACTTCTGCTCTGTATTGGAAAAATCTGACCACCGACTGCTTTGGCGTGTTCAAGGTCTCAGGTCCCTGCAAAGCTGGAAAAGCATGATCATAAAAACAGAGAAAACACCGGGTAAATAATTATTATCTGGCCGATACAGATAATAATTAAAAGGATATTCTGTTGAAAAAGAGTGCACAAGTCCCGTAGCGCTGCACAATTTGCGATTCCTACATTAAGCAGCCGAGCCGCCGACCACAGCGCAGACCAGCCTCCAGAAAAAGTTGACAAGCTGATGAACGGGATGAAAAACCAAACCAAAAAAGACAATACGCTTAAGGCTAGGGTCAGACGAGCGCATTTTGTACGGACTGTGCGTCCGTCCAGTACGGACGTACTTTCTGACTGACGAGCGACAAGGTAGTGGCCACACAGTCCGTTTTTTTCACTGACGTATTTTTTGACGGATGTAGCAGGGAAAATAAATTACAATGAAAAAACATTCTGTCCGTCAAAAATGCTGGACGTATAAATGCAGTCCGTCTGACCACGTTCCATCACTCACACACAAAGCTATGCGGACGTTGCAGACGTGGCGCACTCCGCACGTCCGTTCTAGCAGTATTACGTTCTTGCCTAACCTGCGTCCGTTTGCTGCGTCCGCCATGCATACGCACTTCTGTGCGGACGTACTTCGTGTGTGGGGCTCCATTGGTCAGAATGAAATGCTGCCACGGACGTACAAATGTGCGGCAACACGGACGTGATAACTGCGCTCGTCTGACCCCAGCCTTAATGTGTCAAAATCTAAACGCTGTTTGCAAAATACTACTGAACGAAAATGCCTGGAATTTACATATAAGATCCAATGAATGATAATAAAAAGGCCTGTTACAGAAAAAAGAAAAAGCTTTGAAAAGAAAACGGAAAAAAAATTGCCAAAAATGTCTAAAAGATCTTAGAAAAATCAATAAAGAGACTTTTTGCTGCAGATTAAAATAATAAACGGTTTATTAGATATTGAATAGAAATGGGAATATTTGTAACATTGAAGCCTATGGGATTCGCCTGAATAAACCTGCCGAATGAAGCCACCAAACAGGATGGAATTTCGGCAACTTTTCTCGGCTGTTCGGTGTTTCTGAATAGATTAACCATTGCTTCTCTATGGGAGATTTCACTGCCGTCGAACAGGCGTCATACTGGCTGGCGGTTCACCAAAAATTGGCAGACTGCCTGCTTTCTGAAAAGCCGAATGACGCCAAAATGTCAGATTACGGGGAAATTCCCTGTTCGGTGTCATTTTGGGGTCAGATCGTCTCTCTCTGAATAAGCCCTTAAATATTAGATTGGAGTAGAAGTATCATTTTTTAACAATTCTCCTCATTACAGACTGTTCTTCGTTTAAATGTACTTTTAAACAGACTTATACAGGCTTATTCAAAGAGATTCGAATTGCTGGCGAAAGGTAACCGAACAGTGAAATTCAGCGTTTGGTTACTTTTCCTGGCCATTCGGCTATTCAGAGCGCAGACAGTTCGCCAAATGTTGGCGAATTGCCTGCACATACGGTGCCTGTTCGGTGCCTGTATGAGGGCAGTGAATCCCCATAGAGAAGCAATGTTTCATCTATTCAGAGAACAAACACCAGCAGTGAAAAGTTGCCGAAATGCCCTGCCATTCGGTGGTTTAAGGCCAGGGTCAGACGAACGCATTTCTGACGGCCAGCGTCAAAACGTACGTCGTTGCGTGCGAACGCATTTTTTCACGGAATACGCTTAAGCGGGCAGATGATGCGCAATTCTGGACGTATTTCATGACGGAGCTGTAAAAAAAAGAGAAAAATCCGATGAATCTAATCAATTGATAAATGTAAAAATAAGGGTAAGGGTATAAAAAGCCATTTTGGAGATGGAGGCGTTTTCCAAAGATGGATCCTGCACATGTCTTTGTGTTTGCTGCAATGGGGTACCTGTACCTCAAGAGGAAGAGAAAGCGGCGAACCTGGGTTCATGAAATCAACGCTGCCAGACCCACGCATGGACACTTTGTGACGCTGTACAGGCCACTGCGAGAGAGGGACCCCGTGAAGTTTTTCAACTACATGCGGATGTCCATCGCCTCCTTTGATGAACTGTTGTTGCGGGTACGCGAGCCACTGACCAAGAGGGACACCTTAATGCGGGCCGCCATACCACCGGAGGAGATGCTGGTCATCACTTTGCGGTACGTACTGTCAAACACCTGTATACATGACATCGCTGCCAGTCACCTGACATGAGTGCATCATGTCTGTAGTCACATGCCCACTGTCACACGCATACACACACACACACAGGCATCATATCACACGTACATAATCATAAATGACTCCGACAACAATGTAGACCAAAATAATAATATAATATGAAACATGAAATAAAATAACAGTAATATATTCTCGACATATATTAAAGATTGTAAACTGAAGGTCAGGATATATAAAACGTTAAACCAAATAATACATGACAAACAAAAATAAAACATATTCATGACATGTATCACAGATCATGATACGCCGCCGAGCATCTGGGTCATGAGGGCCGGTGGTGTGGCTGGAGCAGGACCCCGACTCTGTGTGTGGCCTGGCTCCAGGGGCATGGCTGGGTGGGTGGACAGCACCTGACTGGGGAGGGAAGATCCACTGGCATTGGTGGATTGTGGCACAGCATGGTAAGCGGCTGCGTGATGGGGACGGGAAAGTATGTCCTCCAATATTGCCAGAGATCTGTGCCGGTACTCCATCTTCTCCGCCTCGCTCATCTTGTTGAGGAGCAGCATACAGGCATTAAAGAACGACATGTCCACGGAGTCCGCAAGCATGCAGCGTTGGTGTGGATGGTTGGTTTGAGCCTCCATGAAGGTAACCATGGCCTGCTCCAGGTCTGTAGCTGGTGCCCTTCTCCTCTGTGCAGGTCTGGTGCTGACTGTTGTTGCGGTACCTGCCACCTGTTGTGTCTCCGAATCCTCCTCTAGTTGGGACTCTGCAACACCCTGGTTCTCCTCCTCCTGGCAGCTGGCAGAACCTCCTGGCACCATGTGTTGTACCTGTGTGCCGGAGGTCGATGGCTGGTCCATGCTGCTGACGCTACTGCGCGGCTCCTGGGTCCTTCGGAGGAACGACAATTGCTCAGCATAGATGTATCCACGGACCTTTTTCCCACCAGCTCCAGAGCGCGCAGCCATGGCTTGCTTCTTCTGCACCCGCGTGTAGTTGTCGCGTACTGTGCGCCATTTGTTCATCGCCTCTTGTGCTGCAAAACATGATGAGTGTGACATTAGCTTGTGTTCATGGTATGTGATCATATTCAAACAGTTTTGTTTTGTCTTCTAGGTATCTCGCTAGTGGATGCAGTTTGAAGGATCTGCATTATAACTTCCGCGTTGGCAGATCAACAGCTGGTGAGATCGTCCGCAAGGTGTGCCAAACCATATGGGAGACCATGAAGGACCAATGTTTGCCAAAACCGACACACAAGGCATGTCTAGAAATTGCAGCAGGATTCTGGGAGAGAGCCAACTTTCCAAACTGCCTGGGAGCCGTGGATGGCAAACATGTCCGCATAGTGAAGCCACCGCACAGTGGCTCACTGTATCAGAATTATAAACAATACTTTTCTATGGCCTACTGGCGGTGGCAGATGCCAACTATAGTTTCGTCTATGTGGATGTCGGTTCATACGGCAAAGACTCTGACTCCACACTGTTCAGGAACTCCACACTGTGGAATGAAATTGAGAGTGGGTCCCTGAACATCCCAGAGCCGCACCATTGCCTGGCAGTGACGTGGTAGTCCCCTATGCCTTCGTGGGTGATGAAGCATTCGGCCTATCCACACACCTCCTAAGGCCCTACTCAGGGACACACCTGAATGTGAAGAAGCGGGTGTTTAATTATAGGCTGTCGCGGGCGAGACGGTATGTCGAGTGTACCTTTGGCATACTGACAAACAAGTGGAGGATTTTACATAGACCGCTGGATGTACAGGTTGATTTCTGTGTGAACATTGTGAAATGCTGTTGCATTCTACATAACTATGTGCGGGCCAGGGATGGTTTTAATTTTGTCGATACCCTCACACAGTTGTCGGTCTTGAGGATGATGTGAACGATGACATCATAGCGGTGAATAGATACAGCAACAGGTATCGCGATGCTCTATCTAATTATTTGACCAGTGATGCAGGTCAGGTGCCCTGGCAGCTGGGGAGCATTTGAGATTTCACCTCTAGGATTACATATTTTTATTTATTGTTATTATTGTGATTTACAGGTATGGGATTATGAATTAAATAATCTTATACTCACTCTGGATGTGCTGTTCTTTCTCGGACCACGTATCGTACTCCGGGTACACCACACGGGACACCACGACCCATGCGCTGGCCTTCTTCACTTTATCCTTGTACCGGTCGCAGGCCGTGTCCCAGATCTCGGGATGCTCCCCCACAGCGCTGATCAGCCTCTCCACGTCCATCTCTGGTCCAGCAGCCATGTTCGACGGTCGCAGGTACGCTCCAACAAACTGCAGGAAACTTTGGCTGTTTGGACGTGATGTACGCCGCACAATAGCAGCGTCTGACGTCTCCTAATCACGCACACACGCTGCTATGCGGCCGCAGCGCACTCTGTACGTCTGTACTAGCGGTATCACGTTGTGCGAAAAATGCGTTCATTTGCCGGTTGCGTGGCGTGGGCGCACTTTTGTACGCACGTACTGCGTATATTGGCCGTCATTGGCCGTCATGTGCTGCTACTTCGGCCGTGATTTAGTGCGCCTGCACGCGCATTCGAACTGCACCAGTCTGACCCTAGCCTTATTCGACAGGTTTATTCAGGCGAATTCCATAGGCTTCAATGTTAAAAATATTCCCATTTTAATTCAATATCTAATAAACCATTGATTATAATATTCTGCAGTAAAAATTCTCTTTATTTATAGATTTTTTAAGATCTTTTAGCATTTTTCTGAATTTTTTGGGGAAAAAAAAAATAAAAAAAAATTTAAAGCGTTTTTTCTTTTTTCTGTAACAGCCCTCTTTATTATCATTCATTGGATCTTATTTGTAAATTTCAGACATTTTCATTCTGTAGTTTCTTTGCAAACATCGTTTCACTTTTCATACATTCAAGCGTACTGTTTTTTTTTTCCACTCCATTTGTCTACGGTGTTTGGGTTTTTCCGGCGGCTGCTCTGCGCTGTGATCGGCTCCTGCTCGGGTTTCTTCGGCGTGTTCGGCGAGGTTAATCCAGATGTTTTTGCGGGTTTCGGTGTGCAGTCGCTGGGTTTTGCAGTGAGTGTTCGGCAAGTTTGCACTACGACGGGCCTGTGGTGCTTGCTGAATACACCGCAGGGTCGCTGAAATGGGATTGCCAAAATCCACCGAATTGAAGAGAGGAAAAGTCACCGAACGTGCGGAGACTTTTTCGATTCTCTTTGAATAACCCTGATAGAAAACAACATCTTACAGCATTTTAACAAACAATGCTATTTTTTTGATTGTAACACAATAATGCAATTTATACATTCGACTCAATAACCAGCTGTCTGACACAATCAGCGTGTCATTACTGTAAATTAAAATTGCGAAATGGAATAAAAATCCGTTCACAGTGCTGCAGGACATTGAATTGTGTTTATTTTGGAAGTGTATGTTACACGAGGAAATCCTGTTAATATAATTGTTAACAAGTTGTCTGCTTTGTTATTTTGTTGCTGAATGAAGTCCTCTGATGTCAAATAGCCGCAGTTTACAGTAAGTCTTTGGGGCATTTGAGGTAATTATAACTTTGGAGCCTTCTGTTGTGGTGAGTCGGCTCGTTTGTCTTTGGGGAAAAAAAAAGAGATTTGACAATGCATGATAATCATAATAATAACAATGGTACTGTATATGTTACAAAGGGAGGTCCGACCGTGATGCTAAAATAAAAGAAAAAATTATGCTAACGCCAAAAAAACATCTTTTTAGAAGCATGTTTATTCAGTATTTCTCATTATAATCGCCACTGATCTCCATGCATATTTTCTAGACATGTGCACAGCACAAAATTTTGTTTTCAACTAATGGATTAGTCCTAAAATGCTATTTATTTAGTTGCTAAAGAAATTTGTTTTCAGTTCTTTAGTATGAAAACTAATTTCATTCATCCGAAAACCAGTGGATACAATTACTATTGTAGTGGCTCCTCAGAGGGCTGAGATCGCTGCTTGTTACAGTATCTCTCACTCTCAGCACAATGTGTCAGGCAAAGCTGTTACAGTAACTGACTGCTGCTCATCACAGTGCTCAGAGTTTCAGTAAAACTAGTAAATAATATTTTTATATATAAGAGGTTAGAACAATATTATTTCCTTGTTTTACTGAAACTCTGAGAGCTGTTACAGTCAGTTACTGTAACAGCTGAGCCTGATACATTGTACTGAGAGATAATATAACAAGCAGCCGATCTCAGCGCTCACAGCCACTGGATTTAAAGGGCTAAAAAAAAAAGGTTCCTCTCTGTATAATGTATAGAACATCCTCCTGCATTAATTAATACCCCTCTCTGTATAATGTATACAACATCCACCTGCAATAATTAATGCCCCTCTCTGTACAGAACATCCTACTGCATTGGCATGTGGAGGGTGCAGAACTTCGGGATGCGATGCTTATCCAGCACAGGAGAGGGAACTTTTACTTAAACTTTGTATCTCTGTGGGGGAGACACAGGAATATAAAAGCAGGGGAGAGGGAAAATATTAACGTAAATCGGTCTGAAAGCTCAGAGAAGAGATGACTGGTGCAAATTGATTTTTATAATAAAATAAAGCACTTTAAATCCAGGGAAAACAAATAAATCACACTGAAGGCTCATAATGACAGAGTAACTGTGAGAGCTGGATACTAAATGTATCAGACGTAAAAAAAACTTTATAACAAGCAGCACTGGGAGAGGAGAGGGACTTTATATAAAACGTGTATTATAGATGAGGAAAGGGGGATAGTGTTCCTGGATAATATAAAATGTATCAGATCTAAGCCCCTATTATGCAGAGCGGGAGGGGAGATAACACAAGGTTTGTAAAGTCCCTCTCTTCTCCCAGCGCTGCTTGTAATAAAGGGGTTTTTACTATCCAGCCCTCCTCTGTCATTAGCTTTCAGTGTGATTTATTTGAATGTTTTCCTTCTCCAGCTGCTTTTATCATCTTGTCTGCCTCATAGACATGCAAGGTTTAAGTAACTGTTTCCTCTCCTGTGCTGGCTGTCTGTGCTGCAAGTGAGTATTCTGGAGCTCTATCACTGTCAGATTTTCGGGTAGGGGACAGGAAGGATTACGCATAAAAACCTTTTCTGTAGCTTTGCGATGTTGCTCTTCATTACTGGTCTCCTTCACTCATCAATGTAATATCACAAAAAGGACTGAAACTAAAATGTAGTGCATTTAGTTTCGTATCTCTTGAGTCAAACTAAAACTAAATTATCCCAAAATTCGGACTAAATCGTTTTAGTACTAAAACGAATGCACATGTCTAATATTTTCAAACTGGTCACCCACTTCTCAAAACACCCCAGAAATTCATCTGAATCAGCCCTCATCCACTGCCTCCGACTTCCATCAGATGACTTCAGACGATTTTTTGCCACTACAATGAATAGACGAGCCATCTTTCCAAAATATTTTGAATTATCGTACGATGCCGGGACGACCTGGTACAAGTTTACATGAAAAAAGATGAATTCTATAGTTAAACCGGCGTGCCGCAGCAGAAAAATTGCCCTGTAGAGACGCGATTCAGTTGGACAGCTCATAAGATTAAATGTAAACAATATTTTTCATTTTATTTTTTTATTCAACTGTTTATTTTTTTAATCCGCAGCAAAAAGTCTTTATACTTATTGATTTTTTTAGAATTTTTTAGCTATTTTTGGGGATTTTTTTAAAGTGAAACTTTGGGTTCCATTCTTCTTTTAAAAAAAAAATAGGACGTGGCTTTTTTTGTCTCGCTTTTTTTTGTTTTTGTTTTCCTTTGGCTGCATTCAGCGTTGCTGTCCCTGGTGCTAAAATCTATTTCAGTATCAGGGACAGGGATTAATCCCACCCTGAAACCTGGCGAGTTTTATTTTCACTGCCTTGGTTGTGCTTGATGGGTGCTGTCCTTGGTCCTGAAACTCAGTTTCAGCACCAAAGACAGTTTTTTTTTCTCCCCACAGCAGGGTTTTTCCTTTTTTATTTCATTCGGCGGCATGTACATCGGCCTATCTTCCCAGACGCTTCCAGTGGATGACCCTGATCGGCCAACGGCGGTGTCCGTAGTTGGGTGACAAAGTTGGTCACCCGACTACGGTGCCAGTGGACGGCCAGCCTAAATGTAAATGTACATGATGATGCAGTGTTTTTTTTTTTATTGTCTTCTCTCGGCTTCATTCCTTAATCCTTTGATATCCTGGAAGAGATTTGTCTCCTTTTCAAGTTGCTTCTTGAGATTTACATGCAATGTGTTGTTATCGGCTTGTTATTTGCATTGCTAGGCAACATTTTTATGGCACTTCACTGGTATTTTTCATGTGAATCTTTATATGTTTAGGTTATAGACAGCTGAACCAGCCAGATGTCATTATGTATTTATTTGGAAAATATTTTAACAGGAAGAATACACGTAGGTTTATCTCATTTTCAGTTATGTCCAGAGGTGCAGCAACAATACAATCTGGGTAAGGCTAGGGTCAGACGAGCGCAGTGCGAACGCGCGTGCAGGCGTACTTAATCACGGCCGCACTAGCAGCAGATGACGGGCAATGATGGCCAATATACGAAGTACGGTCGCACAAAAGTCCGGCTGCGCAACGCAAGTGGAAAACGAACGCATTTTGTCGAGAACGTAAAACCTCTAGTACGGTCGTACAGAGTGCGCTGCGTCCGCTAGAGGCGTGTGTGCGTGATTAGGAGACGTCAGACACTGCTAATGTCCGGCCAACATAACGTCCAGATGCACAAAGTGTTTTATTGATGATCCGTACAAAATCACGGATGCAAATGCGCATCGTATGACCGCTATCGCGTACTCCGTGAAAAAATGCGTCCATTCGTTCGAACGCACTTTTTCACAGACAACGCGAAAATGCGTTCGTCTGACCCTAGCCTAAAATGTTGCAGATTTAAAAACACGCAAAACAATTTACTAATTATTATTATCATCATTTATACAGCGCAAACAGCACTTTATGCGGAATATGCTGGCGCTTTATAAATAAAGAATAATAATAATAATAATAAAATAAGAATTGGGGAACAACTAACACATTTCAAAACAAACAGGGTTATTCAAAGAGATCCGAATGGCTGGAGAAAGGTAACCGAATGCTGAAAATCAGCGTTCGGTTCCCTTTCTTGGCCATTCGGCTATCCAGAGAGCAGGCAATTCACCAAATCCTGGCAAATTGCCTGCACATACGGTGCCTGTTCGGTGCCTGTTCGAGGGCAGTGAAATCCCCCATAGAGAAGCAATAGTTAATCTATTCACAGACACCGAATAGCAGTGAAAAGTTGCCGAAATACCCTGCTGTTCAGTGTTTTCATTCGGCAGGTTTAATCAGACGAATCCCATAGGTTTCAATGTAAAAAATATTCCTGTTTTTATCCAATATCTAATAAACCGTTTATTATTTTAATCTGTAGTAAAAAGTCTCTTTATTTATAAAAAAGTTTAGGATCTTTTAGGCATTTTTTGGATTTTTTCAGCAATTTATTTTTTAAAGCTTTTTTTTCTTTTTTCTGTAACAGACCTTTTTATTATTATTCATATGACCTTCTATGTTAATTCCAGACATTTTCGTTCAGTAGATTTTTTCCAACAGTGTTTCAAATTTGAAAAGTTCAATCTTTTTTTTTTTTTTTTTTACCTCGTTCGTCAGCTTGTCAGGTTTTTCCGGCAGCTGGTCGGCACTGTGTTCAGTGGATTGCCGGCTTTTTTCGGAAAATGTTCAGGGTTTTTTCGGCTTTTTCGCGTCAGATGGTTGGCGTTTTTCTGATACATGCTGTGTTTTTTCGTTGGCTTTGCTGCATTTTTTATGTTCGATGCGGCGGTTTTGCTTTGGATTTTTGGATGCATTCGGAGGCTTATTGCTCCCTGAGCAGTAAATCATATCACCTGTACTTTGCTTCAGATATCGGCAAACCTGGCCTGTTAAGGGGACCTGAGGACAGGTTTGGGAAACACGGTCATAGATTATTTCACCAACAGATTTATCATCTTCTTCACTACCAAGTGATTTAGTATAAAAGCGCAGGCATAAAAAAAAAAAACTAGGGCCCTATTACAATCTTTGCGCATACGTTTGCGCCCGCGCAAAAACGCATTAATGCGAAGGGCATAACCCTTTGCGCTGAATGACGTATTACAATACAAGCGCAACAAACGCACGTATTCGTCTATCGCGTCTGAACCTGCGCAAACGCTGCGTAAGCTTACTGTACTTTGCGCCCTATACTTAACATTGCATCCTATACTTAACATTGTGAGCGCAAATGCGTTTGTAATACCATCCGCGTACCAGCGCGCAATCTATGCGCAGTTTGTAACGCACAGCCTTTGCGCCCATAATTTTAGCAACTCCTAAAAGCTGGTGTTAACGGCAAATTCTATCAACCTGGCCGAACCCAAATACACCAGCCCAAAAAAAAACCACAGCAACGTATAGCTACACATTCTACACATACCCAAACCCTATAAATTTGAGAAGTTGTGTGTGCATGTATTATTGATGCAGGATATATGCGTAGATTGACTTTGACAGGCACAAAAACTTAACGTGAGATAATTGTGGTTCATAATTCTGATTGCCTGAATCGCGTGAAAAAAACAGTCCGCACACTGATTTCTGCGCTCAATGTTGCTGCGCGCGTATTTGTGCGAGTCCATTTTACTCGCGTTATTGCTCGATGGATGAAAACATGCGCGAGGATTGTAATTCCAGCGTTGATTTACGCACGTTACTGTTTAATGCCGGGCGCAAAAATTCATGCGTTATGCGAGCATTTTAACGTGAAGAATGTAATGGGGCCCCAAATGTTTTATGGAAATCCATTTACAATTAAACCTTAACTGTATCACCACACAAACACACAGTCACACACACTCAGTCACAACATTCACAATATCATTACAATGCACTGAGAGACTGTCTGTATGTAGAGACTGAAATCTCTGGGAAGTAAACAAAATAAATTTGCTGCTTCCAGAAAAATTCAGAATCCAGATTGAGCTATCATGATATTGTCCGCTTGATGGTTCTTTTGAAGATCGAGTTAACTCGAGCATGGTATGAAGAGGGCAAAGCATCATAACCATTACAATAAATGACATAGTTATGTTGATAGTCATGGTCCATTTAGAATTCGTAGCTCACGGGCTCCATTGACCAGTTTGTCTTTATTGTTGTTTATAAATAAATTTGAAACGGTCAAATGAATCATTTAAACCCTCAGTTCTCCAGTAATGAGTCACAACCCTGTGTCTAGTAAGTCGCCGCAGCAGGGTCAGATGGGCTCGCCGGGATACCGTAATTGTCCAATGCTGGTGGTGCCTTCCTCTGCACTAGTTGAGGTAGGGAGACTGGGTGGATTTAAAATAAAAATAAAATATCAGATTAAAAACTTTCTTTGAGTCTGTATGTGTGTGAGAGAATGTCTGTGACTGTGACACATTGTGCCTATGGTTGTGTTTGTCACTGTTTTTTAATGTATTTTACAGTTACAGTTACAGATATTTATAAAGCACTAACAAGTTCCGTAGTGCTGTACAAATTTACTTTGCATGGCTGTGCCCCCCACTAAAGCCAAGATCACTCACAATACTGCCCCTACACCCTACTACAACCCTAATCTCCTATCAAAGCTCCAATCACCCACAATACTGCCGCATACACCCTACTAAAACCCTAATCTCCTATTAAAGCTCCAATCACCCACAATACTGCCCCTACACCCTACTGCGACCCTAATCTCCTTTTAAAGCCCAAATAACCCACAATACTGCCCCTACACCCTACTACAACCCTAATCTCCTATCAAAGCTCCAATCACCCACAATACTGCCCCATACATCCTACTAAAACAGTAATCTCATATTAAAGCCCCAATCGCCCACAATACTGCCCCTACACCCTACTGCGACCCTAACCTCCTTTTAAAGCCCAAATAACCCACAATACTGCCCCTACACCCTTCTAAACCCTAATCTCCTATTAAAGCCCCAATCACCCACAATACTGCCCCTACACCCTACTAAAATTCTAATCTCCTATTAAAGCCTCAATCGCCCACAATACTGCCTTACACCCTACTGAAACCCTAATCTCCTTTTAAAGCCCCAATCACCCACAATACTGCCCCTACACCCTACTAAAATTCTAATCTCCTATTACAGCTCCAATCACCCACAATACTGCCCCTACACCCTACTGGAAACCCTAATCTCCTATTAAAGCCCCAATCGCCCACAATACTGCCCCTACACCCTACTAAAACTCTAATCTCCTATTAAAGCCCCAATCGCCCACAATACTGCCCCTACACCCTACTAAAACCCTAATCTCCTATTAAAGCCCCAATCACCCACAATGCTGCCCCTACACCCTACTAAAACCCTAATCTCCTATTAAAGCTCCAATCACCCACAATACTGCCCCTACACCCTACTGGAAACCCTAATCTCCTATTAAAGCTCCAATCACCCACAATACTGCCCCTACACCCTACTGGAAACCCTAATCTCCTATTAAAGCTCCAATCACCCACAATACTGCCCCTACACCCTACTGGAAACCCTAATCTCCTATTAAAGCCCCAATCACCCACAATACTGCCTCTACACCCTACTGCGACCCTAATCTCCTATTAAAGCCCCAATCACCCACAATACTGCCCCTACACCCTACTAAAACTCTAATCTCCTATGAAAGCCCCAATCGCCCACAATACTGCCCCTACACCCTACTAAAACTCTAATCTCCTATTAAAGCTCCAATAACCCACAATATTGCCCCTACACCCTACTAAAACCTTAATCTCCTATTAAAGCTCCAATCACCCACAATACTGCCCCTACACCCTACTAAAACCCTAATCTCCTATTAAAGACCAAATCCCCCACAATACTGCACAACCCCCTACCAGAAACACAATCCACCTCAATAATGCCCCATCCCTCTGTAACGTTGGGGGCTTCCAGCCCTACCTGTGTGCTTGAGGACAGCAAGTCTGATGCTGCTCGCTGACCACTGCCCGGTTTAAATGGAGACAGGCAGGGAGGTGATTGCATGAGGTGTGGCTTGAGTGGGGGGCGTGGTCTGGTGAAGGTCTTTAAAAACCCTCAGTATAGTTTCAGAAGTTGCCAGATCGTGGTTATCCATCCTGAGCTCCTTGTACCTGACTGCTAAATTGATTTAACCTGTTATTGACCTCTGCTTGTGTTCTGACCATTCTGCCTTCTGTTGCCCTAGACTATTTTCTTGTACTACGCTACTGCTCTGATACCGACCTGGCTATTCCATTTGACCATTCTGAACTCTGTATTCCTGATTCTGGCTCGGCTGACTCCTCTCCGTATTGTTAACCCTTTTCTGTCTAGCTAGTTTACCTGGCCAATTCTAAGGACCAGACAGATAGGGATCATTCACAGCTACACTGTTGGTAGCTTCTGAGTTTTGTGGAGTGTTGGGGGTTAAGTACTGCGTGGTGGCATCCGGAAACCGTGACATTACGATCTGGCCAATATGGATCCCGCAGATTTAACACAGCACTTGGCTACCTTTGTATCCAGACAGGATGAGCAGGATCATAGGATGGATCAGTTTGCCATTGCCTTACAAACTATCCTGAATCGTACTGCACACCTGGAACCAGTTGGGGTTGCACCCCCGCCTGCTATACCTGTGCCCCCTGTCGTTCAGACATCCCAGGTACACATGACCGCTCCTATGAGGTTTGACGGTACTCCCTCTGAGTGCCGGGGATTTTTGGTCCATGTGGATATTCATTTTAAATTAAATCCACAAATCTTTTTCTCTGACATTGCCAAAGTGGGGTTTATTATTAACCATCTGTCTGGCAGAGCGTTGACATGGGCGACTCCTTTATGGGAGGCAGAAAGACCTATTGTACGGGATTATAAAGAATTCATAGCCGAGTTACAACGTACATTTAATCCTACCAGAAAGGCCACGATAGCTGGCAAATCCTTGTTCCGCATACGTCAAGGGAACAGGACTGTGTCTGATTATGCCATAGAATTTAAAACCTTAGTTTCTGATGTGAACTGGACAAATGAGACACTGGTTCTGGCGTTTATGGAGGGGTTATCAGAGTCGTTGATGCATGAATTAGCTCCACGTAAACTACCTGAGGTATTGTGTGAACTCATTGATTACTGTATAGATCTGGATAATCAGATAAGGGATAGCAGGACTCCAAGAGAGACCCAAGAGACCGTTACCTAGGTTGGTCCCTGTCTTTGAAGCACCACCCAGAGAGTTATCTCCTCCCTCTGAGCCTATGCAACTAGGCCGTACTAGGCTTACAGAGGAGGAGAGAACAAGGCGTTTTCGTGAGGGATTGTGCCTGTATTGTGGTTTGGAGGGACATGTACGATTTCAATGTCCTACTCGCCCTAAAATGCATGATAAGCCGGAAAACTACCGCACCTAAGGCAGCTGAGGAGACAGGCCTTGGGTGTGACATGCATGTCTCCTATCAAAGACACTAAACTTATGTTACCAGTATCCTTGGCTTGGGAGACCAAGACCACACATAATACCGCTTTTGTGGATTCTGGGGCTGCTGGTAACTTTATTGATGTTAACTACGCTTCTTCCATTTCTCTACCTCTGGTTGTAAGAGAGACACCCTTAGCCGTTGAAGCCATAGATGGCAGGCCGTTATCCTGCCCTAGGATTACTCACGATACGGTTACAGTAGTTCTTACTACTGGTCTCTTGCATAAAGAAAAGATCATATTCCAAGTTATCCACTCACCTTCCAATCCTGTTGTACTTGGTTTCCCCTGGTTGGTGGAACACAATCCCGTTATTGATTGGGTTAAAGGAGAGATACTGTCTTGGAGTTCTGCATGTTTTGGGACTTGTTTAATACCCATTCAGCATGTCGGTGCCCTGAACACACCCACAGCCCCTCCATTGTCTACTGAAGTTCCTGAACAATATGCAGACCTCAGGGCTGTATTTGATAAAAGAGAGGCAGACAAACTACCTCCACATAGACCATATGATTGTGCTATTGATATTCATCCAGGTACCATGCCTCCCGAGGCAAAGTATACCCTCTTTCCATAAAGGAGAACCAAATTATGGAGGAGTATATCAAGGAGAATTTGGAGAGAGGTTTTATCCGACGTTCCTCTTCTCCAGCAGGGGCTGGATTCTTTTTTGTGTCGAAAAAAGAGGGAGATCTAGGCCCGTGTATTGATTATAGGGGGCTTAACAAGATCACCATTAAGAACGTGTACCCTATCCCTCTCATATCGGAACTGTTCGACAGGTTAAGGGGTTCAGCAGTATACACTAAACTTGATTTAAGAGAAGCTTACAATTTGATACGCATAAAAGAGGGGCATGAGTGGAGAACAGCATTTAACACCAGGAGTGGGCATTATGAATACTTGGTCATGCCTTTCGGTCTTTGTAATGCTCCAGCGGTATTCCAGGATTTTATTAATGATGTGCTCAGAGATTTCTTGCAAACCTTTGTTATAGTATACCTAGACGATATATTGATTTACTCTCCCGATCTGAAAACCCACCATGCACATGTCAGACAGGTATTAGCTAAATTACTAGACAATGGTCTTTATTGCAAACTAGAGAAGTGTTTATTCGACATTACTACTGTGAAATTCCTTGGGTATATTATCACTCCAGAGGGTTTTGAGATGGATCCTTCTAAACTCACGGCCATCTCAGAATGGCCTCTTCCTCAAGGTCTCAAAGCCATACAGAGGTTTCTGGGGTTTTCTAACTATTATAGGAGATTTATCAAGAATTATTCCGCTATAGCCTCTCCTATCATTAATATGACACGTAAAGGTCTGAAGAACCAGATCTGGTCTTCTCAATCTAAACAAGCATTCAAAGCCCTCAAACAGGCTTTCACTTCCGCTCCCGTGTTACGGCATCCTGATCCCAGGATTCCGTTTATTCTTGAGGTTGATGCTTCTGAGATAGGCATTGGGGCTGTCCTGTCTCAAAGAGAATCTCCAGGGAAACCACTACATCCTTGTGGGTTCTTTTCAAGAAAATTATCACCAGCAGAACGCAATTATGATATTGGCAACAGAGAATTGCTTGCTAGTGTGTCTGCCCTGTCAGAGTGGAGACATTTGTTGGAAGGTACTCTTGATCCTTTGTTGATAATCACTGATCATAAGAACCGTACGTACATCGGGGATGCTAAACGGTTGAACTCGAGACAGGCCAGGTGGTCATTGCTACTGTCCCGGTTTAATTTTGTATTGACTTACAGACCAGGTGACCGCAATGTAAAGGCTGATGCCTTATCTCGTCAATATGACCCATATGAATCTAATACACAAGACCACAATCCTATAGTTCCTCCTGAACGTATTGTGGCTTCCACAGTCTTGTCTGTCTCCTCGCCTTTCCTGGAACGTCTCCAGGCAGCTCAAGTGGGGGCTCCACCTGACAAGCCTCCAGATATGTTGTTTGTACCTGAAAAGGAAAGACAAGAATTACTCATAATGTTTCATGATTCTAAACCAGCAGGTCATCCTGGTATTACTAAGACTCTTACCAGTATTTCCAGACAGTTCTGGTGGCCCACCATGCGACAGGACGTACGCCTGTTTGTTTTGGCTTGTCAAATCTGTGCCAGAAGCAAAACCAGTAAAACCTTGCCTGTCGGTCTATTGCAGCCTTTACCCACGCCTTATGGGCCTTGGTCTCATCTATCTATGGATTTTATTGTGGACTTGCCGAAGTCCAAAGGTCATACTGTGGTTCTGACAGTTGTAGACCGCTTCTCCAAAATGGCTCATTTTGTCCCTTTACCTAAGCTTCCTACAGCCAAAGAACTGGCGGTTGTCTTTGCTAGAGAGATTGTACGAATACATGGGGTTCCGTCTGAAATAGTCTCTGACAGAGGAGCTCAGTTCGTCTCTCGTTTCTGGAGGGTTTTCTGTGCGGAGATGGGGGTGCGATTGGCCTTCTCTTCAGCATACCATCCACAAACCAATGGGGCAGCAGAGAGGGCAAATCAGGGTCTCGAGCAGTACATACGTTGCTTTACCACACAACAACAAGACAATTGGTCGGAGTTGTTGCCCTGGGCTGAGTATGCACGTAATAACGCCGTTAATGAGACCACTGGCCACTCTCCTTTTTCTGCTATCTATGGTTTTTTCCCTCTGGCTCTACCGCTTCAGTTTAATGAACAGGCCATCCCGGCTCTCGATGACCATCTCACTCAACTACAAGAGATTTGGAGACAGATTCACGTAAATATGGAGCGCAATGTTGCTGTCCAGAAACGCAAGGCTGACAGGCATAGGTTACAAGCTCCCTCCTATAACGTGGGGGATAGAGTTTGGTTGTCCACTAGGAACGTGAAGTTGCGGGTGCCTTCTATGAAAATGGCACCTCGGTTTATAGGTCCATATAAGATCATTCGCCGCATTAATCCTGTGGCTTATGCTCTTGCCCTTCCTAAACATCTTCGCATGCACAACGTCTTCCACACCTCCCTACTGAAACCTTTGTTGTGTAACAGGTACACGCGGGTCGTTCCTCCTCCTCCACCTGTTCAGGTTGATGGTGAATCAGAGTATGAGGTTAGGAGGGTTTTGGATTCTAGGTTGTGCAGGGGTGTTCTGCAGTACTTGGTCGATTGGGTGGGCTATGGCCCGGAAGACCGGTCCTGGATTCCAGCTTCCGACATGTCTGCCTCTAGGTTGGTCAGGGCGTTCCATGCCTCGCACCCCGATCGCCCTGGTGGTCGTATTGCCGCACGTCCTGTTGGTCGTCCGGTGGCCTCCCGTGGAGAGGGGGTACTGTAACGTTGGGGGCTTCCAGCCCTACCTGTGTGCTTGAGGACAGCAAGTCTGATGCTGCTCGCTGACCACTGCCCGGTTTAAATGGAGACAGGCAGGGAGGTGATTGCATGAGGTGTGGCTTGAGTGGGGGGCGTGGTCTGGTGAAGGTCTTTAAAAACCCTCAGTATAGTTTCAGAAGTTGCCAGATCGTGGTTATCCATACCTGAGCTCCTTGTACCTGACTGCTAAATTGATTTAACCTGTTATTGACCTCTGCTTGTGTCACGAGTAGTGCCACAGGTCGAGGTTGCAAGCCCAAGGTGCAAGTGATACACAGGAAATACTTGAGATGTTGCAAATCAAATGGGGATTTATTAAAGGAAAACAATAAACATGGAGAAGCAATACTGGAAAGTCTCTGGTTGGGGAGCGCAGAAGGGAAGTCTTGGGACGGGTGTAATAAAGGGGTCTCGAGGCACAATACCGGTAGGGGTGATCCAGAATGCAGAGTCCAGGGGGAAAGCCAGGGGTTCGGTACACAGATATCAGGATAGCTATGGAGCTTCTGGGCAGGCTTGATGTCAGACTTGGAGTGTTGGCACTTTGCAAGCAAAATGCAGAAGCATCCTGGGACAGGCGTGCCTCTGCTAAATAGTCACTGCAGGTCCTCATTAGGTGCACCTGCTGATCCTGCAAGTGTGAGTCTCGAAGCAAATTCCAGCAAGACAGGGCTTGAAGGGTGCTGCCTGGGGAAATCAGGATGGTGCAGCACCAGATCTGCCTTTCTTCCGCCGGCGGCGGCGTGGCACGTGACAGCTTGTGTTCTGACCATTCTGCCTTCTGTTGCCCTAGACTATTTTCTTGTACTACGCTACTGCTCTGATACCGACCCGGCTATTCCATTTGACCATTCTGAACTCTGTATTCCTGATTCTGGCTCGGCTGACTCCTCTCCGTATTGTTAACCCTTTTCTGTCTAGCTAGTTTACCTGGCCAATTCTAAGGACCAGACAGATAGGGATCATTCACAGCTACACTGTTGGTAGCTTCTGAGTTTTGTGGAGTGTTGGGGGTTAAGTACTGCGTGGTGGCATCTGGGAACCGTGACACCCTCCTGCTAAAGCCCAAGTCCCCAATAATTCTGCCCCTGTCCACCACACTGAAGCACTTTTTCCACATGCCCTACGTTACAGCTCCTGTGCCCCCCACACTACAGCCTCTATCTACCCCACAATAGAGACTATATAGCCTCCCTCAAGGTTTGCTCTTCTTGGGAACACGTCGTGCCTCTGCCATGATACCAATACACTGGCTTCACTGTCAGTATGCTGCGTCTGAACCTATACTTCCTAGCCATTGCAAGCAGCACATTTGGGGAGAAATCCTGTTTGTTTACTGTTTAGAAAGTGCATATATACATTGTGGAATTCGGAAAGCAACTGCACATATTGCCTAGGCTTGTAGAGTAAATTATAATGTTTTGGAAATGAAACTCATTTTGGGTCGTGACTCAATGACCGAGGACAAATGTGGGTCCTGAGGTTACACAAGTTGGGAACCTTTAAACAATGCAGCATTTTGCTCTTAAACACCACATGAGAGGGGAGTGTATTTGTCACGTTTCGTCGTTCCAGCCCTGTCCCCCTGCCCTCTGTATTTGTATAGCCTGTTTAGGCCTTGTGTTTTAGTCTGTTTCTGGTCTGCAGCAAAGGGGTTAATTGGTTTCTGCAGTCTGCTCTCCTGTTGGTCTTTGTCCTCATCCACTCCCTATTTAAAGCAATAGGCCCATATCCCATTGCTCTATCATTTGTTCCAGTTTGCCTGAGTATCCTGTCTGCTGTGATTCTAGAGCTCCCTGTTGTTATTTCCAGTCCTTGTTAGTATTTCCTGCTTAGTTCATTTCTTTGGTTTTTGTCTTCACTGTCTGTCTGCTGTTTCTTTAGTTAGTTTGTATTCTAGTTTATGTCTAGTTCCTGTGCATTCAGTTCTTAGTAGTTTCTTCCTTGCTGTATTATTTGGTTTTCTGTTTATGTATTTCGCTGATTACCTGGTCTTGATCTCTGGCTGGTCTGACGTCCATCCCTGGTTCTGAAACCCTGGCTACTGTATAAGGTACACGTTCTGGTTATTGACTCCTGGCTTTTCTTCTTGACGTTTCTATTGGATGCTCCTTGTCTGTACCATCTGTCTTGTTTCTAGTGTACCCTGGTATCTGTATTTTTCATGACTCTGCACAGCTTCTAAGTTTATCTTTTCTCTAGTATAGATCCGACTATTCTAATGACCGGCCTGTCAGATTTAGGGCTGCTTTACTAGGATTGTGCAGAAGGTCTCTCGTTTATCCTGTGCTGCTCGCTCCTGTTATTGCTGTCCATAGTGTATCTCTGCATATAGGGGCTTTTATCGAGTGCCAGGTGCCCCCCTTTGTGACAGTATTACATTTCGAAATGTCATTCCACCAGATCTATGGTCACGCAGTCCACTATGAGAAGACCTTTAACGCCTTAACGCCGCAGGATGTACAATTACATCCTGCATAAGGCTAGGGTCAGACTGAGGCAGTGCGAACGCGCGTTCTGGCGCACATAATCACGGCCGCACTAGCAGCAGATGACGGGCAATGACAGCCAATATACGAAGTACGGTCGCACAAAAGTCCGGCCGCGCAACGCAAGTGGAAAATGAACGCATTTTTTCGAGAACGTTAAACCGCTGGTACTGACGTACAGAGTGCGCTGCGGCCGCATAGCAGCGTGTGTGCGTGATTAGGAGACGTCAGACGCTGCTCATGTCCGGCCAACATAACGTTCAAACAGCCGGATTTCCCTAGACTTCTTTTCACCCCATCGTCATGAAATACGTCCAGAATTGCGCATCGTCTGACCACTTAAGCGTATTCCGTGAAAAAATGCGTGCGCACGCATCGACGTACATTTTGACGGTGGCCGCAGAAAATGCGCTCATCTGTCCCTAGCCTAAGGCGAGCTTTAATGCCGCAGGACGTAATTATACGTCCTCGGCGTTTGCAGCCCCCCTCCGGTGATACTCACCTCCTCCGGTCGCTCCCATGCCGCTCTGACTCCCGCGGAGTCATATCGGCATGTATCCCTCCTCCCGGCGCACTGACGTCATTGCGCCGGTGGCGCGATGACGTCAGTTTCAGGCGTCCCCCCCGCCGCGCAGGGAAAGCGCCTGAAGGGGGGATCCTTTGGATCCCCCTATCTCCCCATCACCGGGGACCAGGAGGCTGTGGCCAGCATCACTGGAAGGGTCACAGCCTGACCTTTCCAGCGATGTAGGGGTTAACCCCTTAGTTGCCAGGTCGCGGCCTGGCACAATCCAGGGGCGGATCCAGAGACTAGTCTTGGGAGGGGCACTGACAGAAAATAAGGTGTTTTAGCAGAGAGCCCGACTCACGAGAATTTACAGAGGGCCCGGCTCACAGGAGTTTACAATCTAGAGGAGCAGAGGGTCCGGCTCACAGGAGCTTACAATCTAGAAGAGCAGAGGGCACCCAGGAGTTTACAATCTAGAGGAGCAGAGGGCACCCAGGAGCTTACAATCTAGAGAAGCAGAGGGCACCCAGGAGCTTACAATCTAGAGGAGCAGAGGGCACCCAGGAGTTTACAATCTAGAGGAGCAGAGGACACCCAGGAGCTTACAATCTAGAGGAGCAGAGGGCACCCCAGATTTTACAATCTAGAGGAGCAGAGAGCCCCCAGCTCACACATGGATTTGCCCCAGCTCATGGATTTGCCCCAGCTCATGGATTTGCCCCAGCTCACACATGGATTTGCCCCAGCTCACACATGGATTTGCCCCCAGCTCATGGATTTGCCCCAGCTCACGGATTTGCCCCAGCTCACACATGGATTTGCCCCAGCTCACACATGGATTTGCCCCAGCTCATGGATTTGCCCCAGCTCACACATGGATTTGCCCCAGCTCATGGATTTGCCCCCAGCTCATGGATTTGCCCCCAGCTCATGGATTTGCCCCAGGTCATGGATTTGCCCCCAGCTCATGGATTTGCCCCCAGCTCATGGATTTGCCCCCAGCTTACACATGGATTTGCCCAGCTCTCACCTGGATATTGCTCCAGGCCTCCAGCTCCGGCAGGGGTTGAGGGGACCCAGATGCCGGGCAGCGCGGGAGTGCCTGCCCAGTCCTGAAGAGTCCGTCCTGTTGAAGGTGATGCGGCTGCGTACGCAGGTCACGCGGTCCGGCCAGTCAGGTGGTACAGAGACTCAGTACCACCTGATTAGCCGGACCACGTGACCGGCTGCGCCTGCACGCAGCCGCTTCCCTTTAACAGGACGGACTCTTCAGGACCGGGCAGGCACTCCCGCGCTGCCCGGCATCTGGGTCCCCGCTCAAATCTCGGGGGGGGGGGGCAATTGCCCCGTTGCCCCCCTGGATCCGCCCCTGCACCAATCGGTGCAAGACCGTGGCCTTTTTCCGGTGGGGGCTGCCATATTGGAAGGCAGCCCCCACCTCTGGGTCCCACCCCACGTCAACTGACTCATCGCGCGATGATGTCGGTTTACCGGGGAACCCCCTAGCTGCAAAGGGATTTCCCATGGAAATCCCATAGAGGAGATAGGGGGGTTCTTGGAACCAGCTAGGGGGTCATGTCTGATATTGCTAGAAAGGCCAGAGCATGGCCTTTCCAATGATATCAAACATGACTATGTTAAAAGTAAAATAAAAGTGTAAAAAGTGTAAAAATAAAAATAATAATAAAAATTATTAATAAAAAAATAAAAACGTGTTTTGTTTTTCTACTGCAGCACTATTGTTCACGTTTCAATTATAATGTGAACACTGATGCTTCACTAATGATTTTTTTTTGGGGGGGTTTATCTAAGGCTAGGGTCAGACGAGCGCAGTGCGAACGCGCGTGCAGGCGCACTTAATCACGGCCGCACTAGCAGCAAATGCCGGGCAATGACGGCCAATATACGAAGTACGGTCGCACAAAAGTCCGGCTGCGCAACGCAAGTGGAAAACGAACGCATTTTGTCGAGAACGTAAAACCACTAGTACGGTTGTACAGAGTGCGCTGCGTCCGCTAGAGGCGTGTGTGCGTGAATTGGAGAGGTCAGACACTGCTAATGTCCGGCCAACATAACGTCCAGATGCACAAAGTGTTTTATTGATGATCCGTACAAAATCACGGCCGCAAATGCGCATAGTATGACCGCTATCGCGTACTCCGTGAAAAAATACGTCCATTCGTTCGAACGCACTTTTTCACAGACAACGCGAAAATGCGCTCGTCTGAACCTAGCCTTAAATGACGCAATTTCTCCCCAAAAAAAAAAATGGGTTCCCGTTCTAATTTATACAAATCTACCCCATAGCATATGACCGCAAAGGCTCGGATAATAATTTTTTTTTAAAAAAAAAAAAACACTTTACACACTGTGGATGATTGAAATTTTATTGAAAATTCAAATTTTTTTATTTTTTTAATTAAATTTAAAAAAAAAATTAATTTCATTTTGGCAGGGTATGACATATACATATAATAATGATATATTATTAATCTTCTGAGTCTGCCGGAAAGAATGATATATAATTTGTCTGGGTGGTATAATAATACGTGACTTAAAACCACGTTTAGAAACGGTCTAAATGAGCTCAGCAAACTTCTACTTCGAAACAGCGCTGAAGTTGCAAAATTACTCCCGTCCTTAAGGGGTTAATGAATCAGTATAGAAAGTGAAGGCAGAGAAAAGACCTCTCGGTTCATCTATTCCTATACCATGGGGATGAGTTGCATCCCATCTGACAGTTTCCCAAAAAAGAATACTCGTAGATGAATTGTATGTTATTACTCCTGAAGAAGGAATACTCTAAACTAAGTAAATATAACGTTTTACGGCTCTCGGGTCACAGTGAGGTCTAAGGCTAGGGTCAGACGAAAGCATTTTTCCCCGCGAACGTGAAAAAGTGCGTCCGAACGCATTGACGTATTTTATCACGGAATGAGCAAAAACGGTCAGACAACACGCATTTTCGGGCGTGATTTTGTACGGATCGTCAATAAAACTCTTTTTGCGTCTGGACGTTATGTAGGCCGGACATTAGCAGCGTCTGACATCTCCTAATCACGCACACACGCCGCTATGCCGCAGCTGCGCACTCAGTACGTCAGTACTAGCGGTTCAGCGTTCTCAAAAAAATGCATTCAAATTCCACTTGCGTTGCACGGCCGGACTTTTGTGCGGCCGTACATCGTATATTGGCCGTCATTGCCCGTCATCTGCTGCTAGTGCGGCCGTAATTATGTGCGCCAGAACGCACGTTAAACGTGCGCTGGTCTGACCCCAGCCTTAGAAGTTGTAGAGGTTTTTTTTTCTGTTTAAAAAATACTTGAATTAGGAGGAAGCGAAAAGTGCACATAGTGAAGTCTTGCTCAGACTGTGTACATACAATCCATTTCTGTCTGGTTCTATGAATGGCTGCTATGGTTACAGTGATGCTTAGCTGCTCTAGAAAAAAAAGGAATGGACTGTGTTTCATGTATCAGTCTACGTCCAGATGGTCCCATCCGTCTGTTATTAATGGTTTCCTTGATGATTCAGCTTAGATACAAAAAAGCAAACAGCAACAGATTCCAACTACATTCAAGCATTCTCGAAAATGATAAGGGAAAACCTAAGAGTTTATTTATTTATATTTATTTATTTATAAAGTATTTTACCAGGAAGGATACATTGAGCTTTCTCTCGTTTTCAAGTATGTCCTGGGTTCAAGAACATTGAAGTGTTACAGTTACAGAAATACAAAGTAATACAATGCAAGATATTAAAAAAACAACACAAATATATACAGATTAACAGAAAAATATGTAGGAAACATAGTCACTAGGTTACATGTTTACAGGTGCATTCTGTATTGAGGTATGTTAGTAAGGAGCTTTTGAGTGACTTAAGACTGGGGGAAGATTTGATGGTGTCTGGGAGGTTATTCCATAATTGTGGTGCTCTGTAGGAAAATGAGGACCGAGCCACTGTCTTTTTGTATTGTGGTATAGCAAGTAAGGTGCTGGTCCTGTATCGGAGGTTATAGGATGAGGGAGCTGCTGGGGGAAGCAGTCTATTCAGGTAGGGTGGCAGCTTCCCAGAGATGCTCTTAAACACCAGGCTGGAAAGGTGAAGGGTGCGTCTGGATTCCAGCGATGGCCAGTTTAGCTCTTTTAACATGTCACAATGGTGGGTCATGTAGTTACATTGTAGCGCAAAGCGGCAGAATGAGTTATACAATGCAGTAAGTTTATGAAGGTGTGTTTGCGGGGCGGCTGCATACATTACATCTCCGTAATCAATAGCCGGCATAAGCATTTGCTGTACAATCTGCTTTCTTACCACGGGACTCAGGCAGGATTTGTTTCTGTACAGGGCACCTAGTTTGGGGTAAGAGTTGTATTTACATGATCTAATACAAGCGTATAAAATAGCAGGCTACTCTTCTGCAAGGCACACAGTGTCTTAAAAGTTCAAGCTATGAAGACAGAGTAAGTTTCGTGGGAAAATGAACATGTGTTAATCCTCTATAAAGGCCTTTTCCAACTTTTTTTTAACTTGGATTGAATCCTCCTCTTGGGACAGGGATCTCAAACTCTAACACCCAGATATTTCTGAACTACAACTCCCACGATCCTCTGACCATCTATCATATTCAAAGAATTCTGGGAACTGTAGGCCACCAATATCTGGAGGGGGGCAGAGTTTGAGTTCCATGGTCCAGGGCTAGATTCCATGTCAGGTGTAATCTCAGCCAGAGCTGGTGTAAACTTGACAGATCCATTAAAGACTATGGTCCACATTACATTCTTGACGCTAACGTTAACGCTCACCTGCGTGAGCATTAACGTTAGCCGCGGTGTCTACCGCATATTACGATCCAAACGCAAACGGGTTAAGTAACCCGTTTGCGTTTGGTACCTTGTGCTTTTCAGCGTGTGGTTACTGTACTTTGCGCTCTCTATACTTAACATGGGGAGCGTAAAGTGTTAATCAGCGCTGGATTACAAAGTCCCAGCGCTGATTAACGTCCGGCTCTGGCTAGCGGAAAGTTAACCAGAGCTAGGACTTGTGTTAACGAATTCCGCTTCTGCAGAATCCGTTAACACCAGCCTAAAAAAACAAGGCAGATACTCACCTCCTGTTCCTCGGTGAGGACCGCGGCTCTGACAGCCTCCTCCATCCGGCGGGAGCAGGGAAAGACTTGGGGAAAAAGTCCCCCCAGTCTCTCCCTGCGTATCACTACGCCGATCGGCCGGATCTTGCAAAGCGAGATCCAGCTGGTCATGTGTCCAGCAGGGGGAAACACAATGGAGTCTCGTAGCGCGCGGTAACAATGCAGGCAGCATTTTTTGCACCTGCATTGTAATCCAGCGTTAAAACGCGGGCGCAATTGGGAAAACTGAGGGCGCAGTTTTTCCTCCCTTGCGCCTACGTTTTAACGCTAGGATCGTAATGTGGCCCTATGGAGTTGGTAAATTTTAGTCATGTGCACCGCCCAAATTTTTTTTTAAGATTGTATTTTAGATATTTTTTAATCCAAATATTTTGGATTTCAAATTTTTTCAGACCAATTCAGACCAATCTGAAATTGTTTATCCGATCTGATATTGAATTGGTTTGGAATATTTGAAGGCAAGCTTGTTTTCCACCACTTTATACCATTTTATACCCCCGTATCCCCCTTTTAACACCTCTTTACTTGCTATACTATCCTCCGTACTACCCCCTATAGCCTGCTCTATACCTTCATACCAGAAGTTTGTTAGGGTTATAGTTAATTTTAGGGTTAGAAGTATGAAGAGGGTTAGGGTTAGGGATACTGTTAGGACTAATTTTAGGGTTAGGAATAGGGCTACTTTTAAGATTAGGATTAGGGTTATTGTTAGGGTTAGTCTTACTTTTAAGACTAGAATTAGGGTTCTGTTTACGGTGAGGATTATTGTTAGGGTTATGGTTAGGTTTAGTGCTACATTTTGGGTTAGGGTTACTTTTAAGCATTAGGATTAGAGTTAGGTTTAGGGTTAGGAATAAATTTAGAGTTAATTTTAGGGTTAGGATTAGGGTCAGCATTACAGAAATGGTTAGGGTTACTTTTAAGAATTAGGATTAGAGCTAGGTTTAGTGTTAGGATTAGGTTTAGAGTTACTTTTAGGGTTAGGATTAGGGTTAGCGTTACTGTAATGGTTAGGTTTACTTCTTAGTGTTACGGTTATTGTTAGGATTACTTTTAGGGTTAGGGCTACAATTTCTACTTATTTTAATGTTAGGGTTATGGCTTTTGCATTGCGCAGTGAGTGATTTTTTTCATCATCCAAATACAGTCCTAAAGATTTATTTGAATATTTTGGCATTTATCAAAATGAAAAAATATGTTATGTTATTTTAAATTGCGTGTAATTTCGGTGCTTTGTGTTTCACCGCATTTCGGCGCTCTTCAATGATTCCATTTCGCCGAAAACACAGTGACTTCAATAGTTAGGGAACGCTCACCATGTTTTGCTGAAAATGGAGTCACAAAAACAATTATCGGATGTCAGCAATAACAGCCGAATTACGTCAACAACCGCTAAATTACGTCAATAACCTCTGAATCGCTCTGAATTGGCATCAGAAATTTCATCTGAACTGAAAAACAAGTTTCCTATTCTCCTAATACAGTTGTGTTCAAAATTATTCAACCCCCAATGCTGTAAAGGGTTTTAGGGAATTTAGTGTACATTTGTAATTGTATTCAGAATGAAATCCTACAAGGACTTTTTAAAGAACCATATGCAACTAAAATGACATCAATTGGTTTTGTAATACAGTAGTAAATGTTTCTTTTGTGAATTCTTCATTGACACAATTATTCAACCCCTTAAAGACTACCACTCTGAAGAACAGAGGTTCATTCAAGTGTTTTCAATCAGGTATTGAAAACACCTGTGGATGTCACGGAGCAGCAATAAAGCATAATAAGCACCAATTAGGCAGCTTTAACCCCTTAACGCCGCAGGACGTACATTTACGCCCTGCATCAGGCGGGCTTTGACGCCGCAGGACGTAAATGTACGTCCTCGGCGTTTACAGCCCCCCTCCGGTAATACTTACCTCCTCCGGTCGCTCCCACGCTGCTCTGACTCCCGCGGAGTCAGATCAGTGTGATCCCTCCTCCGGCGCTGTGACGTCATCGCGCCGGTGGCGCGATGACGTCAGTTTCAGGCGTCCCCCCCGCCGGAGCAGGGGAAGCGCCTGAAGGGGAGGGGGGGATCCTTCGGATCCCTCTATCTCCCCATCGCCGGGGACCAGGCGGCTGTGGCCAGCATCGCTGGAAGGGTCACAGCCTGACCTTTCCAGCGATGTATGGGGGGTTAACCCCTTAGCTGCCAGGTCACGACCGGCCTATTTCCGGTGGGGGCCGCCATCTTGGATGGCAGCCCCCACCTCTGGGTCCCCCCCTGGTCAACTGACTCATCGCACCATGCGCGATGATGTCAGTTAACCGGGGAACCCCCTAGCTGCAAAGGGATTTCCTATGGAAATCCCTTAGAGGAGATAGGGGGGTCTTTGAACCCCTTTATCTCCTGATCGGTGGCAGCTAGGGGGTCATGTCTGATATTGCTGGAAAGGCCAGAGCATGGCCTTTCCAATGATATCAAACATGACCATGTTATATGTAAAATAAAAGTGTAAAAAAAGTAAAAATAAAAATAATAAAAAATAATAAATTAAATAATAAAAAATAATAAATATAATAATAATTTTTTTTTGTTTTTTTAATGCAGCACTATTGTTCACATTTCAATTATAATGTGAACAATGATGCTTCACTAATGAATTTTTTTTTTGGGGGGTTTAGCTAAAATCACACAATTTCTCCCCAAAAAAAATGGGTTCCCCGTTCTAATTTTTTTAACAAATCTACCCCATAGAATATGACCGCAGAGCCTCGGATAATAAAATTTAAAAAAAAAACACTTTACACACTGTGGAAGATTGAAATTTTATTGAAAATTCAAATTTTTTTACATTTTTTGTTATAGCATTTTGGAAGGGCATGACATATACATATAATAATGATATATTATTAATCTGCCGAGTCTGCCGGAAAGAACAATATATAAATTGTCTGGGTGTATAATAATACGTGACTTAAAAATGGTCAAAATGAGCTCAGCAAACTTCTACTTCCGAAACAGCGCCGAAGTTGTAAAATTATTCCCGTCCTTAAGGGGTTAAAATGACTGTGATACTCAGCTCCTTCTAGACATTTACTGGTGTGGTTACAAACATGGTGAAGTCAAGAGAATGGTCCAGGAAGACAAGAGAAGAGGTGATTACTCTTCACAGGAAGGGCAATGGCTATAAGAAGATTGCAAAGATGTTAAACATACCAAGAGAGACCATAGGAAGCATCATTCGCAAATTCAAGGCAAAGGGCACTGCTGAAACGCTACCTGGTTGTGGCAGAAAGAAGATACTGACTTCGACTGCTGTGCGCTACCTGAAGCGTAGAGTGGAGAAAAGTCCCCGTGTGACTGCTGAGGAACTGAGAAAAGATTTGTCAGATGTGGGTACTGAAGATGTGGGTACTGAAGCTCCTGCGCGGTGTAAAACGCTTAAACAATGAAATCCCATGATTTCCTATGTGGGCATGTCACACCTAAGCGTTTTAAAGCGTGCAGGAACGCGCTTTAAAACGGCCGACGCAAAAAGAAGTCTGGGAGCTTCTTTTCGGGCATACAGCAGCACGTTCGCAGCCATATCATAGCCGCGAACGCGCGTTGCAGAGCTTTTTTGTATGCGTGAACGCGCTTAAAAAAAATGTGCGCATTGCGCGACGCAGCGCTACGCCCAGGTGTGAACCCAGCCTTAGAGCCTTAAATGCTATCACTCTGGCGAGATGCTCGGATCTAGATTTATTGCTGTTTTCGGTTGATGTGGAAAAGGAATTTGACGGGTACGATGGAGGTATCTTTTTGAGGTTTTACGCCTTATGGGTCTCCCGGTCACCTATCTCCATTGGATTGCAGCGTTGTATTTCAATCCAACTGCCCGAATTCGGATAAATGGAGCTCTCTCCTCGGTGATCTCCATATATAATGGAACGAGACAAGGATGCCCTTTGTCACCCTTGTTATTTGTTCTTTCTTTGGAACCACTGTTGGAATCTATACGCTCTGATGCAGATATTTCTGTAATACACGGCCGCATGCTTAATCACGTGGTGTCTGCGTACGCAGATGATTTACTCTTTATGTTGACAGACGCGGAGAAATCCTTGCCGGCTGTTATCTGGGCGGTTGCTGAATTTGGTGAATATTCCGGTTTCCGCATTAACCCTGAGAAATCAGAACTGCTGGATATTGTCTTGCCTCCAGTGGTGGCTGGTCGTCTGAAACAGCGCTTTCCGTTTACATGGTGTCCTGTTAAGATGAAATATCTGGTTATATGGCTAACTCCTTCACATTCCTGGCTTTTTGAGCTTAACTATAAGCCGCTCCTTGATTCCTTTGGATGGGATCTGGCGGGATGGCACACCAAATCTATTTCCTGGATTGGGAGAGTTAATGTGATAAAAATGAACATTCTGCCCCGTCTTTTATACCTTTTTCAAACAGATCCGATCTCTCTACCAGCTGGATTCTGTATCGCTCTTCGCTCTAAGATTTCAAAATTTATATGGCCTAAAGGGAGTCCCAGAGTGTGCCATGAGATCCTCTGCTGCTCTGAAGGTATTCGAATTTTGGCCCTCCCAGACGCCAAGCTGTATTTTTATGCTACTCTATTGACTCATGTGCTCGATTGGTCTTTGACAATTACAGACAATGTATGGCTAGACCTGGAGGAAGAGATTATGGGATCGCCATTATGGACTCTGCCATGGATTCGCCTAAGAGACTCTCCGGATCATTAGACTCGGTGGAGTATCCTTCGGGAGACGTTATGGTTATGGAGAATACCTATGGCATTGTCGACATCTGTCTCTCCACTCTTGCCGCTCCACCACAACCTCGGCTTCCTCCCAGGTGTCTGCCCTGACTTGAAATGCTGATTTGATCTCCCGGATAGAATCACGGTTCAGTCTTTTTTAAAATATGTCACGCTGACTCAGATTTCACCTACTGATGGGTTGTCACCGCTGACTCTGCTCGAACATTTTAACTACGTACAGATCAAATCCTTTCTTAAGTCATTGAAATCTGGATATAGTCTTACCAGATCCCTCACGTCTTTTGAGAACTTCTACAGATTGGGTATCCCACTTGATAGAAGCATATCAACTCTTTATCGCTTGTTACAAGCCTCTACTACTGACCCACCTCAATTTCAGTCAACATGGCATGATCTTTTAGGTGGCTCCTTCTCTGAAGACGCATGGACTATGACTTACTGCTTGGCTCACAGAGGTTCTCTGTCCTTGAAATGCGCGGAAAACGCATATACGATACTCACTTTTTGGTATTGGACACCTGAGCGGATACATCGGATTCAGCCAAGTTGTGATCCCTCTTGCTGCCGCTGTGGTATGGCTGGGGGCAGTTTCCTTCATATTTGGTGGAATTGTCCACTCCTGAGTCCGTTCTGGAGAATGGTGCATGATGGTATCCGTACCATTTCTCTCTGGATGTGGATTTTTCGGCAGCAACCAATCTTTTGCTACAATTTCTCTATTAAGAATCGTCTATTAAGAATATGCATAAATCAGTTGGACTACGACTTGTGTTTGCGCCTAGGCTGTTGATTCCCGCACACTGGAGGACTTGAGTTGTCCCTTCCAGACGGAGATGGGTGACCGAAGTGGAGCGATTGAGGGCTATAGACTGCTTGGTGGCAGTAGAGATTGGTCAGACGGAGACCTTTTGTAGAGTCTGGTTCTATTGGGATGACTACCTCACTGGAGGTACGAGTGGTGATTCCCCCATTGATCCGGCGGTTGGTGAAGGTTGAGGATAGGTGTTCCGTGATTTGGTGCACATGCGGTGTGATCCTGGCCCGTCTCACCTCTCCGTCCTCCCCCTCTTGTTCGCGTGTATTTAAATTTGTTTTAGGTTCAGTTCCCCCCTCCCACTCCTCTCCCTTTTTTCCCCCTTCTTTCTTCTCTCTCTCCTTCTTTCTTTCTCCTCTCTTCTATATTTTATCCATAGTCGTATCTCTCTGTCCTCTTTTTTGAATGGCCATGTGACCTCAGGCTCCGTCAGGCATTTTAGCCTGACTTTGACGCAAATACCTCTGTGGACCACAATAAATGTATGGCTGTTGATATGCAGATTTCCTAACCGCTCTGCATGATCCATTCTCACTTGTATGGCACAGTTTATGTGAATTCTTAATGCCATGCTACAATTGATGAGAGTTAACCTTATTTAATGTTTATCCAACCCCCGCTGTACTTTTATCTTTTCTACGTATATCTGTTGTAATTTGATATGTTTTCATCATAATAAAAAAAATTGATTAAAAAAAGTGTATCTAAGTAATAAAAAGGTCAGATAAAAAAATAACAAAAAGATTTGTTGCAAAATTAAAAAGTCTTTTAAAACTAAAAAAACTAAAATGCCTTTAAAAATACAAAAATATCTTTTAAAAAATTTACAAAATAAAAAGGGTTTTCGCCAAAATATAAATAAAAAGGTGTTCGAAAAAAATGGTGTTAAAAAAGGCACCCCAAAGGTTCAGTCAGCAGGCAAGCCCGGGCGATCCTCAGGCTAGGCCGGTGATGAGGCCCAGGCGATCCCCAGACTCGTCCGCCGGCCAGACCCAGGCTCGGTCCAACGAGCCATCAGCCCACCGGGAATCTCCCAGTAGTCCCGATGGCCAGTACATACTTGATTGTTAGTAAGATCTACCTTCTCATTCTCAAAGTGTCATGAGATGGAAATGCTAGGACTGAAGAATCTGGACTTTTTTTTAATTCATTGCTATCCAAAATAGCTTTACACTGAGCAGGAACTGAGTGATACAAATGTAATGCAAACAGTGACTCTTGAAACTGCAGTCGACTTCACATATGTTTAAACTGACATGTTTACAAATGTTCAGCAGGTTTTTAGATACTCGGAAATCCACGGCACTTACAGTATAGTTTCTAAAAAATACACCATTTCCCTGCATGTGTCTGTTCCTGGTAATTGGTCTCTCAATTTCCGTCTCTCTAAACATTTGACCATGATTTATTGCCAACTAACAAATCAGAAAAGAATGGTGGTCTAAGAATGTATGCCGGCACTAATTCTGGGCAGAAAATCTTGGGCAGACTTGAGGACATCGTATGAGTTCTGCCGCTGTCAACCACATATATCTTAGTTCTAGACTTGGCTACTTTGTTCTAGACTTGGCTACTAATTCGAATTTTAGATTTGGCTACTTTGACCGGACTCTGTACACCACCAGATGGTTTCTGATGGCACGAGTTGAGGCTATATCTTAATTATTGCTTCAAAGCAGCAGGTTTGGTTTGCTCACCACCTGAACGGGTTAAATTGCCTCACTCCCCTTATCTATGTTTTGGATTCGTACCCTCAGATTTGGCTAGAATTTAAAGTAGGTCTGACTACGCTAAAAATGCATACCTCTATGTAAAGCTTACATACACGTCAAGGATGCGTGCTTGAAACCCTATTGGCTAGTTAAGTTTCATTTACTGTTTTTTACCTAATTTCTGGGAATTCTATGATGTTATCCTTATTATATATTTATAAGTGCCTTGTATGTGATTTCCCCTGTATTAAGACGCATGCTTTCTTTACCTCTATTGTCTATGATTTGCTGAAACGTGCTGCAGTGAGGCGTTTTGTAAACGCATTTGTTTCATACTAAATAACCACACGAAACAATAGAATAAATAACAGAGGGTCTGAACCTGCACATCCTGTTGCGTTCATTGAACTCTGTTCCTGCGATCTTGTGAAACTGGTGTGAGACAGTGACTTGAAGTCAAGGGTTAATGAAGTCCATATATGGAAGGTTAAAGAGTGATCACTCTGCAAGGTAAAACAGACACAGTGTAAATCCAACAAATGTTAAATGCAGTTTAGTGCAATATTAATACAGGAACTTTTAAAATCCGTATTGAACCCTTTATTTTCCTGTCCTGTTGACTCCATGTATGAACAGTCCACTTCTTGGAGGGAGACCAGCGCTGGCTTTTGATGAGCTATTAAAGGAAAGTAATGGGTTAAAACAGGAGGGGAAGTGCGGAGGGGAATTTAACCCCTCTAATTCTTAATACCTCCTATTCTAAAACTATAGTATCGTTTTAAATGAATTATGAGGAGCGTGGTCATTGGTTATTATGCAGGACCTATGACTATCAGGGTTATTCAGAGAGAGACGATCTGGCCCCGAAAAGTAACCGGACACTGAAATTCAGTGTACGGTGCCATTTCGGGGCCTTTCAGAGAACGCCGAACAGCTGAGGAATGTCAGTGAAGCACCCTGCTGTTCGGTGGTTTCATTCGTCAGGTTTATTCAGGAGAATCCCATAGGCTTCAATGTTAAAAATGTTCTAGTTGTAATTCAATATCTAATAAACCGTTTATCATTTTATTCTGCAGGAAAAAGTCTCTTTGTTTTTTTATATTTTTTAGGATCTTTTAGGCATTTTTCAGGATTTTTTCGTTTTTGGTTTTTTTTTTAAATAATTTTTTCTTTTTTCTGTAACAGACCTTTTTATTATCACTCATAGGATCTTATGTGTAAATTCCAGACATTTTCGTTCTGTAGATTTTCCGCAAACAGCGTTTCAAATTTCAAACCTTTTTTTTCTACCTCATTCGTCTGCTTGTCGGCTTTTTCCGGCGGCTGTGATCGGCGGCTGCTCGGATTTTTCTGGGGTGTTCGGCGGGGTTTTTGCGGCGGTTTCTGCAGGTTTTCGGTGAGTATTCGGCGACTGTTCTGCGGGTTTGCGGCGAGTATTCACTGCACTACAGGGGCCCTGCGGTGCTTGCTGAATACATCGCATGGTCGGAGAACTAGTAATTGCTGACTCGGGAACGAAAAGTCACCGAACGTGCGGTGACTTTTCAGATCTCTTTGAATAACCCTGACAGTCTACACAAGGGGCAGCTAAAGAAGCAGGTAGGGACGAGTTTTGCCAATCGCCGGGGGTAAACACATCTCGACGAGGGAAGAGAATTTAGTACAGCATTTCGTTACGTATTTAAATCATTTCGTTTTCGGAATTTTGTAGCGAATTTCGTTTCGTGTTTTGTTTTGTTTTGGATCGATTTAAAATTTCATATATCAATTCGATAGTTGATATCAATTCGAATTTCAGATCACTAAATAAAGCCCCAATTAATCAAATTTTTCTGTTAAAATTTAACCCTAGCTTTTCTTTTAAGCCGTGTAACAGATTTAGTATTTGAGTCAAATTAAACAGTGAAACAACATTAATGTATTTCATGAAGTCCTTTCCTGAATAGTTGATATCAACTTGAAAATGAGAGAAATCTAAATGAATCCTTCCTGGTAAAATACTTTGGACCCTATTACATTTTTCACGCATACATTTGCGCAGGCGCAAAAACGCCTTAACGCAAGGGGCAAAACACTTTGAGCAGAACGTCGTATTACAATCTCAGCGCAACAAACACGCGTATACGTCTACCGCGGGTGAGCCTGCGCGAACGCTGCACGAGCTTACTGTACTTTGCGTGTCCTAAACTTAACATTGTGAGCGAAAATGCGTTTGTGCGTTGGTACGCGGATGGTATTACAATCTATGCGCAGGATTTAACGCACAGCCTTTGCGCGCATAATTTTAGCAACTCCTAAAAGCTGGTGTTAATGGCAAATTCTATCAACCTGCCGAAACCAAATACACCAGCACAAAAAAAATACGCAGCAAAGTATAGTTACACATTCTACACATACCCAAACCAATAAATTTGAGAAGTTGTGCGTGTTTTTTTTATTGATGCAGTATATATGCGCAGATTGACTTTGACAGGCGCAAAAACTTAACGTGAGACAATTGTGGTTTTTAATTCTGATTGGCTGAATCGTGTGAAGAAAACGGTCTGCACACTGATTTCTAAGCGCAACGTTGCTGCGCGTCCGTTTCACGTGTGTTATTTTTTGACGGATGAAAAAATGCGCGAGGATTGTAATACCAGCGTTGATTTACGCGCGTTAACGTTTAAAGCTTTGCGCAAAAATTCACGCGTTTACCGTGCGTTTTTGCGTGAAGAATGTAATAGGGCCCATTATAAATAAATAAATTTGATATTTGATATCAGTTATTCAAAATGTTTCGTTATATACCGTTTTGTTTCAAATTCGTATCTTAGGCTAGGGACAGATGAGCGCATTTTCTGCGGCCACCGTCAAAATGTACGTCGATGCGTGCGCACGCATTTTTTCACGGAATACGCTTAAGTGGTCAGACGACCACAGTCGCACAGTCGCAGGTACTCACCAACGCAATTCTAGGGAAATCCGGCTGTTTGAACGTTATGTTGGCCGCACACTAGCAGCGTCTGACGTCTCCTAATCACGCACACACGCTGCTCTGCGGCCGCAGCGCACTCTGTACGTCTGTAGCAGCGGTTTCACGTTCTGATAAAAATGCGTTCATTTGCCGGTTGCGTGGTGTCGGCGCACTTTTGTACGCACGTACTGCGTATATTGGCCGTCATTGGCCGTTATGTGCTGCTACTGCCGCCGTGATTTAGTGCGGCTGCACGCGCGTTCCGACTGCCCCACTCTGACCCTAGCCTTATGGATTCGTTTCGTTATTCTGAAGTAGTTCTGAAATACAAATTATCACATTTCATTCCGAATTCCGAATTTTTCTGAAATGAATGTACATCTCTAATTCTAATATTATGATTTGAAGATTAGTTTGCTGAGCAAAAACAAGGTTCGTGTGGGCCCTGAGAACGGGCAACAGCACAAAATTTGCGAGGGTCCTGAGAAGATCATGCTGGCAGGCCACAGAGAAGGGTCCGACAGGCCAAAATACCCACAGGACAAAGGTTGAATTGCTGTGATGTGTAAGTGGCTTCTGCAATAATAAACACAATATATATATATATATATATATATATATAAAATTTAATATAAAAAACTAAATAAAATATTTATATAAATATTTTATTTATTTTATGCTATAAACCAGGGGTGGTTTATAGCATAAAATAAATAAAATATTTATATAAATATTTTATTTAGTTTTTTATATTAAATTTTATATATATATATATATATATATATATATTGTGTTTATTATTGCAGAAGCCACTTACACATCACAGCAATTCAATGAATTGCATCCCAGAGCTCCTGCGCCACATTCCCCATATGCAACAAGGAATTCTAGATAGGATATGCAAATGACCTCTGTCTCACTTTTATGCATCTTGAATCTGTTATTACACAGAACCCTAAAATCAATGCGATGCCACACTGTGGCTTTCTAGCAGAGATACGGTTATGCAACTGGTCAAAGCCACTCCTAGGACAGCTCTGTTTCGGGTTTGTTGGACCCTCATCAGCTACAAGCTAGCATGATGACCAATTGCAGTAGATGCTTGGGACCCGTAGGGCAAATCAGTATCTACAAGTGTTGTGGTGGAGGACAAAAATTGAGATAAAAAGCCTTGACACTATAATAAGTGTGTTTATTATTGCAGAAGCCACTTGCACATCACAGCAATTCAATGAATTGCATCCCAGAGCTCCTGAGCCACATTCCCCATACGCAGCAAGGAATTCTGGGTAGCATTGATTTTAGGGTTCTGTGTAATAACAGATCCAGGATGCATAAAAGTGAGACAGATGTCATTTGCATATCCTACCCAGAATTCCTTGCTGCACATGGGGAATATGGCACAGGAGCTCTGGGATGCAATTCATTGAATTGCTGTGATGTGCACGTGGCTTCTGCAATAATAAACACACTTATTATAGTGTGGAGGCTTTTTATCTCACTTTTTGTCCTCCACCACAACCCTTGTAGATATAAGTATACATATATTTATATTAAATCTTAGACAAATATATTTAAAATGACAAGCACTGCACATACATATCATACCCAGGACATACTTGAAAATGAGAGAAATCTCAATGCATCCTTCCTGGTAAAATACTTTATAAATAAATAAATATCAAAACATTGAATACGAACTAAACTATAATAGAATGTACGCGTGCCTGATTGTGTACGCGCAGTCCAGCAGATCTGACAGGCAGCAGGTCATTCTAAGTGAAACCATCCACGGTTTATTCTGACACGCGTAGAATGAGGTGTGTTAGAATTCTGCGCACAGCTGTGCACCGAGGCTACTTAAAGGTGCCTCTAACGATTAGCTGACGCACAAATAAGTTGCACTGCATCCTCTCTATGACATATTTACTGATCACATCATGTCTGTTCTGTAACAATGTAAGCCTGTGTGTAGACAATGTTGTGGAGTCACGGCGCAGATGACTATAATTATATTGCCATTTACTGAAGTTATCTATTACAATAAACAGTAATAACAAGGACACATTATTAGAAAAATATGTAAAGCGGTTTCCAAGTAGATTCATTTTCTTGAGCATTTCATGAGAGTAATACTAAGCAGTTTTTGTCTGCGTATGTTTCAACTCTGCATTACAATATACACAGCCTGGCCAAAAAAAGGCACACACAGTAATATTTCGTTGGCCGCCTTTTGCTGTGATTGCGGCACACATTCTCTGTGGCATTGCTTCAATAAGCTTATGTGACGTCACAGCATTTATTTGCATCCAGAGTCGCTTTAATTTGTGGCCAAGATCTTGTATTGATGATAGAGTCGCGGCGCTGCGTAAAGTCTTTGCCATCACATTATCCCAAAGATTCTCAATAGAGATAAGGTCTGGACTGTGCGGTGGCCAATAGTGATGGGCCAAACACCCCCGTGTTTGGTTCGCATTCGAACTGGAACACCTGAAAAAGTTTGACCGCGAACTCGAACACGATTCGAACACGATTCGAACACAATGCAAGTCAATGGGGCTCGAACGTTCGAAAATTAAGGTCCCCTCCAAGAGGGAATATATGCAAGATATTGGCCATAAAAGGTATATGGGGGGGTTCGGGTACTGCCCTGGGGGACAGGAAACAATGATTTTTTTTAAAAAAAAATACGTTTTTAAGCCTTTCACTGCTGTGCGCTGAGCTCATTTTTACAGCTTTTGCTCATGTTTAAACGAGATTTGAAGCCATGGGAAATGTTTGAGCAACAAGGAGTGGGAAATGTTTGACCAACAAGGAGTGGGAAATGTTTGACCAACAATGAGTGGGAAATGTTTATGAATCCCATAGGTTTCAATGTTAAAAATATTCCAGTTTTAATTCAATATATAATAAACCATTTATTATTATATTCTGCAGTATATTTAGATTTTTTTAGGCTCTTTTTTAAGTATTTTTTGTAATTTTTTTGAATATGATTTTTTTTCAGCGTACGTCCCGAAAGTTCGAAGTTCACGAACTTTCGAACAGCCGATGTTCGAACTGAATTTCGAACCGGCAGCCCATCCCTAGTGGCCAATCCATGTGTGAAAATGATGTCTCATGCTCCCTGAACCACTCTTGCACAATTTGAGCGCAATGAATCTTGACATTGCCATCTTGGAATATGCCCGCTGTACCACCAGAAAAACCCATTGATGGAAAAACCTGCTCTTTCAGTATATTCAGGGAGTCACATGACCTCATTTTTGGGCACATAACGTTGCTGAACCTAGACCTGACCAACTGAAGCGACCCTAGATCCGACCTGTATGGTAGGTGGTATCTTTATTTACATACAATCCAATGTGCAGGGACCTCTTTACTAGGGATGAGCTGTTCGGGTTCGGACGGTTCGGGGTTCGACCCGAACTTAGCCTGAACTTAGCCTGAACATTTCCGGGTGTTCGCCGCATGTTCGACCACAATGGACCACAATGCATTTTCCCACTGCCTGAAGCTCGTAATTGGCTACAGCCTTGCACCTGGTGCAAGACTGGTTGAACACTATGCCAATCACCGCTCAGAGTCCTGATTGGGCAAATTTTGCCCAATCATGGGCTCACAGAGCTAAGTACCGCAGCACACTATATAAGGTTTCAACGCGCCGATTCTGCACGCATTTCAGAGGAGATTTCAAAGAAGATAGTTGTGTGTGTTGTTACTAGGGATGAGACCCGAACTTTGGCAGTTCGAAAGTTTGCAAATTTCGAACTTTTTGGGCGTGTTCGGTTCGGGTTCGAAAAAAAAAAGAAATTTTGAAAAAAGTATAGAAAATGCTTAAAAAAATACTAAAAAATCTAAAAATAAAGAGACTCTTTACTGCAGAATATTATAAGCAACGGTTTATTAGATATTGAATTAAAAACTAATGTGTACGTGGAAAGATTATCAACTCTAAGGCTAGGGTCAGACGAGCGTGATTTCTACGGACTGTACGTCCGTGCACACGGACGTACGTTAGTACGGAAGACGCAGTAGTGGCCAGACAGTCCGTTTTTTTCACTGACGTATATATTTTGACGGATGTAGGAGGGAAAATAAATTAAAAAGCAAAACCATTTTGCCCGTGAAAAATGCTGGACGTATAAATGCAGTCCGTCTGACCACGTTCCATCACTCACACACAAAGCTATGCGGACGTTGCGGACGCAGCGCACTTTGTGCGGCTGTTCTAGGGGTTGTACTTTCTTGCCTGCCTTGCGTCCGTTTGCCGCGGACGCACAACGGCCGCAGTTCAGTGCGGACGTACTTCATGTGTCAGGCTCCAATGGACTTTCTTTCATGCTATCACGGACGTACTTTTAGGTGCAAATCACGGACGTGAACACTACGCTCGTCTGACCCCAGCCTAAATGACCTCTGTTCAGTCTGGTAATCAATTTGATATATTGTATAATATAGTGAGGGGGTGGGGTGGTGTCTGTTTCTGAATGAGATTTGAGAATTAATTTCCCTCCTAAAACATCCTAATATGCTGCATTTAACCCTTTCGCTGCTGAGGCTTTTCACCTCTGTGCTGAGGTCATTTTTACCGCTTTCGCTCATCATGTTTAACCGCGTTTTGTAGCCATATTTTGATATATGACCCAGACATATTATATATCGTTCTTTCCGGCAGACTTGGCAGATTCATAATATGTCATTATTATATGTATACGTTATGTCATGTCTGTATATTATAACAAAAAATGCAATAAAATTAGAATTTTCAATAATTTAGTATGTGTAAAGTGTTTTTTTTTCACATTTTAACATGCGATCATTTGCGGTTATATTTTGTATGGGGTGCGCTTGTTAAAAAAATTAGAAATGGGGTCTCGTTACACTTTTTTTGGGGGAAAATTTTGCTTTTTTTAACAAACGCACCGCATACAAAAATCGTTAGTGCAGCATTATTGTTCACATTATAATTGAAATGGGAACAATATTGCTGCATTAACGAAACAAAAACAAACAAAAAAACTTGTTTATTTTTTTTTGAATTTTTTTTTAAAATATTTTTATTTTTTTATTTTTATTTTTAATTTTTTAAAAAAAACATTTTTCATGCTCATGTTTAGTATCCTTGGAAAGGCCATGTTCTGGCCGATCGAACGATATCAAACATTAACCCCTAGCTGCCACGGATCGGGAGATAGGGGGTTCATTGGAACCCCCTATCTCCACCATTGGTGGCAGCTAGGGGTTAACTCCAGGACTGGCGTCATCGTGCTATGCATGATGATGCCAGTCCTCAGGGGGAGTTCCTGGAGGCTTGGCCGACATCCAAGATGTCGGCCAGCTCAAGGAGAGGATCACGATCCGGCGCTTTTCAGCGCCGATTCGTGATCCGGCTCCCCAGGGGTTAATCACAGCCACCGTTTGGAAGGGTAGGCTGTGCCCTTCCAAACGGTGCCTGGATTAACCCTCTGCCCCCCCGGTGATCGGGAGGGAGAGAGGTCCGAAGGACCTCCCCCCCTCCCTTTCAGGCAATTCCTCCGCACATGTGGGGGGGGCGCCTGAATTAGATGTCATCGCGCCGCCGCAATGACATCTAATTGCTCCGCCGGGGTCCCGGAGTGCTGGGCTGACATCCAAGATGTCAGCCCGCACCGGGGGGCGCAGCAATCTGCCGGAATCCGGCGGATTGCTGCCTCCTGTGCAGCCAAGTGGTTAACTGGTTTTGAAAAAAATCTAAAGCAATGTTATTTTTCACCTCGGGATTAAACATTCACAGGGTTATTCAAAGAGCAGTGAAAAGCAGGAGAATAACTGGAGAAGTGAAAATTCTAGGTCAAAATAGCCAAACCAGAAAAATTCTCCCATTTAACTCACTTTCCAAATTGGCTATTTGGTCTAGATTGTTCTCTTCTCCTGCCAGTTCTCCTGGCTTTCACCTCTCTCTCAGGGTTGTTCAGAGAAAGGTGAAAACCAGGAGAATGGCAGGAAAAGAGAACAATCTGGACCAAATAGCCGATTTGGAAAGTGAGATAAGGCTAGGGTCAGACTAACGCATTTTTCGCAGCGACCGTCAAAAAGTGCGTCCGAACGCATTGCCGTATTTTTTCACGGATTGCGCGAAAACGGTCATACTGAAGTGGAAATAGGCTGGAAGACGGCCGCCATTGTACACAGGCGGCCATCTTGTTCAGAATATTGGTTCACTTGTATATAACTAGACAGGTTTGTAGCTGAAACTAGAATGAGGTATACGTAGAAATTTAGGAATGCGTTTAGATTAGCAGAAAAGCAATTAAAGCTTTATGAAAGATCTCTGCTGTTCCTGGCACGGAGGAGAAAAGCGAAGTAGATCCTCCAAGGTCGTTGGGGCCCACAGAAAGACAAAGGAGTAGAGATCAGGCCAGGTGCCATCTGTAACAAGTGATTGTAGGCGCAAGGGAGGAGGGCGCAGCCCGGAACAGTAAGAGCAATTAATTTTGATTTACTGAAACTAACACAAAGTTTGCCAATTTACAGCCAATTAATGAAATGTCTTTGTATTAGCCAAGGGAGGTATTAACCCACGTGGGGTGGAATAAAGTGTCATTGGGAGGTGGGCTAACTGGGATGTACCTAATTACGTATTTTTGGGTATAAGATCCCTTGCACGGGTGAAAGGGGGGGCTCACTCTTTGCGATTCAATCCTGTGTGGGCACTTGTGTGACGACACAATAAAGTTTGCCTTTCCTGAAGAGACTCGTGTTCTGACAATCCTTACTTGTGCCCGGTCCGGCACCGTCTTGAAAGTGAATCTGTTTTTGTCCGCCTACATTTTTGGGGGCATCGTGAGCCGGGATACGGGCCCTTTCCGGGCACACAGTAACGGGCTGCTGTGAACACAGTGCAGTGCTTGACTGCAGCGGGTGCGAGAATCCCGATGGTTGGGCGTCCGTTGAAGGTGAGCTGACATCTGCAGGCGCCAAGCAGGATTTCCTGTTCAGTGGACCTCGTCTCATCCCAAACGGACCCCCGACCAGGGAACTGGGACACCGAGTCTGAGGAAACAGCAAGCAGCGCCGGCGATAGGTAACGTGTCTTCTATGTTTTGTATGTCTAAAGGAGATACCGGTATCTAAGGGAAACGTCCGACTGAGATAGACGGATAAGAGGATGCGATGGCCACCATCCTATTGGCATATCTAGCCCGCCGCTGATAGCACTGACATTGCTAAGGAGCCAGAGTGGCTAGCGGGTGTCTGGATTCGGGGGAATTGAATGCCAATCAAAGGGTAGTTCTGTAAGTGAGGGAGAAGGTAACCACGTGGAGTTGCATAAGTCAGTAGTCAGTGTTTGTAAATAGAGCTTCACCATGTGGGTAAAAGGGAAAGGAGGAGGGATTTTCTGTAACTGGGCTGAGAGCCTGAGTCAGTGCTAGTGTGCACGTCGTGTAGTGAAAAGGGCTCATAATGGAGCCAGCGGTAGCTGCAGAGATAGTGGTGCCGGGTGGGTGAGATTACCCATAAGGCAAATTGGAATTGCAGACGGCAGTAGAGATATAGAACGGGGTGCACATAGTCACAAGCAGTTAAGAGTTAGAGTTCAAATTACGGGGTATAAGGAGCCACAGAGGAGGGAATGATCCCTCGGCTAGTAGAAAGAGTTGAAGTGTCTATGTTCTGTTATGTGATGAAAGCATCTGATACGGTATGTGTTGTGAATGAATTGACTCGAGTGCTGTGAGTGAACGTGCGCCTACTCGCTCCGCGAGGAAGCAAATACGAGTTTTGACCCCGAACGTACGTTTCCGGCTCAGGCGACTGCAGACGGCTACTGAAGGGGGAAGCGCCTGCAGACACGGATGAATTGGTGACTGAAGTATCAGACTGTAGATTTTAACTGTTGTTGAAATAATATATCTGTTTTGCAAAGAGTACTGTTTTCAAGAATAATACTGGGTAACGGGTCATCTAAGCCCAAGAAGGTGAAGGAGGGTGAGACGCCCCTAGAATATATGGTGCGGAATTTCGAAGCATTATATAAAACTCATGACTATGGTGTAGAATTAAAAAAAAAAAAAAGAAGTTAAAAGTAATGTGTACAGTTGTGTGGCCGTTGTTAGTCCCAGGATGGCAGGGGTCAATGGACCCGGAGTTGGTACAGAAGGTACATTCCCAAGTCACAGAGCAGTACGGACATCCTGAACAATACCCGTATATAGATATATGGAGATATTGTATTAAAAACAAGAGTCATTTTATAATGATAGCGGGGAGAAATAAGAAGCAGGACCCCCAAAATAATGGAGAGAGAGAGAGTGATGTTTTACCCCCGTCCTATCCATTATGTTATAGGGCAGCTAGGAAAGTTTTGAGTGCCGCGGTTGCGCGGACGGAGAGGGGGGAGCGGGCAGCTGCTGTGTCTCGGTCAGCTCCCTCTGCTCCGTCCTGTGTGACTGAGGAAGAAGAGCAGGGCGCTGCGAATGGAGGAGATAGAGAGGCTCCACCAGAAAAGATTGAGATGCCCGATGGGAGCATATATAAATTAATTAATATTTTACGGAGTGAGATGATTGCGGTGCTGTATGGCTTGTGTGTGTGATTCGGACTGATTTTGTCCGATTGTGTTTATAATTGATCTATTAAACTAAAGTAGGAATGACTGAGAGGTTGTGAGATTGGGCTTCGTACTTGGGTTTTTTTCTTCCTCCTCTCTTCCCTGGTGTATAGGCCCCCTCCTTTCTGACAGACTGTTTGCGAAGGGGGGAGGGAGTCAGTTTCTCTGATAGCTGGAAAGAATAACCCTTTGTGTATCTGTGCAGCGAATTCAAAGTACAGAGGAATAGCAGGGAGGAAAAAAAAGAAAAAAAAATTACTATATTTAGCTAATTTTAATGTATGTTACAATAGAATATTTGTCTGAAGTCTGTTGAGTGCAAGATATATGTTTATATTTTGTGTTAATATTATTTCGAAAGTTTTAGTTTTGTTCAGAGCTAAAAATTAAATTGAAATATATGAAACGGTTAGAAAATTAATATTAAAAGAAAAATAATTCGAGAAATAATTAAAGTAGTTTCTTTTACTGTTTCTAAAAGGTATGTTTTTGTTTAATTTTGATGGAATGGTTATTTTATTGTTATGAGATGTTAGGAGTGGTCTTATGACGATGGAATGATTTATTTTTTTTCGGATGTGGTATTAAGAGTCTGTTTTGGGCTACGGGAAAAGATCTCTGAAAATATTGTTTATACAATGTGTATATGTATATGCCCGAATGTCCCATCCGGCTCCTGGGGCGGGATATTTTTTGCAAATTGCAAGCCCAAATTATGTTTTTTCCCGGGGGTCACGCTCAATTAGACCTGCCGGAGGATAGCAGTTTTGCTCGGCAGCATAATCCAGCCAGTCCGCACAATCCACAATCTGTGAAAATCGCAGTAGTTATGTCAAAGGAGGAAGAATGGCGCACGGCACCTACTCTGTCTGCCACGCCGGATCCGCACGCACTACTCCTTGGAATTCCTGAGGTGGGGGCGGAGGAAAACCCGCCCAGATGAGTTGAATCACAGCCCGGCGCAACACCGGTGGCTCTAAGACAATATTATATCCCACAGAAAGCCAAGCAGAATATACAGATATATTTACAGAGATTTAAAGATCACGGCATATTAAAATTCTGCGTGTCACCATGGAACACACCCCTATTGCCAGTCTTGAAAGAGAGGACACAAGAGTATCGCCCTGTCCAAGATTTATGAGCTGTCAACGAGGCCACAGTAACACTACACCCTGTGGTTCCTAATCTATACAATTTACTGGCGTTAATTCCCGGAGATACACAATATTACACAGTGCTTGATTTAAAAGACGCTTTCTTTTGCATCCGTCTGGCTCCAGCAAGCCAGCCCCTTTTTGCATTTCAGTGGGAAAAGTCTACCACGGGGGCGCGCTATCAAATGACGTGGACGCGCCTCCCTCAAAGTTTCAAAAAAAATTCGCCCACGATTTTCAGGTGCGCGCTTAGCCAAGATCTCCTCGCCTTCAACGCTCAGCCAGACAAAGTAGTGTTACTACAATATGTTGATGATTTATTACTGGCTTCCCCCACAGAAAAAGACTGTTTATCCGCCACAAAAGCTTTGCTACATCTGCTAAGCCAAGCAGGTTACAGAGTTTCTAAAAAGAAAGCACAAATATGTAAACGCAGTGTAAAATATCTGGGCTTCCAGTTAACAGGTACCAAACGTGCACTGGGGCAGAAAGAAAAGAAGCAGTGTGCCGCATACCCCAACCAAAGACCAGGAGGCAAGTCCGTGAGTTCCTGGGAGCTGCAGGCTTCTGCCGCCTGTGGATCCCCAACTTCGCAGATATTGCCAAGCCGCTTCATCAGGCCACGAAGGGGGGGGGGGACAAGATCCCTTTCATTGGAAACAAGAGCAAACAGCAACAGGAGTATTGGTCCAGACTTTTGGCTCATGACTGAGGCCTGTGGCCTACCTCTCCAAGCAACTCGACCCTGTGGCCTGCGGCCTACCCCCATGCCTGAAAGCAGTGGCTGCCACTGCAATGCTGATAGCAGAAGCAGACAAGCTGACCCTTGGACAGGTTCTTCATGTCAAGGTGCCCCACGCTGTCAAGGCTCTGCTGAATGTCAAAGGAGGTTACTGGTTCAGCAACAGCCGGATGACGAAGTACCAAGCCATGATGTGTGAAAATCCACGGGTTCATTTGGACCTCATCGCTACCTTAAACCCTGCTACTTTACTGCCTGACTGTGAAGAGGATCCAGATCATGAATGCCTCCAAGTTATGGAAGAAGTGTTCAGTAGCAGGCCAGATTTGAAAGACGTACCCCTAGACAAATACGACCTACAGCTATTCACTGATGGTAGCAGCTATATGGATGATGGGAAGAAAGTCTCCGGCTATGCAGTAGTAGTCTCAACAGAAGAAGTCATCGAAGCAAAGCCACTGCCAGGCCATACATCTGCACAATTGGCTGAAATAACAGCTTTAACCAGAGCCCTTGAAATTTCTGAAGGCAAAAGAGTAAATATCTATACAGATTCCAAGTACGCTTTCATGACAGTCCATGCACATGGTGCACTCTACAAAGAAAGAGGCCTACTCACGTCTTCAGAACAACAAATTAAATATGCGGCTGAAATCGCGGCCCTCCTGGAAGCAGTATGGAAACCAAGTGCTGTCAGCATCATGCACTGCCGTGGCCACCAAAAAGGCCATGATGAAATTCCAAAAGGTAACAGACGCGCGGACCAGGCCGCAAAAGCAGCTGCAAAACCGCCACCGCCAACAGGAGATCAAGCTACAGTACTGATCTGCAAGCAAGAACCTCAACCTTCCCTGCCAAATTACGAGTTCTATATGAATTTGAAAAAAAGTTTGAACCCCACGGCAAGTTCATTGCAATAATATTGCACAAATGGCAAGATGATTATGAACTATTAGAACTCAATTATGATTACATTCAATGGCTTTTCCCAACTCGGACACAAGGCCGAAATTTCTACTCTACTCCCCTAAATCCGCAAGAGACACGCCTAATGGTTAACACCTCAGAAGTTCAGCAAAGACTGCGCAGAGCCTACAAGATGATGCTGAAATTCTTCGGCGTAAAAATAGTGGGGGAGGAGGAAGACAAAGAAATAACCGAAGTTGAACGAGCAGAAAATTTCACGTCACGTTTTGAAAATTTGACAATCAATCCTCACAATAATCTACGGATCACACGAATACTGCACAGTCTGGGAGAATTGGGAGCAGAAGAATATCAAGTCCCACTGGTGAGGTTCTTCCTCAAGGAGATCCTTATCAAGAACAGACTGCCAAGAATGAAGAAAAGTGCAATGAACTTTTTCATACCAGCAGTAAGAGATTCACAAGACAGACAAGATTTGTTATTTTTCGCATGGCGATACTATTTCCCAAAAGTATCCAGAACTGTTTGCAACAACTTGCCCGGCTACTGGGCATCACCTGGAAGCTACATACCGCCTACAGGCCCCAAAGTTCGGGAAAAGTTGAAAGAATGAACCGTACCCTAAAGACTTTGATGTCCAAACTGTGCCAAGAGACGTTATTGAGCTGGTTGGACTTGCTGCCGATAGTCCTTTTGCACATTAGGTGCAGACCAACCCCCCAATTGAAGCTAAGTCCGTACGAACTTATGTTTGGACGGCCAACCCCTCTAATTAATGGACTAAGGGGGGACCTTCGGGCATTGGGAGAAACTAAACTAAATGATCAGGTAGTAATGCTGGGTAAATCAATGCAGAAATTAAATACTTGGGTGGGGGATAATATACCGCATTTTCTGTATCCTTCACTGCATAAGTATTGTCCGGGTGACTCAGTATGGGTAAAAGAGTGGAAAAATGATCCACTAGGTCCAAAATGGAGAGGTCCTTATCTTGTCCTGTTATCAACCCCCACAGCAGTAAAGGTTGCCGAGGTGGTCCCGTGGATACATCACTCCAGAGTGAAAGCAGCTGCAGCCAGTCCTGAACCAGCATGGAAGGTCGTTACCAACGAGACCAACCCGCTGAGGCTGAAGCTGACAAAGACCACAGCCATGAGCACCTAAATGATCCTAACCCAGATAATACAGAGGATCAACAAGTGGGTGTTTTGATGGGCACAGGTCCTGACCACCCGCCAACGGGGGATACCCACAGGGTGCTTTTTAGGGGCCCGGCCCCCACCCTTGATCATCCAGAAATGTTTTTTACTTTTGAAATTCCGGTGGGGAGGGATTGGGTTTATGTGACTGTGAAAAGAATTGCCCAAGGAATTCTGACATTCGGGGCATTTGTGGTGCTGATTTTATATCTTGCTAATTTGATTTATGGACTCTCGCGTGGAGCATGCTCTAAATGTACGGGCAATGTGGGGAAAGTGAATATTTCCTATATCTGGAGTGGTACGCACCCGGTGATGGAGAACCGTACCATGTGGAGACAAAAACGAGAGGCGCTATCTGGAACCAACCCAAGAGGACACTTACTTGTGCAATTCAAATATGACTATGCTAAAAAGTCTGGGCAAACCGCATGCTGGGTGTGTAGTAGACTGCACCCAGAGACAATTTATATACCATTTGCCTCTGTTCCAATGAATTTGAGTATGTTTGTATCAGGGAATGTCACAATACATGCTGTCGATGCACCAAGGGAAAAGACAGAATCAGTCAGTCCCGGGTACCCCATAATAGGACCAGTGTATCCACCAGAATGGTGTTTTCAACTAGGACCAGATAAAGAAATAAATAACGAGGGTGGGTTATGTAACTCAAGTCAGTTCAACTGGACATCATACATTTACATATTCAAAACAGGACAAAAGGGAATTTTATTTATATATACGATGCAGGCAACTCACTAGAGACCAAGAGGCGGTGATTAGGAATGTGACCAATGGAAGGCAGGGTGCAGTGGATATGATGAGACGGCTGAGACAACTTGCGATAGAGATATCAAAGGGAACACTACATTATCACCATTTATAGTGAAAGGAGGGTACCAAGTGTGCTGTGAAAGGGTGTGTTACACATGGGTACCACCAACAATAACGGGAATGTGTTATTTGGCTAAGCTGGTCCCAATCCAGAGACTAAGGGGAGAAGACACAAACACAGACACAGAACTACACCCTAGGTACCCACTGGTGTTTGAAAGACCAAAGAGAGAATTGTTCGCGAAGATGGATCGAATATGGACATGGTTGCCAGCATGGACTGGATGGGGAGGAGAGATGATGAGGAGATTGAATAGCTATGTCAATTTGATGGATGAGATTCTGAATAGAACCAGTATGGATATCCAGCTGCTGAATCTGGAAATGCGTGAGTTACGAAAGGTGCAGATGATACATGATATGGCGCTTGAGCAGATCAGTGCGGCCTTGAATGGATTGTGTGAAATGACAATGCACTATGAATGTTGCACCTTCATCAGAAACACTACACATGAAGTCCCAGATTATTACCAGGTAATTCAAGATCACCAAGAGAAGGTAGCACAGTTGCAGGGTATAGCCAGGAGGATTGCTGCCAAAGGCTGGAATCCGCTCCGTGGGTTTGGAGCAATGGGAGAATGATTTGGTTCCATCTTGAGATTTATCTCACGGATTGGGTCCATGATACTCATGATAGTGGTGATCTTGATCATAGGGATACTGATATACCGCATAGGGCTATGTTTATGGCCACTGTGCAAAACAGCACTGACACCTACACAAACACAGAAGATACCACTGATAATCCCACAGGGTATGTTCCCAGTGAAAGAAACCCCCCCAGTACAAGGAGTTTCAGAATAGTGGAGTGTAATGGCTACAAGTGCCAGGAAAAGATCCTGACACTTGAGCCAAGGGGGGAATGAAGTGGAAATAGGCTGGAAGACGGCCGCCATTGTACACAGGCGGCCATCTTGTTCAGAATATTGGTTCACTTGTATATAACTAGACAGGTTTGTAGCTGAAACTAGAATGAGGTATACGTAGAAATTTAGGAATGCGTTTAGATTAGCAGAAAAGCAATTAAAGCTTTATGAAAGATCTCTGCTGTTCCTGGCACAGAGGAGAAAAGCGAAGTAGATCCTCCAAGGTCGTTGGGGCCCGCAGAAAGACAAAGGAGTAGAGATCAGGCCAGGTGCCATCTGTAACAAGTGATTGTAGGCGCAAGGGAGGAGGGCGCAGCCCGGAACAGTAAGAGCAATTAATTTTGATTTACTGAAACTAACACAAAGTTTGCCAATTTACAGCCAATTAATGAAATGTCTTTGTATTAGCCAAAGGGAGGTATTAACCCACGTGGGGTGGAATAAAGTGTCATTGGGAGGTGTGCTAACTGGGATGTACCTAATTACGTATTTTTGGGTATAAGATCCCTTGCACGGGTGAAAGGGGGGGCTCACTCTTTGCGATTCAATCCTGTGTGGGCACTTGTGTGACGACACAATAAAGTTTGCCTTTCCTGAAGAGACTCGTGTTCTGACAATCCTTACTTGTGCCTGGTCCGGCGCCGTCTTGAAAGTGAATCTGTTTTTGTCCGCCTACAATACGATGCGCATTTTTGCACGTGATTTTTTACAGATCCAAACCAGGAAACTTTGGGTGTCTGGAGCTTATGTTGGCCGGACATGAGCAGGGTCTGACGTCTCCAAATCACGCACACACACCGCTAGTGGACGCAGCGCACTCTGTACGTCCGTACTAGCGGTTCTGCGTTCTCTAAAAAATGCGTTCATTTTCCACTTGCGTTGCGCAGCCGGACTTTCATGCGACCGTACTTCGTATATTGGCTGTCATTGCCCGTCATTTGCTGCTAGTGCGGCCGTGATTAAGTGCGCCTAAACGCAAGTTAAAAATTCGCTAGTCGGACCCTAACCTAAATGGGAGAATTTTTCTGGTTTGGCTATTTTGACCTAGAATTTTCCATTCTCCAGTCATTCTCCTGCTCTTCACCGCTCTCTGAATAACCCTGACAGGGTTATTCAGAGAAAGGTGAAACTCAGGAGAATGACTGGAGAATGGAAAATTCTAGGTCAAAATAGCCAAACCAGAAAAATTCTCCCATTTATCTAACTTTCCAAATCGGCTATTTGGACTAGAATTTTCCATTCTCCAGTCATTCTCCTGCTTTTCACCGCCAAAAAATCTGTAAACTTTTTCTGCGTGTCCGAAAATGTCTCCTCTTTTCTTACAGACTGCCGCCCCAAGCAGTTGTTTATGGATAGATTAAAGGAAAAGCATTTACCGTCATTTGAAATGTCATTTTTTGTTTTTTACATATTTCTATACATCCTAGAAATCCGCCACTTCACGGGCAGGTTATGGGGACCTCCTAGGCACGATATTTGAAGGAATTTTTTGTTTTTATTTTTAACCCTTATTTCATGGAAAACTCACTGTCTCTTTAAAAACTTTTTTTTTTAACTTTTTGTCCTTGTTTCCTGTCCCCCAGGGCACTACCCGGACCCCCATACACCTTTTATGGCAAATATGTAGCATATATGCCCTCTTGGAGGGCACTCTAAAAAACCGAATTTTCAGCCCCATTGACTTGCATGCGGGTTCGGGTTCGGGTTCGGACCCGAACAAGTGGGAAGTTCGGGTTCGGGCACGAACCGAACTCGGGGGGTGTTCGGCTCATCCCTAGTTGTTACTGCCGGTCGGCCACGCTAGGTGATGTGTGTCTTGTCACTGTGCCAGCAAGATTTTTTGGGGTTTACAACTTTATTTAAAACATTTGTGAATTGAGGTGATTTTCTGGGTCTTGTCACTGTGCCAGCAAATCTTTTTGGGGCTCACTAATTTCTTTAAAACACTTGGGAATTAAGGTGATTTGTGTCTCGTCATACAAAAAGTACCACACTGTATTTTGGGGCTCACTAATTTCTTTAAAACATTTGTGAATTAAGGTGATCTGTCTCTTGTCACTGGCTGTCAGCTATCAGTGTGTCTCACTGAGTTATACCAGAGTTATTTAAATCTTTATACCAGAGTTGAATCAGAGTTCTGTATATATTAATCTATATATCACTCACCATGTCTGAAAGAACAAAAAGGACAGGCAGACGCTCCCAGCCACAGATAAGAGGGCAAGCAGCCCCTGTGTCGGGAGGCTGTGTCTCTGGTCGTGGTGGACGTGGTGCATCCTCTGCAGGGGCACGCTTGTCCTTTCTAACTGGTGCTGGCCGTCTTAAGCAGCAGCAACATACAGAGGACTTGGTGGATTGGCTAACCAGGCCATCCTCATCCTCCGAGTCCTCTGCCAGCCAGGCTTCTAGTGCTTTACAGTCAACCTCAGCTGCCAAAGCATCTAATGCAGCCTCCATGTCCACAGCTACTCCTGCCGTAGCCTTGCTATCACACACGGAGGAGTCAGCTGAATTGTTTGACTACAATGAGAGTGACATACTGCTTGAGGATGCGCAACAAGTACAGTGCTCTGATTCAATCTCTGAGGTTGAGGAAGGGAGTATAATCAACCTAGAGGAAGGGGGTGCCAGTGATGACACACAAATAACTGGCACTCATGTTGCCCCAGCAGCTGCAGCATACTGCCAAGTTGGCTCCAGTGACGAGGAGATAGGGGGTGAAGATGACATTGATGATGATGAGGTCACTGACTCCACCTGGGTGCCAGATCGAACTGAGGAATCAAGTGGGGAGGAGGAGGAGGCACAGCAAACACGAGGCACAACATCCTCTGTGACCAACAGTAGCACTAGCCAGTCCAAGGCATCACATGTCAGAGCTGCTCCGGTGCAGAGCGCTGTTGTCTCAAAGAACACATGTAGGAAATCTGCTGTCTGGGAGTTCTTTAAGAACTGTGCAGCAGACCCCACCGTTGCTATTTGTAATCTATGTCAGAGGAGGCTGAAGCATGGGATAAACACCGGACACTTGGGTACCACATGCTTGAGGCGACATATGAACAAGTGCCACACATCCCGTTGGGGAAAAACTTTGCATAGGTCCTCCTCATCTGTCTCTACCCACACTGTATGTCCTGCCATGCAATTGCCTACAACCTCCACCGACAGGGATGATGCTACAGTAATGGATGTACCAGCAGGTCCTTCCTCACAATGTGACATCATCCCAGTAGCTAAAGATTTACGCAGTCAGATTACAATGCCGCAGCTGCTGCAGCGAAAGAAAAAATATAGTCCCAACCATCCCCAAGCACAGCGTCTAAATGCCAGCTTAGCAAAATTACTGCATTGCAGCTGCTGCCTTTCCAGCTGATGGACTCTGCTCCCTTCCGTGAATTTGCTGAATGCGCTGTACCACAGTGGCAGGTTCCAAAACGCCATTACTTTTCACGCAAGGCCATTCCAGCACTATACCAGCACGTGGAAGACAATGTTATCCAGTCATTGGGAAAGGCAGTCAGCAGCAAGGTGCATGTCATTTTAGACACGTGGTCCAGCAAGCATGGACAGGGTCGTTACATTTCCTTCACGGCACACTGGGTAACTCTGATTGCAGCTGGGAGGGATCCAAGACGGGGCTCTGTGCTGGAGCTTGTTCATCCACCACGCCTCCAGAAAGCTGCTTGTATGAGGTCTGTCTGCTCCACCACCTCTTCCTCCTCCTCCTCCTTCTCTGTCTCTGGCGAAGTAGCAGTTAAACCAACGCCTGACAGGGTGTACGCAATAGCTCAAGCAAAAAGATGCCATACTGTGCTTGAGCTGGTTTCTTTAGGGGACAGGAGCCACACCGGGTCAGAAATTTTGTCAGCTTTGCAGGGGCAGGTGCAGAGATGGTTAACACCACGCCAGCTTGAGCTGGGAATGATCGTCTGCGATAATGGCAGCAACCTTCTCTCCGCCCTACGCAAGGGTAAATTGATGCATGTACCATGCCTAGCACACGTCCTAAATCTGGTGGTACAGCGTTTCCTAACCAAGTACCCAGGGCTGCCAGAGCTTCTCATCCAGGCCAGAAAAGTCTGCAGCCACTTCAGACGGTCATTCCCAGCAAGCTTTCGCCTGGCAGAAATTCGAAGAAAATTCCACCTTCCCACAAACCGTCTGATCTGTGACATGCCCACCAGGTTGAATTCAACATTAGCAATGCTGCAGCGTCTGCACAAGCAGCAGAGGGCCATCAACGAGTACCTGTGTGAGTATGGCACAAGGACAGGGTCTGGTCAACTTGGTTCTTCCCCCCCCCCGCAGTGGCTGACTGATGATCAAGGATGCATGCACTGTACTCTCACCATTTGAGGAGGCAACGAGGATGGTGAGCAGGGACAGTGCATGCATCAGTGACACAATTCCTTTAGTGTTCCTGCTGGAGCACACTCTGCGGGGAATTATAGATGTGGCTCTAGAGGCAGAGCAGCGGGAGGAAGAGGAGGCCTTCTCTAGCTCTCAAGGCCCCAGTCTTTCTGCAGACAGCATTCCAGCGGGTCCTACTCAGATCAGACAGGTGGAGGATGAGGAGGAGGAGGACTATTTAAGTAGTGGGGGCATTGAAGGTGGGGATTCCTCAAGGCAGGGTTTTGTGTGCCCAGAAACAGAAGGGCTTGTGCGTGGCTGGGAGGAGGAAGTGCACGATACGGTCATCCTCATTGACCAGGAAGACTCGGCAGCTAATGCCACCTCCAACCTATGCTGCATGGGCTCCCTAATGATGCAAAGCCTGCTAAAGGACCCCAGGATTCGTGCTATCAAGGAGAGGGATCATTACTGGTTGGCAACCCTTCTTGATCCACGATACAAGGGGAAAGTTGCAGAGCTCATCTTGCCCGCACAGAGGGAGCACAGGATGAAAAAATTTGAGGACGCTCTAAAGCGACACTTGTGTAACACCTTTCCAGGCACTGGTAGATTACCAAGTGCTGACACACGTGCTTCTGAGGCTGCGGATGATCTGAGGAATAGTGGTGAAGGCCAGGGCCGCTTGACTGATGCATTTTTAAATTTTTTTAGTCCTCGACGCCCAGGGACGTCAAATGTAGTCACCCATTGCCAGCGTCTTCACCATATGGTGCAGGACTACCTAGGGGCAAGGGCAGACCTGGATACCTTTCCAGCAGATGATCCACTGGCTTACTGGGTGTTGAGATTGGATCACTGGCCTGAACTTAGCCAATATGCTATGCAGCTACTAGGTTGCCCTTCATCTAGCGTGCTTTCCGAAAGGACGTTCAGTGCCGCTGGAGATTTTGTCACAGACAAAAGAGTGCGTCTTTCCACCGACTCTGTAGACCGGCTGACATTTATAAAAATGAATCAGTCCTGGATCAGCAGCTATCAATCCCCTGATGCTGAAGTAATGGAATAGATAGGGGATGTCCTCTTCTGCATTCACAAAACTTCCAGCACTGAACTCTTCCACAATACCACAAAAGGGTTACGGTGTGAAGGCACTTGCTGCCATGAAAGGCACAATATCTGGCTGCACTGACGCCCATTAAAAAAAAACAAAAAACTTTTCAATATAGGACCACGTGGTCCACCCCTGCACTCTTCCACAATACCACAGAGGGGTTACTGTATGATGATACTTGATGGCCTGGCATTAAAAGCACAATATCTGGGTGCACTGACGCCCATTAACAGATAAATAAAAACTCTTTTCAATATAGGACCACATGGTCAACCCCTGCACTCTTCCACAATACTACAGAGGGGTTACTGTATGATGATACTTGCTGGCCTGGCACCAAAGGCACAATATCTGGGTGCACTGACGCCTTAACCAGATGCATATCTTTTCAATATAGGACCACATGGTCCACCCCTGCACTCTTCCACAATACCACAGAGGGGTTACTGTATGATAGTACTTGCATGCCTGGCACTAAAGGCACAATATCTGGGTGCACTGCCATTGACGCCTGTATCAGATTCATATCCTCAGAGGGGTTACGGTGTGACGGCACTGTTGCCGACGCTGAAAGCCCAATTTTAAAGCACCTATTGTTACTTTCATCCAAAGCCTGCATAAGTTTCACAATAATTTAGCCCAAAAAAACACTAAACTTTTTCTGCGCGTCCTAAAATGTCTTTTCATACAGACTGCCGCCCCAAGCAGTTGTTTATGGATAGATTAAAGGAAAAGCATTTACCGTCATATGAAACGTCATTTATTTGTTTTTAAGTGTTTCTATACATCCTAGAAATCCGCCACTTCACGGGCAGGTTATGGGGACATCCAAGGCACGATATTTGAAGGAATTTTTGGTTTTTATTTTTAACCCTTATTTCATGGAAAACTCACTGTCCCTTTAACCACTTCAATGCTAAGGACGCGCTCAGCGCGTCCTCAGCATTGCCCCTGGTATGCGGAGGACGCGCTGAGCGCGTCCTCGCATTGGGGTCAGCGTTCGGCCGGGTTCCGGCCGATCGCTGGCCCCTCCGGTGCGGGCTGACATCCTGGATGTCAGCCCGGCATCCGGAGCAGTGGCCGCCATTGTTATGTGTCATCGCGCCCCCGCGATGACACATAATTCAGGCGCCCCCCCGCATGTGCGGAGGAGGCGCCTGAAAGGGAGGGGGGGGAGGTCCTTCGGACCTCTCTCCCTCCCGATCGGCGGCTCACAGGGGCTTAACCCAGGCATCATTTGGAAGGGCACAGCCTGCCCTTCCAAATGATGCCTGGCATTAACCCCTGGGGAGCTGGATCGCAAATCGGCGCTGAAAAGCGCCGATTTGCGATCCTTCCCGGGAGCTGGCCGACATCTTGGATGTCGGCCAAGCTTCCGGGAACTCCCCCAGAGGACTGGCGTCATCGTGCGCAGCACGATGACGCCAGTCCTAGCATTAACCCCTAACTGCCACGAAGTGTGGAGATAGGGAGTTCCAATGAACTCCCTATCTCCCGATCCGTGGCAGTTAGGGATTAAATTTTGATATCGTTGGATCGGCCAGAGCATGGCCGTTCCAACGATACCAAACATGAAAGTAAAAAAAAATGTAAAAAAAAAATAAAAAATAAAAATAAAAATAAAAAAAATTAAAAAAAAAAATTAAAAAAAAAAAAATAAACACTTTTTTTTTTTGTTTTTTGTTTTGTTAATGCAGCAATATTGTTCCCATTTCAATTATAATGTGAACAATAATGCTGCATTAACGATTTTTGTATGCGGTGCGTTTGTTAAAAATGGTGTCATTTTCCCCAAAAAAAAATGTAACGAGACCCCATCTCTAATTTTTTTAACAAGCGCACCCCATACAAAATATAACCGCAATTGCTCGCATGTTAAAATGTGGAAAAAAACACTTTACACGCTGTAAATTATTGAAAATACATATTTTATTGCATTTTTTGTTATAATATACAAACATGACATAACGTATACATATAATAATGACATATTATGAATCTACCGAGTCTGACGGAAAGAACGATATATAATATGTCGATGTCATATACTAAAATAAGCCTTCAAAACAGGTTTAAACATGATGCGCAAAACAGGTAAAAAATGACCTCAGCACAGGGGCGGGAAAAGCCTCAGCAGCGAAAGGGTTAAAAACGTTTTTTTAAAAACTTTTTGTCCTTGTTTCCTGTCCCCCAGGGCACTACCCGGACCCCCATACACCTTTTATGGCAAATATGTAGCATATATGCCCTCTTGGAGGGCACTCTAAAAAAACAAATTTTCAGCCCCATTGACTTGCATGGGGGTTCGGGTTCGGGTTCGGTCCCGAACAAATGGGAAGTTCGGGTTCGGGCTCGAACCGAACTCGGGGAGTGTTTGGCTCATCCCTACTCTTTACCCATAGTTCTCCATGCGTCAAATTTTATTTTTAAATTTTATGTTTGTTTTGTGCCACCCAACGTACGGGACTGTGAAATATGTTGACATTTCTACATCGCTAGACATTGTTTCTTATTTTGTGTATTGCAGCACACACAGTGCACTGCTTGGCAGCCACATCCTCAAGACATGGAGTGCACGCTCTACGCTTTAAGGACCTTGCAGTCGGTAAACTCTTTCTTATGTTGAGTGAGCGGGATGTGATGATGGTGTCGCTGGAGAGTATAGACAGATTTTCAAAAGTATGTCTCTGATCTCCAATGATCTTGCTTTGACCCATAATGACTGATCCGATCTATGCTTTTATTCCCTATTCAACAGATACAGAGACATTGAAGACCATAAATAAGAAGAAAATGGGTTATGGTAAGAGTGTTAATTCAACGATGAGCCGAGGTCATTGATCTATAACCCCGCTCTTGCTCTCTCTGCAGGACATCAGCCATTAAATAGCTGCATGACATGATTTAAAACATCGCTGTTCTGCGTTATTACCTGTAACCCGGCGTGATCTCTGCATGAAGAAGACATTTACAAATTATCAAAAGGAGGTCACAGGCTGTATGAAAGTGACCCTGGGTGAGATTCACAGTTACAAATGGCTCAGCTTTTGATCTGTGATGCTTCTTGTTGATCTCAAGCCACCATAAAACAAACGCCTTGGACACACGTAGAATTTTGTAACCGCATTGTAAGAAATAATAAATAACTCAGCTTGCTCTGGTATGTTATTTATAAAAGAAAAGAGGCTTCTTGGTTATTTGACACGTCTTCTGGAAACCCCTGGATTTTCCCTTGGAAAAGTTCTCAGGACAGTCTATGAGAGGACTTATAGGGTTTCCCTTGGGAAGTTCTCAGCTTCTCAAAGACTTCACGTATTCCTTTGAGGCCTACATGCAGACACTGCGGGCTCTATTACAATCTTCACGCAAATGTTAATGCGTACGCAAAAACGCATTAATACGAGGGGTAAAACCCTTTGAGCAGAACGTCGTATTACAATGTCAGTGCAACAAACGCGTGTATACGTCTACCACGGGTGAACCTGCGCGAGCTTACTGTACTTCGCGCATCCGATACTTAACATTGTGAGCGCAAATGCGTTTGTGCGCTGGTACGTGGATGGTATTACAATCTATGCGCAGTTTGTAACGCACAGCCTTTGCGCGCATAATTTTAGCAACTCCTAAAAGCTGGTGTTAACAGCAAATTCTATCAACCTGGCCGAACCCAAATACACCAGCCCAAAAAAACAACGCTGAAAAGTATAGTTACACATTCTACACATACCCAACCCATAAAATGGAGAAGTTTTTTTTTAATACAGCATGTATGCGCAGATTGACTTTGAGAGAAACTTAACGTGAGACAATTGTGGTTCTTAATTCTGATTGGCTGAATCGCGTGAAAAAAAACAGTCTGCACACTGATTTCTGCGCGCAACATTACTGCGCGCATTTGTATGCATCCGTTTTACGCACGTTATTTTTTGACGGATGAAAAAATGTGCAAGGATTGTAATACCAGCGTTGATTTACGTGCGTTAACGTTTGACGCTTTGCGCCAAAAGTCACGCGTTTACCGTGCATTTTTGCGTGAAGAATGTAACAGAGCCCTGCTTATCTACACTGCATGTCTTTAGAATAGCTGGATAGCTAAACACAGGACTGACACACATACAGGGTTATTCAAAGAGCACCGAAATGTCGTCGACATTTCGATGCTCTCTGATTCGCCACACTTTGGTGAGTCCGATTCGCTGACCCTGCGGTGAATTGAGCATTCACCACAGGGTCCCCGAAGTGCATTGAATCGGCCAAAGAACGCCGCCGCCAAACTGCTACATACCTGCCCGCCGCTGCCGCAAACCCGCAGGCTGCCACCGCAAACCCACTGCCACCAACTAGCCGCCCGCCGCCACCAACCCACCGGACAGCCACCGCAAACCCACCAGACAGACGCCAAACGCAACCTACGAGCCGCGGACAGATTAAAAAAAAAAGAGTTTGAAAGTTTCAAATTTGAAACGCTATTTGCAAAAAAATACTCAATGAAAATGCAGAAATAGCCTTTGTGCCAGATACAGCAACTGTGATAAAGATAAATAACATAAATATTCAGATCTCCTGTTTATGGGGGTTTGTAGTGATCATAAATAGATTATTAGCAATGTAATATCTGTATGTGCTGCATAATGCCTGTGTGTGGCAATTACAGCAACACCTTGTATCTGTGTGTGCTGCATAATGCCTGTGTGTGGCAATTACAGCAACACCTTGTATCTGTGTGTGCTGCATAATGCCTGTGTGTGGCAATTACAGCAACACCTTGTATCTGTATGTGCTGCATAATGCCTGTGTATGGCAATTACAGCAACACCTTGTATCTGCATGTGCTGCATAATGCCTGTGTATGGCAATTACAGCAACACCTTGTATCTGTACTGTACAGGGATTTTCAGCCATTATTACCCCCTGAATCTTATCCCTGTACATCAGTGAGTGACCCCACAGCTCTCCCTGTATTCTGCCCTCTCCCTGGCTGTTGTAATGCAGCAGTAAAGGTTGTTGAGCCTTTTATTACAGTGAGGATGGAGGTTGCTCCTTGCAGCTTTTTTACAGTAATGCAGGATGACAGGGGTGAAAATCATATTTTGATACACACGCACACACTATCCCTGGAAGTCTAGGTTCATGCAAAGTGCCTGTTTGTCCACGCTTTTCTTCTGGAGGGAATCCGTGTGCTCGGCCTTGGTACTGAGAAGTAGTGGATCCAGCATTTCCCAGAACTAGCTGCCTCCAGGTCCTTAAGCAAATTTTTTTGAGAAAGTATTTTACCAGGAAGGATACTTTAAGATTTCTCTAATTTTCAAGTATGTCCTGGGTGGCGAGTATCTACCGTTAGGTGTCTTGCCCAAGGACACTTACTGGAGAGGTACTCTGGCCGGGATCGAACCTGTGTCTCCACGGTTATAGAGCAGTGATGTTGCCTCTACTCCTGTAGAAAATAACTTTTTTTTTCTGATTTTTATTGTATTTTAATGCAAAATGGTGAATATGCATTTTTGGTAACGAAATGGTTACTTTCATGATCATAGCTGTATACTGGCTTGAAAAAAAAAAAAACACCTTTTTCTGCCTCCTTTGAATCCCTTTATGGTATGACAGCACGCATAACACTGAGGTACGGCCCGTGCAGCACATGTCTCTTGTAAAAGTTAAAAACTGTCTTGTATGGCAAATTTTACGCATGAACAACAGGACTTGCCGCAGGTTTACAGTACATTTTGTATGCGAGCCTTTGTATGTGTTGCTACAGTGTTTCTGCTGGTGTTTTAACGAGCCTCATCCTTTACCCGCCGACTCAGGAGTCTCCATGACTTATTAGATGTCATATTGTGAAGCTGCCTTTTTTCACCATGCGTAGCATATGTCTTTTCGGCAAAGCAGCTGCAAAACAAACAATGAAATTATGCATCAAAGAGCAAGTGTTCGAGGCCACACAGTATATATGTGTGTCCCTTCCTGTTTCATTTCTTAAATATACAAATGTGTGAGTCATCTCACTTGTATACATTTATTCCTGGAAGGTACCAAAGCAAACATGTGTGTGTTCCCCAGACTGCTGCGCATATTTCTATAATATAATGTATTGAGCTCTCGGGATCAGACGTTGTGACTTGCAGAGCGTGGTAATACATCCACTGAGCCAACGAGGGCTTCATGTAGGTATTAGTAGTAAAATATTTGTTTAATTATGGCCCCTTCTCTAACCTGATTCCATTCAGCTCAATCACTGAAATCTGCAACATTTCCACTGCATTTCAGCCATTTTTCAGCTAGGAGAATTGATTGAATTCCTTGCAGTGAAGGGGTTAAACATAAAAACTGTCAGGAACCAGTAGTTGTTTCTTTTTTTGGGGGGGGGTCATTTTTAATTAATTATACAGTAAGAAATATTTGGGAATATCCCCAATGTATTCTTTACTGTAATTGCCTATTTGACAGGCACACATCGCCATCTACTGGCCAAATGTAGTTACTGCAGTTCTGGTCTCTATGCAGGATCAGCTGAGGAGATGTTAGTCAGACTTATTCCCCAGCTGGTTTTAAAAAAGTGTTAGCTTCTCGGGCATCATGCCCAGGGTGCTAAACCGTTGGGGGAACCTTCTTGAGCTCAAATACAAATGAAATTTGTGTGCAACAAAATAAATACAGTATAGTCACTATGTTACATGTTTACAGGTGCATTCTGTATTGAGGTATGTTAATAGGGAGTTTAGACTGGGGGAAGATTTGATGGTGTCTGGGAGGTTATTCCATAATTGCGGTGCTCTGTAGTAAAATGAGGATCGAGCCACTTTCTTTTTGTATTGTGGTATTGCAAGTAAGGTGCAGGTCCTGGATCGGAGGTTATAGGATGAGGAAACTGCCGGGGGAAGCAGTCTATTCAGGTAGGGTGGTAGCTTCCCAGAAAAGCTCTTAATCACCAGGTTGGAAAGGTGAAGGGTGCGTCTAGGTTCCAGTGACGGCCACTTTAGCTCTTTTAACATGTCACAATGGTGGGTCATGTAGTTACATTGTAGCGCAAAGCGGCAGAAGGAGTTATACAATGTAGTAAGTTTCTGAGGTGTGTTTGCGGGGCAGCTGCATACACTACATCTCCATATTCAATAGCCGGCATAAGCATTTGTTGTACAATCTGCTTTCTTACCGCGGGGCTCAGGCAGGATTTGTTTCTGTACAGGGCACCATTTGGGGTAAAGTTTAGATGAGAGTTTTTCGATGTGGGGGCCAAAGGATAGATTTGGGTCTAACCGCATACCTAGATATTTGAGAGAAGTGACTGTGGTCAGATTGCCATTTGATTTTGTCCTGACACATAGATGGGGTGTTTGCAATTTGTGTAGTTTAGGTTTTGTTCCAAAGAGCATCGTTACAGTTTTGTCAGTATTTTGAAAAAGTTTGTTATCTTTGATTCACTTTTCTGCCTCTGTGAATTGTTCTTGCAGCACAGCCTCCAGCTGTGGGAGATTAGGCTTGTGCACCGTTTTTTTTTTCGATTCGGTTCGATTTTTCGGATTTTTAAACTTTTCGATTCGGCTCGTTTCGACCGATTTCTGTTTCGATTCGGTTCGGCTCGACTCGTTTTTCGTGTACATATTTTTTTTCAGAATATCGACCATTTTTAGTATTTTCGTGTCACTTTGCTCGTTTTTTGTATCGACTTTTCGTAATTTCGGAAATTTTCGATTTTTCGGAATTATACATGTTTTCGGAATATCGACCGTTTTTCGTATTTTCGTGTCACTTTGCTCGTTTTTTTGTATCGATTTTTCGTAACTTCGGAAATTTTCGTTTTTTCGGAACGTCTGTTCTCCTCGTTTCAAAGTAATAAATTTCGATTTGACACATTTCAAGTCCATTCGAAAATTCCGAAAATCTTTCGTTTCGGCTCGGAAGACTTTTCGGATCTGCCATTTTCGGATCTAAAAATTTTCGGAAATTCGGCCGCATCCGAAAACACGAATCGGGAAATTTCGTGAAAATTCCGAAATTCCGAAACCCGAAACGCACATCCCTATGGGAGATTTGGTTTGCTGGTATAGATTACAGTGTCGTCTGCGTACATGTGTACAGTTGAGGCTTTGCAGACATTGGGCAGATCATTTATGAATATTGTGAATAGCAGGGGGCCGAGTATCGAGCCTTGGGGTACACAGCAAGTGACTGGGAGGGAGGAGCTGCCAGAAATGTACACATATTGCGATCGGTCAGATACATATGATTGAAACCAGGTTAGCGTGCGATCACCAATACCAGAGTTTTTAAGTTTTTGTAATAGGATGCCATGGTCTACCGTGTCAAAGGCCTTGGCAAAATCAAAGAAGATGGCTCCAGTTAAATCTCCTTGTTCCATGCCAGCCTGGATATCATTGCAAACTTTTAAAAGGGCGGTTGTAGTTGAGTGATTTGGATGAAAGCCTGATTTGTCTGGGGTTAAATAGTTCCAATAATGATAATAAGCACGTAATTGTGTATAGACACATTTTTCAAAAAAATTTGACATTACAAGTAGGGATGAGCTGTTTGGTTCGATCAGTTCGGAGTTCGATTCGAACTTTGGCTGTTCGCAAGTTCGCGAAATTCTAACTTTTTGGCATATTCGGTTCGAGTTCGAAACAAATTTGAAAAAAGTATAAAAAATGCTTAAAAAATACTAAAAAATCTAGGAATAAAGAGACTCTTTACTGCAGAATATTATAAGCAACGGTTTATTGGATATTGAATTAAAAACTAATGTCTAGGTGAAAAGATTCTCACCTCTAAATGACCTGTGTTCTCAAACGGCGTAAACAACAGATGTTAATTAGTGTTGTGCTTTTAATTAGTCTGGTCTGATGAATTTGAAACATTGTTAGAGACTGAGGGTGTGGTGTCTCCTGATCTGAACATGTATCAAACAACACCTGTGCTTCTGAGAAGTGTTCATTTCTCTACTAAATCTTCCTCTGATATGCTGTTTAACCCCTTAGCTCATTTTTACCGCTTTCTCTCATCATGTTTAAACGCGATTTGAAGCCACATTTTATTAAATGACCCTGACATATTAGATATCGTTCTTTTCGTCAGACTCCGCAGATTCATAATATATAATTTTTATATGTATACGTCATGTCCTGCCTGTATATTATGACAAAAAATACAATAAAATTTTAATTTTTAATCATCTGCAGTGTGTAAAGTGTTTTTTTTCACATTTTAGCACATGAGCATTTGCGGTTATGTTTTCTATGGGGTGCGCTTGTACAAAAATTAGAAATGGGGACTTGTTACATTTTGTGGGGGGAATTAAGTGATTTATAGCAAACGCACCCCATAGAAAAAAATCATTAGTGCAGCATCATTGTTCACATTATAATTGAAATGTGAACAATATTGCTGCATTAATAAAAATAACACACAAAAAAATACATGTTTTTATTTATATATTTGTTTTTTTTACTTTATACCTGGTCATGTTGGGTATCATGCTCAGGCCTTTCGATTGACACCCTCCATGACCCCCTAGCTGCGACGGTTCTGGAGATATCGGGGTTCAAATGAACCCCCTATCTCCACCAGGGGATTCCGGGTAGCTAGGGGTTCCCCGGCTATCTGACATCATCACGCTATGCGTGAGGACGTCAGGCAGTGAGGGGGGGGACCCGGGGGTGGAGCCGCCATCCAAGATGGCGGCCCCCACCAGAGCTAGGCCACACGTCGGCGCCGCAAGGCATCTCTATACACAGCCCCATCAGCATCTCTATACACAAACAGCATCTCTATACACAACCCCATCAGCATCTCTATATACAACCTCACAGCATCTCTATACACAACCCCATCAGCATCTCTATACACAAACAGCATCTCTATACACAACCACAGCAGCATCTCTATACACAGCCTCACAGCATCTCGATACACAACCCCATCAGCATCTCTATATACAAACAGCATCTCTATACACAACCCCATCAGCATCTCTATACACAGCCTCACAGCATCTCTATACAAAACCTCACAGCATCTCTATACACAGCACCTCTATACACAACCCCATCAGCATCTCTATATACAAACAGCATCTCTATACACAACCCCATCAGCATCTCTATACACGGCATCTCACGGCGTCTGAGGACGCTGAAGTCAGAACGCCGCGGGACCCCAGACAGAGAGGTGAGTATCTCCGCCAGGGGTCCCGCAAAGCTGATGACGTGTGGGACACGTCCTCCTCAGCATACGGCGGGAGTAACTGAGGACGTGTCCCACACGTCGTCAGCAGTGAAGGGGTTAAAAACTTATTTTTTTAAACTTTTTGTCCATGTTTCCTGTCCCCCAGGGCACTACCCGGACCCGGACATTGTCTTTAAATGTTTCTATACATCCTAGAAATCCGCCACTTCGCGGGCAGGTTATGGGGATCTCCTAGGCACGATATTTGAAGGAATTTTTGTTTTTATTTTTAACCCTTATTTCATGGAAAACTCACTGTCCCTTTAAAAACGTTTGGTCCTTGTTTCCTGTCCCCCAGGGCACTACCCGGACCCCCATACACCTTTTATGGCAAATATCTAGCATATATGCCCTCTTGGAGTGCACTCTGAAAATCGAATTTTGAGTCCCATTGACTTGCATTGAGTTCGAGTTCGAATTCGAACTTTTGAAAAAAGTTCGAGTTTGAATGCAAACCGAACTCGGGGGTGTTCGGCTCATCCCTAATTACAAGGAGCAATGATTTCGGACAGTAGTTGGATACCAAAGTATTGTCGCCACGTTTATGGATCAGTACCACCCTCGCAGTCTTCCAGATTTTGAGTATGTATCCAGTCGCCAGTGATTCATTGATTAGGGTTGCGACAGGTTTTGCAAATTCCAGTGCACTCATTTTCAGCAGCATTGCTGGGATTTAATTAGGCCCAGACTGATATTTCATTTTTTGGTTATGGAGAAGTTTAGTAACGATACTGATAGGCACTGGTCTAAAACTGAATTTCTCTGTGATACAGGGTCTTTGCACAGTTGGTGGGGCCTGACCTGTGTGTGGCCTTTCTGAGTATGTGTCATTTGCTAGCTTAGCAATCAGGGTGGTGGTGCATCCAGCAAAGTAATTATAAAAGGTATTTGCTATATCTAGGGGTGTTGGTGTATTCTGGCTGAGCAGCTGAATGAAGTGCGATCCTGCGCAAACTTGCATAGGCCGTATAGCATATTTGCAAACTCAAAGATCACTTAACACCAGTGTGAGAGATTTAATTTTTTATATAACGAAACGAGTCGAGAATAGGGAGTAAACTTGGAATTTCTTGTTATTGTCTGGTTGACTTCAAATAAATGCTTTCTATAAAATGTAAACGCTGCAACAGTTGCATATTCGCAAACTCAAAAGATCACTTAACTCCAGTGTTTGAGAGATTTAATTTTTTATATACGAATCGAGACGAGAAAAGCGAGTAAACTTGGAATTGCTTGTTATTGTCTGGCTACAGGCAAATTAACACTTTGTATAAAAAGTAAGCTCAGCAACAGTTGAAATACAAGCAAAGTTTGCAGTTCAGCTGGAATAACAGATGCGAAGTTGTGAACACTGGATAATGAGTGAGTTATTAAGTAAAACAGCCTCACTCGTTAATGTTAACGACGCACTTGGAATGGGTTCCTAAACCTGTTGAATTCACTTTAAATTTTGCGTAAACATAGAATACATTTTTGTTTCTTAGAAAATGAAACTCCCTTGAGGATAACAAAAGAGTCTCAGCAGAATGTTTCCCTCATTCTGTATCGGTGAAGACGTTTGACTTTAAATCTGTGTTAACTTAATGACTTTAAACTGGGAGGAAGTGGAGTCAATTTACTCAGCAGCAAACAGAGACCCTCGCTCAGAGGACACATTGTGAAGTTAAACAGGCTTTCGTGAAATTTGTTTGAAACAGTAAAGGTTTTTTTTTTTTTATCTTTAAGACCAATATTAATTTTGGATTAGCTTTAAGTTCCTGGAAATTGCTACAAAAAGGTTTTACAATACATGCCTTACCGTGCAATCGCTCAAATCTTAAAATTACAGCACTTTAGCAAGGGAAAACACTGCGAGGAAATCAAATACTTAGAGGCTCATGTTAGCTACTAAATCCTGTTTTGTGTTTCTTATCTTTGTTTTGTTTTTACTGTTATTTATTTATTTGCTTTTGTTATATCTTAAGGAGGAAACATGAGACATGTGTGCCTTTTTAATAATTAAAGGGATACTGTATTGAATAATATATGTCCTTTTTTGCCTTTGCCCAATTATTTTTTAATATTTATATATATATATATATATAAATATATATATATTTTTTTTTTATATCGGGTAATTTAACTCACCTTTTGTCCTCGACACACGCAGCTCCTCCTCTTCGGCTCAGGGACTCCTGATCCTGGAAGACCTGAAGCTTTTCTGCGTAATTTGCACTCCTACACCACATGCACCCTATGTTGTTGTTGTTGTTGTTAGTTGCAAAGTCGTGTCCGACCTGTCACGACCCCATAGACAACATTCCTCCAGGCCTTCCTGTCCTCTACCATCTTCAGGAGTCCATTTAAGCTCACGCCTACTGCCTCTGTGACTCCATCCAGTCACCTCATTCTCTGTCATCCCCTTCTCCTTTTGCCCTCTATCTTTCCTAACATTAGGCTCTTCTCCAGTGAGTCCTTCCTTCTCATTAGGTGACTAAAATATAGTAGTTTCATCTTCAGGATCTGGCCTTCTAAAGAGCAGTCAGGGTTAATCTCCTCTAGGACTGACCGGTTTGATCGCCTTGCAGTCCAAGTGACTTGCAGGAGTCTTCTCCAGCACCATAGTGCAAAGGCCTCAATTCCTTGGTGGTCAGCCTATCTTATGGTCCAACTTTCACAGCCATACTTTGTAACTGGGAAAACCATAGCCTTGACTACACGCAGTTTTGTTGACAGGTTGATGTTTCTGCTTTTTAGTATGCTGTCTAGATTTGTCATAGCTTTCCTCTCCAGGAGCAGCGTCTTTTAATTTCTTGGCCGCAGTCCCCATTTGCGGTGATTTTGGAGCCCAGGAAAATAAAATCTGTCACTACCTCCATTTCTTCCCCATTTACTTGCACCCTATAGGAATTGCAAATTACACTGCACAATGTGACTTGCTCACATTACGTGTGCTCTCCGCTTGCTGACATTACTTGTGACCGATCTGGTGACCGGCAGCTGGGAAATTCATAAATCCTTGATGCTGGTGATGCTGGGTGGGGAGCAAGTAACTCTTCCACATCATCCAGCGATTCTGCCAGGTTGGGGCAGGAGGGGGGGAGGTGTAGAAGGTGGGAGGCACTTCTCACACCCTGAGAACTTTAAAACAATAGAGTGGCCAGGATGCGTAGAACGTCCCTTTAAAGAATTAATAAATTATAAGTCAACTAAACTAGTGTGTCTTCATGCGCTGGAAAGACTTTATAGCAGGGTTTCATGTTTCTGAACTACAACTCCCATGAGCCTCCTCTGGCCATTTATTGCACTCACATATTTCTTGTAATTGTAGTCAATAAACATCTGGGGAGGTCAGAGTTTGAGATCCCTGTATTAAATCTTTTGAAGTAAGTAATATGTAAGGGAGGCGCTAATCGTTACCAAAAGCAACGCCATAGAGAGAAGCACAACCTAGTGTGAGCTCACTTGAAGGCAGATACAGCCAGGTTACGGAAGGACAACTGGAACTGTTTGTTCCCAGTGTTCTTCTGCATAGGACCAGTGGAAGAAACTGATCATGACACCCTCTGTAATGTGGGTTCAGAGGTAGATATTATCATATTACGATCTTGGCCACAGTATTCTGTTTTGAATCCCGACTTGAGCAGGGAACGACGGGCCACTAGGAAATAGCTCGTCCTTCTATGGCTGACCTGATGTTAATGACTCCTAGACAACTTAAAGTACCCATTAAACTACAGTAAGCAGGCTGCTAACGCAGTTAGAATAACATCATGAGCCAATGAGCTCAGCACTAGAGTTGTTAACTTAAGGGATGGGTTGGAATAGGGCCCTGAGCCATTTATTAGAAAGAAGAAGTCTGATCTGCATACACGGGCGGAAGTCCAACATGACACTAGCCAGTTGAGATTCCAAATTAATGCACAGACTCCCAAATCTATAAAAGTAAGAAACAATACAAAAATAATAAAATAAATGAAACATTTTTGGATCAATATGCTCACATAAACATAATAATGAACATAATGGAATCTGCTTGGGGAAACCCCCACCCAAAACCCAAGACACCATCTACATCAGGGCTGTCAAAACCCACCAGTTGTTTCAGAACTACAACTCCTGTGATTTCCAGGCCATCTATTACATTGCAGGAAGTCTGGGAATTGTAGGTTAGGGATGTGCATGGCTGAAAAATTTGATTAGTTTAGTTACGTTACTTTTTTAAATAATTTTGTTTTGGGAATTTCATAACTAATTTCGTTTTGCATTTTGTTTCATTTTGTTTTGGATCGATTTGAAATTTCGAATCGATTTGAAATTTCGAATCGATTTTATATTTGAAATCGATTCGAATTTCATATATCAATTCGATAGTTGATATCAATTAGAATTTTGTATCACTAAATAAAACCCCAATTAATCTAATTTTGCTGTTAAAATAAAAGCTAGGGTTAAATTTTAAGCTGTGTCACAGATTTATTATTTGAATCAAATTAAACAGTGAAACAAAATTAATTTGTTTCATAAAGTCCTTTTGTCAGGCTCCCCGCCGATGACGGCACTGGGCCTGCCATATCAGCATCATGACTCAGGCCTCTGCTGTGTTTACAGTGACCAGGTTCTCCTCATTTACTCCAGGAGCACATTCTCCATATAAGCAGGGCACACCCCTTCCTCCAGTGCTGGTTCATTGTACCATTTGCCTCTGACCTGCTTAAAGCCTACCAGATTTGTCTCCTGTGTACCAGACCCTCAGCATACCATTGACCTGCCTGATCTCTCCTGCTCCATTGACCACGGCTTACCACAGACCACGCTCCTGGATTCTCCCCCGGACACCTTGCCATACCACGGTACCAAGTCTCCTGCAGTGCCAAGATCCCCAGCAGTGCCAGGTCCCATGTGGTGCTAGTTCCACTGCGGTGCCAGATCCCCTGCGGTGCCAGGACTCCTGTGGTGCCAAGACCCCTGCGGTGCCAGATCTCCTGCAGTGCCAGATCCCCTGCGGTGCCAGATCTCCTGCGGTGCCAGATCTCCTGCTGTGCCAGATCCCCTGCAGTGCCAAGACCCCTGCGGTGTCAGATCTCCTGCGGTGCCAGATCCCATGTGGTGCCAAGACCCTCTACGGTGCCAAGACCTCCTGCGGTGCCAAGTCTCCCAGCTGTGCCAGATCTCCCACGGTGCCAAGATCCCCTGCGGTGCCAAACCTCTTGCGGTGCCAAGACCTACCTTCCTGTCCCATCTGGCTCGTGTCTTGTGTAAGTGTTGTCTCCTTGTATCAGTGTCCAGTATTTCCCCTGTCCTCTGTATTCAGTATTCAACCCACAGTCTCAGCCAGTACTGTTTTCCTTCATTGCCTGCTCATTATCCCTGCTGTGTATATTCCTATAATAAACCCCCAGTTTATGCATCATATCTTGGCTTCCTCCAATATATTACCGCATCCTGGGCTTGTCCCCTCGCAGACCCCTGACACCTTGCTGACTATTACTTGTATTTTAAGTTAAGATCAATTTGATAGTTGATATCAATTTGATAGTTCATTCAAATTCAATAGTTGATATCAGTTATTCAAATTTTTATTTTATGATGATGACATAGTGTAAAATGAAATAAATTTGTTATATATCATTTTATTTCATTTCGAATTCGTATCGTATCGTACTTCCGAACTACGAATTATTAAATTTCGTTCCAAATTTCGAATTTTTCCGAAACGAATGCACATCTCTAGTAGGTATCAATATCTAGGGCGGCTGTGGGTTTGACAGTCCTGATCTATACCATCTAGAGCAGTGTTTCCCAAACCTATCCTCGGGACCCTCCGCCTTGCCAGGTTTTCCATATATCTGAAGCACAGCACAGGTGATACGATTTGCTGCTCAGTGGTTCAGTCTGCTTTTCCCCAAAGTGATCTGAATAACTCTGGCCTGGTTGAGGGTTCCAGGGACAGGTTTGGGAAACAGTGATCTAGAGTTTAGAACCTTTCATCCCAGCAGTATTCCTGTTTAGGATAAACCAATAAATGAAGAATTAAAAATGAGCAAATTTACATTATTTTAATCTTTTAACCATGAACAACAAAGATCATTATTTTACCCTATATTTACACTATTTTACCTTATTTAATTGTTAACTTCATTTCCCATGCTTCAAGTAAATTTTTTGATGAAATGTTTCTCAGCATAAAAACGGTCTGCAGTGAACGTATTAAGCACCTATTCTTTTTATACTTGGATACACACGGAATAAACATTGTGCGATGCATATGTATAGTATTGTACAGTATTTTTTTTTTTAATAAACGGTAGCGCTTTCACAATAGAAAACCCCAAAAAATCTGCTTTGTATCTTCTATGGAAGGCACGATGTGTACTTGTAGTTTTATAAGCCACGAATATCAAAGGTGTGGTAAGTGCAAGAACATTGTTTTTTAAAATGTATTGTCATTATATCATAATAAGTGATGTCATGCTCCAGATTTCCTGATTGGTGCTAATAGCAGCACATTGTCTAGATTTTGTCATCAATATGCTGCAAAACATTTTTCCAGCTCTCCAAGCCAAGTTCTAAATCGCAAGGCCAGCTGGATGCAGCAACGTCAGAAACTTCACAACTCGAAACTTTGTTAAGAGTATGCAGCGCTAAAGAGCACCATTACCCACGGACGACAAGCGCTTTGGCTTATTTATGTCAGACTACTGTGCTTTCTATAAGGACAAATATGTTACATAAGGTGATCTTCATGGTGTAAAACGTTCTCCTGCTTTATGAAACTCAGGAGGTTGCATTGAGGTTGTGAGAAATTTGTTTAAAAGCAATACCAATACCAATGGCAAGAAAAACTGATTAAAAATAGAATTATCCTTGGTTTATTTTTATTTATTTATAAAGAATTTTACCAGGAAGGATACATTGAGATTTCTCTCGTTTTCAAGTATGTCCTGGATTCAAGAACATTGAAGTGTTACAGTTGTTACAGAAATACAAAGTAATACAATGCAAGATATTAAAAAAACACAAATATACAGATTAACAGAAAATAAATATGTAATTAATATAGTTACTAGGTTACATGTTTACAGGTGCATTCTGTATTGAGGTATGTTAGTAAGGAGCTCTTGAGTGACGTAAGACTGGGGGAAGATTTGATGGTGTCTGGGAGGTTATTCCATAATTGTGGTGCTCTGTAGGAAAATGAGGACCAAGCCACTGTCTTTTTGTATTGTGGTATTGCAAGTAAGGTGCTGGTCCTGGATCGGAGGTTATAGGATGAGGGAGCTGCTGGGGGAAGCAGTCTATTCAGGTAGGGTGGCAGCTTCCCAGAAATGCTCTTAAACACCAGGCTGGAAAGGTGAAGGGTGCGTTTAGACTCCAGCGATGGCCAGTTTAGCTCTTTTAACATGTCACAATGGTGGGTCATGTAGTTACATTGTAATACAAAGCAGCAGAATGAGTTAAACAATGTAGTAAGTTTCTGAAGGTGTGTTTGCGGGGCTGCTGTATACACTACATCTCCGTAATCAATAGCCGGCATAAGCATTTGTTGTACAATTTGCTTTCTTACCGCGGGGCTCAGGCCGGATTTGTTTCTGTACAGGGCACCTAGTTTGGGGTAAAGTTTAGATGAGAGTTTTTCATGTGGGGGCCAAAGGATAGATTAGGGTCCAACCACATACCTAGATATTTGAGAGAAGTGACTGTGGTCAGATTGCCATTTGATTTTGTCCCAACACATAGATGGGGATTTTGCAATTTGTGTAGTTTAGGTTTTGTTCCAAAGAGCATTGTTACAGTTTTGTCATTATTTAAAAAAAGTTTGTTGTTTGATCCACTTTTCTACCTCTGTGAATTGTTCTTGCAGCACGACCTCCAGCTGCCGGAGAGTTGGTTTGCTGGTATAGATTACGGTGTCGTCTGCATACATATGTACAGTTGAGGCTTTGCAGACATCAGGAAAGATCATTTATGAATATTGTGAATAGCAGGGGGCCTAGTATTGAGCCTTGGGGTACAACACAAGTGACGGGGAGGGAGGAGCTGCCAGAAATTGACACATATTGTGATCGGTCGGATACATATGATTGAAACCAGGTTAGCGTGCGATCACCAATGCCAGAGTTTTTAAGTTTTTTTAAGAAGATGCCATAGTCTACTGTGTCAAAGGCCTTGGCAAACTCAAGGAAGATGGCTCCAGTTAGGTTTCCTTGTTCCATCCCAGCTTGGATATCATTGCAGACTTTTAAAAGGGCGGGTGTAGTTGAGTGATTTGGACGAAAGCCGGATTTATCCGGGGTTAAATAGTTCCAATATTGATAATAATCACATAATTGTGTGTTGACGCATTTTTCCAAAATTTTTGACATTACAAGGAGCAACGATATCGGACGGTAGTTGGATACCAAAGTACTGTCACCACTTTTATGGATAGCTACCTGTCATGATCCACCTGGGACGCTGTCATGGTCTGGACCCTCTGGTCCTCCTACGCCTCCTTTTTGCCGTGTCCTGCATTACATGCAGATTCCAGGACTTTGTTTTGTTTTTGTGTTTTGGTTTTTCTGTTTTTTTTCCCCACGTTCAGTTCAGGACTTGATTACTGGCATTCTAATCTATCATCACCTGCAGATCATCCTGCCCAGCCTCCTTGTGTATATAAGGAGGCCTCTCCCCTTTAGCTTCACTTCCCCATTGAAGTTTGGACTTTGCTGATCTATGTTTTGGATACTCCTTATGCTGACCATAGCCTCTGAATACCCATCTGGAACCCATCTGTGAACCTTCCTCCCTCTGCATACCGGTAACTCTCTTCAATTGTCTCAAGTACCCCTTTTTTTGGATTTCCGTGTATGACCCCCTGGCTATGGACTTTTGACTATCCTGATTTCCGTGTATGACCCCCTGGCTATGGACTTTTGACTATCCTGATTTCTGTACCCCTCGATATCTGCTTGCCACCCTGACCACGAGTTTGCCTCATCCTTAACGGATACCTTGCCTTGGACTTTATCTTTTCTGTTCAGCATTATTCCTCCATTTTGTGCTCAGCGAAGCAGATTCATTTGTTTTTTGCTGTTTTGTTTATTAATAAATATTTTTGTTTTTGACCCCTCAACTTGCATATTTCATCACTGCTCACTGCACACTGGGCTCACACATGCGACCCACGCAAAGTCCGCTTGACAGAATGGGGAAGTCTTTAAACCGTGAGCCCGCAGTGAGCCAAGCAGTAAAAGAGTATGTGACGGGGTTAATGGAGGAAATCTTGCAGCAAGTAGATCTGTTATTTGTTGACCTGCATAAAGGCTTAAGGGGCATCTCAGCTAAGGTGCGAGTTCCAGTCTCTGAAAAGGGGCCCAGAGAACCCCTAACCCTGGCGGAGCGTGCGAGGAGAAGGTCAAACAACTTGTGCTTCTACTGTGGGAGTGACCAGCACAAATTATCAGCCTGCCCTCTGCGCCCCCCCAAGCCATCCAGCACCCCACCTGAGTCAGCGTCAACCAAAGGGACTTTGGTTGCCAGGTCTTCCCCCACTAAGTCGAAAAGGTCAGCTTCCGTCAAAGCAGTGCCCTTGAGTCCTCCTGAAGCACTGCCCATCAAGCCGAAGAAGACATGGCCTGTCAGAGACAAGACATCCTTGAAATCAAGGAAAGAAAATTCGTCTGCCAATTCCTTGCCCCCAAAGCCTAGAAAGGCTTTGCCTGCCAAGTCCTTGCCCGAGAGGTCCATCGCTGAATCATTGGACGCAAATCCTGAAACCGTGCAGCAAGATTCCTACCAAACTGAACCTATGGATTCCCAATCCACCCTGCCCACAGAACATGTTCCAGCCGTACCGATGGAGGAAGAGCCCAGCGTGCCTACAGAGCCTGACCCCGTGGTGCCCATGGAGATAGCGTCTGTCCTACCCTCCGGTATGACACCCACCACTCCAAGCCGGCACCTCACGGCTAACTGTGTTACCGCTCCAGTGCCTTCCAGTCGGCGTATCTCATGTTACTCATCGGCTTCAGAGTACTGTTCTTCAGATGATTGGGATTCTGTGGATACAGAGGAGGAATTCCCTAAAGAGACTGCACGTCACCCTCGAGGGCAACCTGGCCGGTTCATTGGGTGCATGAGGACCACCTACATAGGAACCACGTTCACTTCCCCGGCCTATGTTTTTGAGCCTTCCCAGGCCTCTGTCCGTAAGCCTTCACAGGCTTCTGTTACTAAGCCGTCTCAGGCTTCTGTCAGTCAGCCTTCTCAGGCCTATGTCTCTGAGCCTTCACAGGCCTCTGTACCCAAGCCTTCTCAGGCCTCTGTATCTAAGCCTTCTCAGGCCTCTGTCCCCAAGCCTTCTCAGGCCTCTGTCCCCAAGCCTCCTCAGGCCTCTGTCCCCAAGCCGTCTCAGGCCTCTGTCCCCGAGTCTTCTCAGGCCCCTGTCTGTAAGCCTTCTCAGGCCCCTGTCTGTAAGCCTTCTCAGGCCCCTGTCTGTAAGCCTTCTCAGGCCCCTGTCTGTAAGCCTTCTCAGGCCCCTGTCTTTAAGCCTTCTCAGGCCCCTGTCTGTAAGCCTTCTCAGGCCCCTGTCTGTAAGCCTTCTCAGGCCCCTGTCTGTAAGCCTTCTCAGGCCCCTGTCTGTAAGCCTTCTCAGGCCCCTGTCTGTAAGCCTTCTCAGGCCCCTGTCTGTAAGCCTTCTCAGGCCCCTGTCTGTAAGCCTTCTCAGGTCCCTGTCTGTAAGCCTTCTCAGGTCCCTGTCTGTAAGCCTTCTCAGGCCCCTGTCTGTAAGCCTTCTCAGGCCCCTGTCTGTAAGCCTTCTCAGGCCCCTGTCTGTAAGCCTTCTCAGGCCCCTGTCTGTAAGCCTTCTCAGGCCCCCGTCTCTGAGCCTTCTCAGGCTTCTGTCCGTGAGCCATCTCAGGCTTCTGTCCGTGAGCCATCTCAGGCTTCTGTCCGTGAGCCATCTCAGGCTTCTGTCCGTGAGCCATCTCAGGCTTCTGTCCGTGAGCCATCTCAGGCTTCTGTCCGTGAGCCATCTCAGGCTTCTGTCCGTGAGCCATCTCAGGCTTCTGTCCGTGAGCCATCTCAGGCTTCTGTCCGTGAGCCATCTCAGGCTTCTGTCCGTGAGCCATCTCAGGCTTCTGTCCGTGAGCCATCTCAGGCTTCTGTCCGTGAGCCATCTCAGGCTTCTGTCCGTGAGCCATCTCAGGCTTCTGTCCGTGAGCCATCTCAGGCTTCTGTCCGTGAGCCATCTCAGGCTTCTGTCCGTGAGCCATCTCAGGCTTCTGTCCGTGAGCCATCTCAGGCTTCTGTCCGTGAGCCATCTCAGGCCTCTGTCCCCGAGCCTCCTCAGGCCTCTGTCCCTATGCCTTCCCAGGCTTCTGTCCCTATGCCTTCTCAGGCTTCTGTCCCTATGCCTTCTCAGGCTTCTGTCCCTATGCCTTCCAGGCTTCTGTCCTATGCCTTCTCAGGCTTCTGTCCCTATGCCTTCTCAGGCTTCTGTCCCTATGCCTTCCCAGGCTTCTGTAACTATGCCTTCCGAGGCTTCTGTAACTATGCCTTCCGAGGCTTCTATTTCCGAGCCTTCTCAGGCCTCCATCTCTAAGCCTTCTCAGGCCCCTGGTACCCAGTCATCGCAGAGCCCAGCTGTTGCTTCCACGCTGTTGTCACAGAGCCCAGCTGTCGCTTCCACAGTGTCTTCGCAGAGCCCAGCTGTCGCTTCCACAGTGTCTTCGCAGAGCCCAGCTGTCGCTTCCACAGTGTCTTCGCAGAGCCCAGCTGTCGCTTCCACAGTGTCTTCGCAGAGCCCAGCTGTCGCTTCCACAGTGTCTTCGCAGAGCCCAGCTGTCGCTTCCACAGTGTCTTCGCAGAGCCCAGCTGTCGCTTCCACAGTGTCTTCGCAGAGCCCAGCTGTCGCTTCCACAGTGTCTTCGCAGAGCCAAGCTGTCGCTTCCACTTTGTCTTCGCAGAGCCCAGCTGTCGCTTCCACAGTGTCTTTGCAGAGCCCAGCTGTCGCTTCCACAGTGTCTTTGCAGAGCCCAGCTGTCGCTTCCACAGTGTCTTCGCAGAGCCCAGCTGTCGCTTCCACAGTGTCTTCGCAGAGCCCAGCTGTCGCTTCCACAGTGTCTTCGCAGAGCCCAGCTGTCGCTTCCACAGTGTCTTCGCAGAGCCCAGCTGTCGCTTCCACAGTGTCTTCGCAGAGCCCAGCTGTCGCTTCCACAGTGTCTTCGCAGAGCCCAGCTGTCGCTTCCACAGTGTCTTCGCAGAGCCCAGCTGTCGCTTCCACAGTGTCTTCGCAGAGCCCAGCTGTCGCTTCCACAGTGTCTTCGCAGAGCCCAGCTGTCGCTTCCACAGAGTCGTCGCAGAGCCCAGCTGTCGCTTCCACAGAGTCGTCGCAGAGCCCAGCAGTGGTGTCGCCGCAGAGCCCAGCAGTCGTCCCCAAGCTGTCTCCGCCAAAGGGTCGTAGTCGCCGCCGTCGAGCCAAGTCTCTCCGTACCCAGCAAAGCCTCACTAAGGGCGCTGTCCCTCCGAGCCCTTCGACTATAGTGTCTCCGCAGAGTTGTGCCTGTGACTCTATTCCCGATGCTGGGTCTGACAGGGCTGTACTCATGGCTCTGTATGAGGACTTCCAAGATCCGAGTAGTTGTACGCTCGCGAAACACCCTACGTCGGACCCTGTCCCTACGGGTTACTCCAGGACACCCTCTGGCTTGTTGGTCCGGGAGGAGTACTTGGAGGTGGTCAGGCGCTTCCCGGAACTCTGGAGAAACCTTGATGTTTCGTCTGACTCCAGTTGACTGCTTTGGTACGTTTTCTGGGCCTCTATCGGCACGTTGGTCCGCTATGCCTACCTGGACACCTTGAGCAGGCTACGTGCTTCTATGACCAATCCGGACTCCACTTCCCCTGTTCTAGCTTCGGTGCCTGGAGTGCACCCGTCAGGAGGGGGGTGATGTCATGATCCACCTGGGACGCTGTCATGGTCTGGACCCTCTGGTCCTCCTACGCCTCCTTTTTGCCGTGTCCTGCATTACATGCAGATTCCAGGACTTTGTTTTGTTTTTGTGTTTTGGTTTTTCTGTTTTTTTTCCCCACGTTCAGTTCAGGACTAGATTACTGGCATTCTAATCTATCATCACCTGCAGATCATCCTGCCCAGCCTCCTTGTGCATATAAGGAGGCCTCTCCCCTTTAGCTTCACTTCCCCATTGAAGTTTGGACTTTGCTGATCTATGTTTTGGATACTCCTTATGCTGACCATAGCCTCTGAATACCCATCTGGAACCCATCTGTGAACCTTCCTCCCTCTGCATACCGGTAACTCTCTTCAATTGTCTCAAGTACCCCTTTTTTTGGATTTCCGTGTATGACCCCCTGGCTATGGACTTTTGACTATCCTGATTTCCGTGTATGACCCCCTGGCTATGGACTTTTGACTATCCTGATTTCTGTACCCCTCGATATCTGCTTGCCACCCTGACCACGAGTTTGCCTCATCCTTAACGGATACCTTGCCTTGGACTTTATCTTTTCTGTTCAGCATTATTCCTCCATTTTGTGCTCAGCGAAGCAGATTCATTTGTTTTTTGCTGTTTTGTTTATTAATAAATATTTTTGTTTTTGACCCCTCAACTTGCATATTTCATCACTGCTCACTGCACACTGGGCTCACACATGCGACCCATGCAAAGTCCGCTTGACACTACCACTCTCGCAGTCTTCCAGAGTTTGGTATGTATCCAGTCGCCAGTGATTCATTGATTAGGGTTGCGACAGGATTTGCAATTGCTGGTGCACTGATTTTCAGCAGCATTGCTGGTATTTGATCAGGTCCACACTGGTATTTCATTTTTTGCTTACGGAGAAGTTTAGTAACGACACTGACAGGCAGTGGTCAAAACTGAATTCCTGTCTGATACAGGGACTTTGCACAGTTGGAGGGGCCTGACCTGCATGAGTCCTTTCTGATTGCATGTAATTTCCTAGCTTGGCAATCAAAGTGGTGGCACATCCAACAAAATAATCATTAAAGGCTAGGGGTGTGTTGCAGGGTTTGGTTGTTTATTTTGACAGCAGCCGGCTGGGAGTGGACTGGGGGTGCTTGTATGTTACTTATGGTTCTCAAAGTTTCTAGGGTTTGATATGTTATTGTTTAGATTTTCATTGAAGTAATGGGCTTTAGCCATTTTTGTTTGTTTTGTGCATTCATTCCGGCATTTTCGGTATTCGTAGTGATCGTTCATGGAACCAGTACTCTTGAAATTTGACCACAGTGAATCTCTATGCTGGTACATTAGTGTAAGATCAGCTGTAACCCAGGGAAGATGGGTCCCTTTTACTCGCACTTTACGCAGCGGGGCATGGGAATTCCAGACTTGCAGGAGCTCAGACTGAAAGTATTCAATTGCACAGTCTAGGTCTGGGATTTGGTTTAGTCTGTACCAGGGGAGCTGTTTGAGATCACTTAGGAAGGATTCAAGAATAAATTTCTTGAAAGACCTGGTGGTTATTACCATTGGGGGAGATTTCATGGCCTTTATTTTGCGCACGCAGTACACTAGACAATGGTCACTAAAGCTATTAGCGAGAACGCCTGCCTCCTGTATTCTATCAGGAGATGAGGAGAGAATCCATTCCAGCAAGGTATGGTTAGGGCTTTTCATATTAATGCGAATGGGGGAGGAGATTAATTGAGTTAGCTGCAAAGTTTTAAACAATGAGCAGTGTTTATTGTTTTTAGGATTTAGCCAGTCGGTATTAAAATCGCTGAGGACCAGCAGTTCACTTTTTTGGTTTTGGGCAAGTAGGTTATTAAGAATTTGAGTTATGTCAGAGAGGGAGTGCACTGGAGAGCTCGGTGGGCGATAGAATCCAGCAACAATGATTGATTTACTGAATGGGATCTCAATTATACCAGAGAGGAAATCAAAGGTGACAGGGGAGCTAGAAGTCTGTAAGGGGATGAACTTTATGGACTCCTCAACATAAATAACAAATTCCCCCTCCTCTCCTTTGCTCTGTCCTTTCTATAACATGAATACCCCTGTATTGATATGGCAGAGTCTGGTACTTTTGGGGTTAACCATGACTCTGTGAGCACAATGATTTTGGGTTTGTAATAGCAATAGCAACACCAAGCCTGAAGCTCATCCAATTTAGGGAGTAAACTGCGGATGTTACAGTGCACAAATGAGAGGCCTTTTTTAGTGGGGAGACTAAAGGTTGTCAGCTATAGGACCAGGGTTAGTTTCCACATCGTTTGCCAGGGAATGTAGCAGGATAAATAGGAATTTGGACAGAGTTTTCTTTTGGTAATAATGTGGTTGCAGAGTTTTAAATCTTTGTGTGGGGGTAGGAGGTAGGATCATAACATCTTACACACTATGAGCTCTGTTCCCTAGTTGGCGCTAACATTAGCGCCTTTGATAAGTGTGTTTAACGCGTGCCCCCGATATTACATTCCTGGCGCTACCCTCGTTAGTAACCCGTTAACACATCATTTTTTGCACAAGCTTAGTGTACTTTGCGCATCCTATACTTATTGAAACGTTAATGCATGTTTGTGTTAAGTAAAGTAATACAAAAGTGCTGTAATTACCGCAGGGATGGAGAAAGCCAAAAGCTGGCGCAACAGGATTCTGTATTAGCACTCCCTAAACCCCCTCCCATAAAGCCGATACTCACCTCATGTTGCAACGAGAATGGTGGCCCGATCTGATGCTTGTTTTCCCCATGAGCAGAGAGAGACTGGGAGCAAATAGCTCCCAATCTCTCTCCGCGGTGCTGCACGATCTCAAGAGAGCGAGATCACGCTGGGCTTGCGGCCTGGAAGCGCAACCCTCCATGGAGTCCTATGGACTAGACATGTGCACCGATATTTTTTTTGGGTTCCGTTCGTTCGGATTTTTTAAATTTTCGGCCGATTTTTCGTTTCAGCTCTTTTCTCGGATAGACTTTTTTTCAGAATATCGGCCATTTTCGTGTTTTTGGGTCTGCTCGTTTTTCATATTGAGTTTTTTTTTCGTGATTTCGGAAATTTTCGTGTTTGTCGGAACATCTGTTCTCCTCGTTTCAAAGTATGTATTCATTTTGACGTAAACTAATAGTTTTCCGGAACCGATATTTCTGTCGATACGACAATTCTGCAGATATGATTAATTCTGCCGATTCTATGTTTTTTTTTATTATTAAATAAAGATCCTTTTTTTCTTATGAATATGCATTGCACAAGTTTATTTAATTATATTAAAATGGTATGAAAGTAGCAAAAAAAAATGAACAAAACAATTTAAAAAACGCAAAACTGACCCAACCCAAATGGCCTGACTTTAAAACTAAAAACCAGAACAAAAAGTTTTGAAACGGAAAAAAAGTTGATCAAAATTATCTGAAACTAAAAAAAAAATTACAGAATCAGCGATATACCCGAAAAATACAATGTCCGAAATTACCGAAATGGAACAAAAACAGGAATGGAACGAAAATGAATTTCGATTTTACACATTTCTAGTCCATTCGAAAAGATTTCGTTTCGGCTCGGAATTTTTTTCGGATCTGCCGTTTTGAGATCCAATCCGATTCGTAAAATCGTCCGAATATACAAATCGGGAAATTTCAGGAAAATTCCGAAACCCGAAACGCACATCCCTACTATGGACCCCAGGAGCTGATACTGGCAGCGCCGAGGAAGCACCACTGCCAGTATTCCAGTGGTTAGCGCTGCATTCAAGGTGAGGTACTCAGCTATCTCCTGCCCCAGTATGTCGCGTCAGACTGACTGAGAAAGCTGAGTCTCGGCGAAACGCGTATCAGCCAATTACCCGTACCTATTTATGCTAGCAATACCTGTGTATGACTGTATCACAGAGCTCCACAGCAATAAAACTCACACTCATACAAGCCGCACATTACTCCCGAGTTAGGCTAGGGTCAGACGAACGCAGTCTGAGCGCACTCTGTGTGCGTGCACAAAGGACGGATGTTCCGACGGAAGATACTGTAGACACCACATAGTCCGTTTTTTATGACGGACATAGAAAAAAAGGGTAATATGGGAAACAAAATTAATATGAAAAAGGAAATGAAAAGCCATTGTGTGTCAAGGTGCTGGACGTCGCAAATGCGCTGCGTCTGACGTCAAAATCATCACTCACACAGAACGCTACACGGACGTGGCGCACTCTATGTGTCCGTGTTAGCGGTTTTACGTTCTTGCCTAACTTTCGTCCGTTTGCCACGTGTGTTGTGCGTGCGCAGTTCGGTGCAGACGCAATTAGTGTGTGGATCTCTATTGCTCATGATTCTATGCTACGATGGACGTTAAACTGTGCAGCAACACGGACGTGATCACTGCGTTCGTCTGACACGGGCCTTAGTAGACGGTTCAGTCCATTAATCTCTTGGAATCCTTTTCCTCAATAGAGTAAACCTCTATTTGAGATCAAAAGTGGGGAAAGAGTTAAAGCGGGGAGTGGTAAGAATACTTTGTGAAAGGCCTGCAGACATACATGTTTTTGTGTGAAGACATTCCTTGATGGAAGAATTTAGTGAACAGTTGGGACGTGTAATGGCATCATCTGAACCCTTTAATGGTTTCACCAGTTATTCTCATACTTTATTTAATGTCCCTGCTACGAACATTTATGTCCGTTTTTGCTGCTGGTAGCTGTTCATAAACTTCTGGTTGTCAGAGGGATATGGCCAAATATTATTCTGATTTTTTTTCCCTGAAGAAGTAAATATTACATCATCATTCGAGGTTATGTTAGGCATCACAAGTGATTATTTCAGTCAGCTAAGCAGCAGCAAAATGAAGACACTTTCTGAATGGCGTCTAAGAACTCGTTGACCAGAAACAAAACCAAAAAAAGACAATAATGAACTTCCAGGAAATATACAAATGTACGATGTGATTTTATGCCCACTTTACAAAGCTGTCTTTCATTTGCAAGTCAATTTAAATATAGAAAAAGGAAATATATATAGTAATGTATAAAGCAACAAAGTGAAATCACAGCAGAACGTTGTAGGATTGTTGAAGAAGAGACTATATACCATGGATGCTCAGTCAGTAGCAGTCAATCACACCTCACCCGCCACATGGGTCCTTCACCCTTTCAACGTGTCGGACTGTGGTGTGTTCACAGGACAGGGATTACAACCCATGATGCCCATGTGGTATGTTGGCCTCTCGTTACATGGGTGGCCCTCTAGTGATTTTACTGTGCTTGACCTTTTGACCACATTTGAGCTCTGCCTGCTCTGGCCTTTTGGCTTCTATACCGACTACACTCTGCGGATTATCACTTCATTGGATCTTTCACACTCAGTCTTCCAAATCAAATCAAATCAAGCTTTATTGGCAGGACCAAATACATTTTAGCATTGCCAAAGCATATGGGGTGGAGGGGGGGTAGTGGGACATATATGGGGGGAATGGGCAAACCCAGGTTTTCATTACTGGGTTCCAAACAAGCAAACCTTGACAATCAGCCAAATTTTCAAGGTGATTCGGTGGCAACACAGGTGGCTGCCTTAGAGAAAAACAGAATTCTGTGGCCAGTGCCCACCAGTCCACTGGAATGCAGGGGCATCGATCTGAGGTATAGCGACCTGTTCTCATATTTCCTAGGCAGAATGAGCAGGGCTATCATAAATCTACCTAGCCATGCTGCAATAAAGAAGTAGCTGCTTATGGAGGCTACTGTCTCTCCACAATATGCAGAGGACTTCTCCACCCTCTTCAGAGTATCCAGCATTTCTGACAGGATAGGGAGCATAGAGAAACATGGGGAGCACAAGCAAGGATGGGGGAGTACATGAGATCTGGTGTAGCTAAGGGAATAGGGTGGGAGCAAGAAGGCAACAGCCATGGAGGGGGTAAATATGTCAGTGTTATGCGTGTATGTACTATATGTATGTATTTGCCACTCTACTGTGTATGCAGTTTATACAGTGTTAGGTGAGGCTGATGTATGCAGTATATACACTGCAACATGTGCAGTGCATAGGTACATGTGTGTGCAGCGTTGTCTATGTGCAGTATGTTCGGTGTGTATGTATATGTGCATGCTGTTTTTCAATGAGTTATGAATTCATTGTGTATTCTGTGTATGCAGTGTATGGTGTGCAATGCATAAAGTAGGTACATGTGTATACTGTGTGTGACATACGTGCAGTGTTGGCTGTGTGCAGAGTGTGCTGTGTACACAGTATGTGTCAATTGTATGTACCTATGTATGCTATATGTACATTATGTGCAGTGTTTGCGTTGTGGTGTGTACCCTATATATGTACAGTGCTTATGTACCTGTATATGTTGTATGCACAATGTGTACTGCCATCCACAATGTAACAGACTTCATTGCCATTAATATTATAATTTGTCTTTGTGCAAATTTGATGTTTTTTGTACGTTTAAAGATATATAAGATATGTGTTATCTCTGTTGCAGGTAGGAATGAGTTTAGTGTAGCAAAAAGTCAGGAAGGGAAGTTTTTTGGTGCAGAACTGTTTTCAGGAATAGTCTGATGATAGGCTTAGTCTTACTGGTAACACACATATAGGGCCTAATTACATAGGTGAGTGCTAACGTTAGCACTAAGTGAGTGAGCGTTAACGTTAGCCCAAGTATTTTCCGCATATTACAATCCAAACGCTAACGGGTTAAGTAACCCGTTTGCGTTTGGAATCTTGCGCTTCTCTGCATGAGGTTACTGTATTTTGCGCTCCCTATATTTAACATGGGGAGCGCAAAGTGTTAATCAGCGTTAGGATTACAAAGTCCTAACGCTGAATAACGTCCGGCCGCGGTTAACAAAAAGATAACCAGAGCCAGGACTTGGTGTTAACGGATTCCGCTTCTGCAGAATCCGTTATCACCAGCCAATAAAATAATAAAAAGAATCATATACAATAAAATAATAAAAATAATCATATACTCACCTCCTGTCCCGCGGCGAGGACCGCAGCTCTGTCCGACACCTCCGTCCGGCGGGAGCAGGGAAAGACTGGGGGAAAAAGTCCCCCCAGTCTCCCCCTGCGTATCACTACGCTGACCAGCCGGATCTCGCGAGGTGAGATCCGGCAGGTCATGTGACTGCCGGCGTCTAGCTCAATGGAGTCATATGGACTCTGGTTCAATGGAGTCCTATGGAGTCCTATGGCATCTGGCTCAATGGAGTCCTATGGAGTCCTATGAACTCCATTGAGAGGATGCATGCGGCGGTGCTCAGCACTACCACACGCATCCCAGGGCTTTGCGTGCGGTAACAATGCAGGCAGTTTTATTAGCACCTGCATTGTAATCGAGCGGTAAAATTGGCACACTAGGGGAAAAACTGCGTGCACAGTTTTTCCTCCCTAGCGCCCCCGTTTTACCACTAGGAATGTAATTTGGCCCATAAGGTTTGCCAGTTTGCCAAACACCGCTCCAAAAACACATAGGGCCAAATTACATTCCTAGTGGTAAAATGGGGGCGCTAGGGAGGAAAAACTGCGCCCGCAGCTTTCCCCCTAGCATGCTCGTTTTACCGCTAGATTACAATGCAGGCTCTAAAAAAGCTGCCTGCATTGTTACCGCGCGCAAAGCCCCAGGATGCGCGTGGCAGCGCTGAGCCAGATGCCGGTGGTCACATGGCGCAGGTGAGCGCTAACGTTAGCATCAAGTATGTAATTTGGTCCATAAGGTCAAAATATATTTATATATTTGTCTAATGCTGTTTGTAGTGTGTATTCTAGAAATTTTCCTGTATGTGTTATTACTAACGCGGCAAAGAGAGTTTATTTTGTACTTTGCTTTTATGCAGCTCTTATTGTCATTTTCTGAAGTTAAAAAGGATACTTTGACCTATGTGTGATATGGAATAAAACTTCATAAAATCTCATCAGTAAAGTCTTGGCAATCATTAGGACGGGGTCTGCTACATACACCCTCTATTTTGAACACAGAAAAAAAGTACAAAAGAAGTAAATCACAAGTCATGTAAGTCTGGTCTATACTATGCCCTTGTAGGACGCTAAAGTAAATTGCTTACACAAGAGGGGCCCTTTCTTCCCTTAAAGACTATCTAATAGTAATACCGCGTGCAACTTACTGGACTTACCCCATAAGTGTTCCATTAAAGAAGCAGAATGAAGGATTTGTCATGCAGTTTCTAAAATATCATTTTGTTCCGGCGGGTTTTGTTTTGGGCACTTGAAGGTCAGCTGTAATAGTACCATTAGTTAAGAATATATGTTATATGAATGAATTTGGAATGGATACTGTAAATACCAGTTTTCAGAGATACTGTACGTACTGCGTACCATTTTCCTGCTTTACCCTTGCTCAATGGGTCCGGCTATTTTTCAAAATATAACATCCACCAAAATGGCTTGAGACACTTGAAGGGTTCTTCAAAGAGAGCCGAACTTGCCACCAAATTGCACCGAACGTAGAATTTCACCGTATGGTGCAATTTCGTGTCAGTTTGGCGAAATTACAGCTTTCTGAATAGCCAAAGTACTGGCACACATGTGACAGAGGTTTCCAGACACCTGGTTTAGGGTGTCAGGACACAGAGCGAGAGAAAAAAAAAGGAAGGAATCCCGGCACACAGCCAACCATACCCAGGCGACACAGGAGCATGGTTCCAACATTTCTCCCATTCTTGCGCAAGGCGCATTGGGGAGGATGAGGATCGGCCTGCATCCGGCAGGTTAGGGATATTCCAGCGATGAAGGCAGTGGCGGCCTTCCTCCACGATAGAAATGGTCTGCCATCTCGATAAAGCAGTAATTTAGCAGGAAACCCCCACCTAGTCGAGACTCCCGCAGCTCGCAGCACAGACGAAATAGGGGCCAGTGCCCCTCTCTTTTGCAGGGTGGCTCGTGACAAATCCGGAAAAAGAGAAATATGGTTGTAGTTAGGTGATAGAGCATCAGTTTTGCGTAGGGCCTGCAGAATCAAATCCTTCCGTTTACAGTAGTGCAATTTCAACAGCACATCCTTTGGAGCTTTAGGCGGAGCTGATGGAGACTTAGGAATCCGGTGAATGTGATCCATTAATAGTAAGACAGCAGAAATGTCATCAAGAAGAGACTGAAAGATATCCGTGACATCATCCACAAGCGTCGCGATCCTATCAAGCTGGGAGCCCCCACCACACGAGCACAGAGTCTCTGCCTAAAGGGGCGCCGAAACCCCTCCAAAACATACAAAAAAGACAGAGCAGGTCTCCAGCTGCCAGGGCGTGTGTATTTATTAGTGGGAGAACAAGCTACCCCTCAGAAAAACAAGTGACGTTTCGGCCAAAGGCCTTAATCATCAGCAAGGCCTTTGTGGCCGAAACGTCACTTGTTTTTTTGCAGGGTTGCTTGTTACATAGTTACACAGTTATATAGGCTGAAAAAAGACATGCGTCCATCGGGTTCAGCCTCTCCCACATAACCTACTGCTGTTGATCCAAAAGAAGGCAAAAAACCCAGTCTGAAATATGCAACATACTGGGAAAAAATTCCTTCTTGACCCCAGAATGGCAGTCAGATTTCTCCTTGGATCAAGAAGCTTTTACCCACATATTAAATATTATAACCCTTAATATTCTGTGTCTGCAGGAAGTCATCCAGTCGTTTTTTAAAAGTCTGTACAGACTCTGACCCAACCACCTCAACAGGCAGAGAATTCCACAGCTTTATTATTCTCACCGTAAAATAACCCATCCTATGCTTTAAGCTAAATTTTCTTTCTTCCAGTCTAAATGGATGACCCCTTGTCCTATGTATAGACCTGTTAATGAATAGGTTATCAGACAATGGTTGATAATGGCCCCGTATATATTTATATAAGGTTATCAGATCCCCTCTAAGGCGCCGTTTCTCTAAACTAAACAGGTTTAAGCTTGTTAGTCTTGCCTCATAACTTAACCCTTCCATTCCCCTTATTAATTTAGTTGCCCGTCTCTGCACTTTTCTAATGCTATAATATCTTTTTTTAAGACCGGTGCCCAAAATTGCATGGCATATTCAAGGTGCGGCCTGACCATTGATTTATACAGAGGCAAAATTATGTTTTCATCCCGTGAGTGAACTCCCCTTTTAATGCATGCCAATACTTTGCTGGCCTTGGCGGCTGCTGTTTGACATTGCACATTGTTACTTAGTTTGAAGTCTATGATTATTCCCAAATCCTTCTCCTGCTTGGATTTCCCTAACTCCGTACCATTTAGGGTATAAATTACTTGTGTGTTCTTCACTCCAAAGTGCATAACTTTGCATTTATCTAGATTAAATCTCATCTGCCATTTAAGTGCCCAGCCCCAATCTATCTAAATCCCTCTGCAGCGAAGTAACATCCTGCTCACATTGTATTACTTTTCCTAGTTTTGTGTCATCTGCAAACACTGATACATGACTTTCAATGCCTATCTCAAGGTCATTTATAAATAAATTGAATAGTATTGGTCCTATAACAGACCCCTGAGGGACACCGCTTACCACTGGTGTCCATCTTGAAAATGTACCATTTATGACCACTCTCTGTACCCTATCGTTTAGCCAGTTTTCTATCCAAGAACAAGTATTTTCATCTAGACCATTTTTTCTCAATTTAAATAGTAAACTTTTGTGTGGAACTGTGTCGAAAGCTTTGGCAAAATCTAAGTAAATCACATCCAATGCGACCCCCTGATCTATACTTCTACTTACTTCCTCATAGAACGTAATTAGGTTAGTCTGACATGATCTGTGTTTTATGAAACCATGCTGATTTTTGCCAATTACATTATACCTCCCAATAAATTCCTGAATATTATCCCTTAGTAACCCCTCAAATACTTTCCCAGCCACAGATGTTAAGCTCACAGGTCTATAATTCCCAGGCACAAATTTTAACCTTTCTTAAATATAGGGACCATGTCAGCTTTTCTCCAATCCTCTGGTACTATTCCTGAAAGAAAAGAATCTTGAAAGATTAAGAACAGAGGTTTACATATTTCAACACATAGCTCTCTTAGTACTCGCGGGTGAATTCCATCTGGCCCTGGGGCTTTATTCACATTCACATTGTTTAATTTCTGCAAAACCTTGTCCTGAGTCAACCAGTCACTTTGTATTAGTAAGTTTTTATTAATGAATTTCATGTCTCCTGTTATAGGTTTCTCTTTGATAAATACTGAAGAAAAATAATCATTTAAAATTTCTGCTTTATCCTGATCTTCAGTTAACAATAACCCTGACTCAGATTTTAGTGAACCTACATTTTCACTCTTGTTTTTTTTTAGAATTTATGTACCTAAAGAATCTTTTAGGGTTGGTCTTGCTCGCTTTGGCTATTTCTTTTTCATTTTCTAGTTTAGCCCATCTAATCGCATTTTTACATGCTTTATTGGCTGCCCTATATGCTTTATAGGATGCCTCAGATTTATCAAATTTAAAAGCTTTAAATGCCTTCTTTTTATTTTTCATTTCCTTAGTTACCTTCCTACTAAGCCACATTGGTTTCAGTCTGTTTCTTTTATATTTATTAACCAGTGGAATATATTGTGACGTGTACTTTTCTAGTGTTAGTTTAAAGATATTCCACTTATCCTCAGTGTTTTTCCCGTGAAAGAGGTTCTGCCAGTCAATGACATTGAGAGCTTCCTCAATAAATACTCAATAAATACTCTCCCACTAAAATTCTCCCACTAATAAATACACACGCCCTGGCAGCTGGAGTCCCGCTCTGTCTTTTTTGAAAGATATCCGTGAGGTAATCAGCTAACTTATGTTGAGGCACAGAATCTGGAATACCGCGGACTTTCAAATTTTGTCTGCGGGATCCATCCTCCAAATCAGTAAATTCGCATCAGGTCCTCCAGTGCTTCCACGCGGGTCACCATAACGTTGTGTGCCTCTGTTACATCAGCCATCCTATCCTCCAATTTAGAAGTGCCTTCACCGATGTCGCATATGTCCTTCTAAGTATTCTGGGCCTGCTGCAAGCAGAGGCGACTGGGTGCAGCCATCTTGGGCCTTCCCTGCAGCAGCTAAAGACCGCTATGATTGTGGAGTAAAAAACTCCTTGCAATCTGGCAGATGTTTCTGACGCTTCTGTGACATGCGAGCCACGCAGGAGAGCAGTTTTGGGAACAAAAAGAGTGTTTTTTAGCCGCTTACTATGTCGATGATGCGTACCCTGGATGAAGCTCCTGTCACACACTTCCTACATCCACAGTTGCCGGCTACGGCCACGGTAACAGACTGTTTTATTATTTTTTATAGGAACTTTTTTTATTTCAACACATTTTCATGCATTTTTATTGTTTTAAATGCCTTTTAAAGAATAGCAGAGTTCCGTTTTTTTTCCCCCTGAAGTTTGGTGGCGTTTTGGCGGTCAGTTTATCGCTGTTCAGTGCCATTTGGCAGTCGTCAGCGTTCGGCGCACTTCGGGATCCCTGCGGTGAATTATTTATTTATTTATATGCAAAGTATTTTACCTGGAAGGATACATTGATATTTCTCTCGATTTCAAGTATGTCCTGGGTATAGTGAATTCATTGCAGGGTCGGCGAACTGGAATTGCCAAATTGCACCGAAGTGTGCCGAACGAAAAAAAACCCCTGAAATTTCCCTTAAGTATTGGTGCTCTTTGAATAACCCTTTTAATAAATTCTGCCACTCATCCCCATTTGTCTAGAAAGTCTTTCGTTTCTCTCAGCATTCTGGTGGGTTAGAAGACGTCAAAATGTCATCGCAGTGTTGAGTTGAGTTTGAATACTGAGTGCTATTCAGCTGGGATTACATCTTATCAAGGAAATGATTCTAAGGCTAATGAAAACTTCCCTTACATCTACACCAGTCCTATAACAGCGTGTGTGTGCCAATTCCCATTCACCAGTCCATACAGCGTCATGCAACATCTAAATACAGCCAGACAGCTGACAGATTAGTTAGGCTCCTGTCAAGGGAATGATATTTCCAGCTCTCATATTGTCGTGTGATTACTGCTCAGGCTCACAGACACGTTCTTCTATTTTCTCTGAGACCCCTGACCAATGTGGAGATTTGCAAAGGATGAGTAAAAATACACGAGTTCCATTTTTCTTTTGTTGATATTTACGTTATGTTGAATGCAGTTAGTTCATTCTGTTATATGTTTTTACTATAGAGGTTATTCAGAGAATATCCGAAATGTCACAAACAGCAGGGCTGGACTGGAACAAAAGTTCGGTCCTGGACTTCGTCCAGACCGGCCCACTTTATTTATGCAAACCAGCACAAAAATAGTATATAAACCATAAGTATTGCAGACAAAAACATAAGCAAAACCATTCCACTGTAACTTTAAAAAAATAATTCTGGATCCCCACAGCAAGCCCATATAATTATGTATCCCCCAGCAAGCCCATATAATTCTGTATTCCCCCAGCAAGCCCATATCATTCTTTATCCCCCCAGCAAGCCCATATCATTCTGTATCCCCCCAGTAAGCCCATATAATTATGTATTTCCCCCAGCAAGCCCATATCATTCTGTATGCCCCAGCAAGCCCATATAATTCTGTATTCCCACAGCAAGCCCATATAATTCTGTATTCCCCCCGCAAGCCCATATCATTCTGTATACCCCCCAGTAAGCTCATATAATTCTGTATCCCCCAGCAAGCCCATATAATTCTGTATCACCCCAGCAAGCCCATATAAATCTGTATCTCCCCAGCAAGCCCATATAATTCTGTATTCCCCAGCAAGCCCATATAATTCTGTATCTCCCCCAGCAAGCCCATATAATTCTGTATTCCCCCAGCAAGCCCATATAATTCTGTATTCCCCCAGCAAGCCCATATAATTCTGAATTCCCCCCAGCAAGCCATATAATCCTGTATCCCCCAGCAAGCCCATATAATTTTGTATCCCCACAGCAAGCCATATAATTCTGTATCCCCCAGCAAGCCCATATCATTTTGCATCCCCCAGCAAGCCCATATAATTCTGTATTCCCCCCAGCAAGTCCATATCATTCTGTATCCCCCCAGCAAGTCCATATAATTATGTATTTCACCCAGCAAGCCCATATCATTCTGTATCCCCCAGGAAGCCCATATAATTCTGTATTCCCCCCAGCAAGCCCATATAATTCTGTATTCCCCCCAGCAAGCCCATATCATTCTGTATCCCCCCAGCAAGCCCACATAATTATGTATTTTGCCCAGCAAGCCCATATCATTCTGTATCCCCCACCAAGCCCATATAATTCTGTATTCCCACAGCAAGCCCATATAATTCTGTATTCCCCCTGCAAGCCCATATAATTCTGTATTGCCCCCAGCAAGCTAATATCATTCTGTATCCCCCCAGCAAGCCCATATCATTCTGTATTCCCCCCAGCAAGCACATATAATTCTGTATCCCCCAGCAAGCCCATATAATTCTGTTTCCCCAGCAAGCCCATATTATTCTGTATTCCCCCAGCAAGCCCATATCATTCTATATCCCCCAGCAAGCCCATATCATTCTGTATCCCCCAGCAAGCCCATATAATTCTGTATTCCCCCAGCAAGCCCATATCATTCAGTATTCCCCCCAGAAAGCCCATATCATTCTGTATTCCCCCAACAAGCCCATATAATTCTGTATCCCCCAGCAAGCCCATAATTCTGTATTCCCCCAGCAAGCACATATGATTCTGTATTCCCCCAAGCAAGCCCATATAATCCTGTATTCCCCCCAGCAAGCTCATAACGTTCTGTATCAGGGACATGCAGTCAGGGGCAGCAGGTGAGGCAGGGCCTCACCTGCCAGTCCAGTAAAATAATGTGCTTGCTCTGTTGTGTTTGTAATGTATTTAATCTGTAAAGTAAAATTTTTTATTAAAAAAGTTAACATACTCACCTGCTCCACGCTTCCTCGCCATCCTTCTCTGTCCTCTACTTTTTTTTTTTTTCTTTCAGCTCGCCGGCTGCAGTGTGTGAATCCTCACACAGACAGCAGAGGCAGCACTGAGCCAGCCTAGCCTACGCAATTCGGGTAGCTGAATGGTATGCAAATTGTGCAGCTCAAGCTGGCTGAGTGATTCAGACTGAAGCCTGCAGCGCGCCTCCAGCGCGCTGCCTACTTCCTGAATCAACGCTCTTCAGTGCCTCGGAGATGCACTGAGAGCAATTGAAGTGCTTGAGCCAATGGGAAAGCACCACTGGTCTCAAGCCATTAAATTGTTTTTAAAAAAATGCCCCCATGGGAGGCAGGGGCTCCCATGGATTGATTGACGCAGGACAGTCATGTGACTGTCCTCGTCAATCATGGGGAGTTGCCGCGGGGCTGTGTGCCTGGAGACACATCATGGAGAGTAGCAAAGATCCTGGGAAGCCCTGAGAGCAGCAGTATTATGGCACACTGGTATGTATATGGCACACTACTAGCAGACTATCATCGCTAACTCCTATGCTTGGCACACTGGTATGTATATGGCACACTGCGGGCATTCTGGTATTATGGCACTGGTATTATGGCACACTGGAATTTTTATGGTAGACTGGTATTATGGCACACTGCTTGCACTCTGGTATTATGGTACACTGGAATGTATTCCCGGTTTTATGCAATATCTAATAAACCGTTTATTATTTTAATCTGCAGTAAAAAGTCTCTTTATTTATAGATCTTTTAGGCATTTTCGGCATTTTTGTTCAGTAGTTTTTTTGCAAACAGCGTTTCTATTTTGACACTTCAAGCATATTGTTTTCCTTTTTTTTACCCTGTTCGTCAGCGTGTCAGCTTTTTCCGGCAGCTGTTTTTTAAGCAGTTTGTCTGATGTGTTCGGTGGTCTGTCGGATGCGTTCTGTGGTTTTTCAGCAGTTTGTCTGATGCGTTCCATGGTTTTACGGTGGTTTGTCAAATGCGTTCACTGTTTTTTTGGACGTGTTCACCGGGTATATCAGCGGTAGTCGGTGGATCAATTTGGCGCATTTCGGGGACCCTACGGTGAATGCTGAATTCACTGCAGGATGGTTGAATTGAGGTCGGCGAAGGAGAGAGCACCGAAATATCATGCTCTCTGAATAACCCCTATAGACTCAGAGGGGTATACAAATGCATTTAGAACAATTTTATTATGTCATTGTGCTACTGCGATCAAAGTGAAATCAAAACATCACTAATTACAAACCAAAAATCAAGAAAATATCCACCAATTAAAAAATGCCTTTAATTGATGTAAAATAGCATTTTGTCTTTATATAATAAGTATCATTATTTAAATATCACTCGATACATGATTGCTCTGCGTTCCATCCCTCTCTCTTGTTTTTAACTTGCAGTTCTTCTGGCTACATTCTATCTGGGGATGTGTAATATTTAGTTCTATTATACTTAACCACAGCATGGTATTAGTAGGGATTATAGCGTCTTCTGCATAAAGAGTAAAACTATCTATATCTATATTTGGCTTTACAATATCTGATAAGGAAGAATATCTTTACAAGGCTGAGGGTGCAGACAATTAGTGGGTGGCAATCGGGGAACCTGCTATCTTTACACAAAGCCGGCTGTCACCAAACCGAGTGGCCAAATATAGCCCATCTTAATCCTTTCCTCCAGATGACAGTCATACAGGAATCGTTCAATAGGCTTGGAAATGTGCTTCTATACAATGTATGGACAGAAAGGAGTATAATTAAATGATATCACTGTTACAATGGTTATCAGTTTCCACCTTGCTAATGCTTATTATTCCTTTTGTATATTCTAGGACGATTTGTCGATTTTTAATGGCTGGTGACTCGTTTCGCAGCTATAAAAACATAACCTAAGTAATCACTGATAAACAATCATAATAAATAAATCATTTAATTGTTACTAATTTAATAATCTCCTTAACCCCTTAACTACCGATATTGAGATATCTCGGGCTTCAAAGGCATTATCTGATGCCCCGATATCGAGATATCTAGATATGCTGATCTGCAGTAGCGATGGGCCGAACACCCCTGTGTTCGGTTCGCATTCGAACTCGAACACCAGAAAAGTACGACCGCGAACTCGAACACAATTTCCAACACCATGCAAATCAATGGGGCTCGAACATTCAAAAATTAAGGTCCCCTCCAAGAGGGCATATATGCATGATATTGGCCATAAAAGGTGTATGGGGGTCCAGGTACTGCCCTGGGGGACAGGAAACAATGATTTTTTAAAAAATATATATATATATCTTTAGCCCTTTCACTGCTGAGTGCTGAGCCATTTCAATGCTGTGCGCTGAGCTCATTTTTACTGCTTTTGCTCATGTTTAAACGCAATTTGAAGCCATGGGAAATGTTTGATCAAACAATGAGTCGGAAATGTTTGACCAACAAGGAGTGGGAATTGTTTGACCAACAAGGAGTGGGAAATGTTTGACCAACAAGGAGTGGGAAATGTTTGACCAACAAGGAGTGGGCCTTGTTTGACCAACAATGAGTGGGAAATGTTTGACCAACAAGGAGTGGGAAATGTTTATAAATCCCGTAGACTTCAATATTAAAATTACTCCCGTTTTAATTCAATATCTAATAAACCGTTTATTATTATATTCTGCAGTAAAGAGTCTCTTTATTTTTATATCTTAGAATTTTAGAACAGCCGATGTTCGAAACGAACTTCGAATCGATTCGAACCGGCAGCCCATACCTAATCTGCAGCCCAATAGCAAATGAAATTTGTTTGCTGCAAACGAATTTCATTTGCTTTTGGGCTGCAAAAGGTGCCCCTAAAGTATTTAGGCCCCTAAAAACGGACGCTAAAAGCTCTGAAATATCGTGCTTTCAGAAGTTGTCAGCAGCCGAAGCAGGAGAAATAGATCTGCTGTATAGCCTTTGTAACTCAATTTAGCAGTAGATTGCACCATCTACTGCCCAAATAGTTTATTACAGTAATAGATAGGTATTACTGTACAATTTATTAAAAATGATTTTCAAAATAAAAGCCACTGGTTTCTGACAATGGTGTTTGGAAAATCATTTGTTAGTGAAGGGGTTAAGTTAGAAATTTGAAATAGCCCGTTCATGAAGTTATTCCGTTCATGAGGACAGAGGTGTTTAGCTTCGGTACAGTAAGTTATTTCAACCAATCAGAAAGAGAGAAACATATAATAACTGTAGATGAAGAAGAGGGAAATCTATTGGGGCAGTAAGCAAATAAAAATAATCCAAAACCAAAAAAATAACCCCATAGTGACCAAAGCATACACTAAATCCACAGCAATAAACACATTATAAACAGTGAGACCACAGCAATTTTCATGATATTTTTTAAAAATATTTGCAGTCGTCAAAGCCTGGTGCTGTAGGTGATTGAAGGGGGCCCTCCATGCTTGAGGCTCCCGGGCGCTGCAGGGGCATGCCATGTCTCAGCCACAATCGTGTCATGTTACGGAGATCGAGAGCCACAGGCGGGCGCATAGTGAGTGACGCACCCGCTCCGAGAAGCTCCTGGAGACCTCAGTCATGGCCTGCAATGCTCGGCAGTGGAACCGCAGGATCCATGTCTGAGCCGAGGCCTGCTTGAATCTCCGGCCGTCACCAGGCCCCTTCATGCGCTGTTGGACCACTTGCAATCCGAACGGATCTTTGCAAAAAGACGGATGGCGATGGAGGGATCAATGGGGGGATCCGCCATTACACAACTTTGCTACGCGTACCCCAGGGTTCCTCGTAAGTACCCCTGGGGGCACGCGCACCACAGGTTGGGAACCGCTGTATTAGAGTATAAAGACATTAGCTAATAAGAAAAGAAAAAGCTCTGGTTGTTGTGTTTGAGCTTATTCCGCTCAGTGTTAACCTACGTTTTTCAAAAATGATGACGACCTGACCACATCCTCCCATTTAGTTGATGAATCCCTTTAGAAATTCTTACTGGATAAATAGGAATGACAAAGAATTCAGGCTCAGCTTCCCGAAAGAAATCTGTTACTGCTCGCATCAAACCATTCTAGAAATCTGCAGATTACTGTTACTTATACATAAATCTTCTTAATCAGGGCGTTATCCTCAAAATAGAATAATATTTACAAACAATGCGGTTCCGTAGGTAAACTTTATCTTAACCCCTTCCTGCCCAGGGACGTATTTGCATCTCAGGAGCCTGTAGGCACAGAAATGTGGGTCGCCCCTAACCCCCCCAAAGAAATAAAAAGGAAACATGCCAAAATGACTTTTTACTTTTAAAAATTTAAAATAAAATTTAAATAAAAGCTTTTTAAAAAACAGAAAAACAGCTTCTCTCTCCGCTCAAATCAAAAGAAGGGTCAGAATCTGTTGCCTTAGTTGAGTTAGTGTAGCGGCATTGTTTGTTTTATATGTAGAAGTTTATATTGCCTCTGCCGTAGGACAGAGAAAAAAAATAAATTTAGCATTTACTTTTTTTAAATTGTTTATTTTTACACATTCCATGGTCATGTTTGGTATCATTGTGAAGACCAGACTTTGACCTTTCCAATGACAACTCACTTAACCTTGTGTGGTGTACAATTCAGAGATACAGTTCCAAAGTCCCCCTTTTGTAGGATGTAGATGCAACGCATTGTTTCATCATCAGCTCCACACTTGCTGGCAGCGTGGGGAATGAGAAGGTTAGTTAGCGCAGCATCGCTGTTCACTTTATTATTGTAAACTGAATAAAAGTGCTGTGTGAGAAAAAAAAGAGAAAAATATTATTTCATATGTTATTTTATTTTAAGATAAATCAATAAATGTAACCTAGTTATATTTGATATCACTGGAAAGTTCATAATCTGGCCTTTCCAATGATACCTCATATGTCCATCTAGCCCTTGGGACTCCAGAGATACAGTGGTATAAATAATTATAAATTGTAGCAGGCACCTGTAGGCACATGCCTACTCTGCCTAGCTATAAATCTGGCCTTGTTCCCGCCGCAGGACGTTCTATGCCATCCTGGTGTCGGGAGGGCTATGAAGACGCAGGACATACATGTACGCCCTGCTGCCTTCAATGGGGCCGCCTCAGCCCCTCACTGCAGCTTGCACGCGCTGACTCACGACACGTGTCATTCGCTGCACAGGGACAGACTGAAGTCAAGCCGTTATCGCACTCCTGCAGCCAATGAGGCGCGCTGCGCATTGGCTGCGGCGCGGGCCGCAATCAGTGCCGCATGAGGGCACCTATCGTCGAGGCGTATCACGCCTCACCGGGAAAAGCCACCCCTTAAGGGTGCCACCCGCGCGTCCTTAAGGGGTTAAAGAAGCATTTGTATACTGTTGAATAGTATTTTTGTGTGATTCACAGCAAAGCACAGAATATTACATAGGAGGTTATTCACTATCATCCGAAAATGCCACCGAATTGCACCGAACTGTGAATTTTACCGTAGTTGTAATTTCGGGGAAATTTGTTTATTCGCAAAGCTGTCAATTTGCCAAATACTGCCGAATCGACAGCGAAGTACGGTGCATTTCACCACAATTCGCGTAGATTTGGCGGCACCTAAATTGACCCATAAAGAGCTATTGATTCAAGTATTCACAGAACACCAAATTACGCCGATATTTCAGCAAAATAACCAGATTTTCAGTGTTTCAATTCGACTGGTTTAAACGGGCAGATCTAATGGGTTTCAATGTAATATCTTTTTTAACTTTTATAAGACCATTTATAAATTTTTTGCAAAAACACTTTTCATTTAATTTTTTAAAAGATCTTTTTGTGTTTTTTGTATTTTTTAAAAGACGTTTGTTATTATTTTTTCAAATGATCTTTTCAATTATTTAGACACAATTTTACTCCATTTTCATTGATTTAAGCTCCTATTAGGAGAATAGGAGATTTCCTTTTTATTTTTACATTGGTGGAATTTGCCAAGGCATTTTAGGGCCCTATCACCTGGTCTTCGCTGAAAACAGAGATGCTAATGGCAAAAACCTGTGATCACAAATTTACCCTTAGCGTCCTCGTTTTACAACCAGATTACAAGGGTGATAACACTCCAGGAAACTTGCAGCGATATGAACTTCATGGAGGCTTGTGCTTCCAGGCCATGTGACCTGCACGATCTCGATCTCACGAGATCCTGCAGGTCGGTGGAGTGATCACAGAGGGAGACTGGGGAGACTATTTGTCCCCAGTCTCCCTCTGCTCCCGGCACCCAGATGCGGTGGATCGGGCCGCCGTTCGCACGGCAGGATGAGAGGTGAGTATTTGATTTTTGGGGGGATTTTAAGCTGGTGCTGATTGATTCTGCAGAAGCGGACTCAATTCAGCATCAACTTCTAGCTGTGGTTAACTTTTCAGTTAGCCGCAGTGGTGCGTAATTAGTGGTAAGAACTTTGCGATCCTAACGGTACTTACTCTTCGCGCTTATTGGGTCGTAGTACATTCTTAACGCAAACGTTTGCACCAGTATAAGTAATAATCATCACGTGGGGTAAAACCATTTGCGCCGATTTCCAAATTACATAGCGCAACAACCGCATGCAATCGTCTACTGCGTATGAACCTGCGCGAACCCAGGGGCGGATCCAGGGTGGTAACGGGCAATTGCCCCCCCCAGCATTGCAGATGCCAGGCTGACCTCCAGAACTCAAATCGCGATGTGTGCAGTGAATGCAGACATCGCGATTTGCAGAGGCACACACTGCGCAGAAGCACTGAGGATTGCCCCTCCCAGTCATGTGTCAGGGGCATTTCACGTGGTGATCCTTTTCCTGGTGACCATGTGGCTGAGCCTGTCTCCTTCCATGCCTGCCTGACAGTCACAGGAAAGGGCTGGATCTGAGGCTGCACTGAGCAACAGGATCAGAGGAGAGAGGGGCTGGAGCCTCCATGCAGGGACACCAGGGAGGTAAGTAATGGGTCCTTGAGAGTTTGATCCTTCCTCCAAGGTGTATAAGAAAGCTAGAGCTGCACAGTAATAAACCTCTTAGATATGAGTCTATAACTGCTCCTCTAGATTGTAAGCTCATGGGTGCCCTCTGCTCCTCTAGATTGTAATCTCCTGGGTGCCCTCTGCTCCTCTAGATTGTAAACTCCTGGGTGCCCTCTGCTCCTCTAGCTTGTAAGCTCCTGGGTGCCCTCTGCTCCTCTAGATTGTAAGCTCCTGGGTGCCCTCTGCTGCTCTAGATTGTAAACTCCTGGGTGCCCTCTGCTCCTCTAGATTGTAAACACCTGGGTGCCCTCTGCTCCTCTAGATTGTAAACCCCTGGGTGTCCTCTGCTCCTCTAGATTGTAAACTCCTGTGAACAGGGCCCTCTGCTCCTCTAGATTGTAAGCTCCCGTGAGCAGGGCCCTCTGCTCCTTTAGATTGTAAGCTCCTGTGAGCCGGGCCCTCTGCTCCTCTAGATTGTAAACTCCTGTGAGCAGGGCCCTCTGCTCCTCTAGATTGTAAGCTCCTGTGAGCCAGACCCTCTGCTCTTCTAGATTGTAAACTCCTGTGAGCAGGGCCCTCTGCTCCTCTAGATTGAAAACTCCTGTGAGCCGGGCCCTCTGCTCCTCTAGATTGTAAACTCCCGTGAGCCGGGCCCTCTGCTCCTCTAGATTATAAACTCCTGTGAGCCGGGCCCTCTGCTCCCCTAGATTGTAAACTCCTGTGAGCCGGACCCTCTGCTCCTCTAGATCATAAACTCCTGTGAGCCGGACCCTCTGCTCCTCTAGATTGTAAACTCCCGTGAGCCGGGCCCTCTGCTCCTCTAGATTGTAAACTCCCGTGAGCCGGGCCCTCTGCTCCTCTAGATTGTAAGCTCCTGTGAGCTGGGCCCTCTGCACCTCTAGATTGTAAACTCCTGTGAGCTGGGCCCTCTGTAAATTCTCGTGAGTCGGGCTCTCTGCTAAAACACCTTATTTTCTGTCAGTGCCACTCTCGAGACTAGTGTCTGGATCCGCCCCTGCGTCGAACCCTGCGCGAGCTTACTGTACTTCACGTGTCCTATACTTAACATTGTGAGTGCAAATGCGAATGTGCGCTGGTACGAGGATGGTATTACATTCTATTTGTGGTAATTAACACATAGCCTTTGCGCGCATAATTTTAGCAACTCCTAAAAGCTGATGTTAACTAGGGATGAGCCGAACACCCCCGTGTTCGGTTCGCATTCGAACTCGAACAATTTCAAATGTTCGAGTTCGAACGTGAACATGAACCGAACTCAATGCAAGTCAATGGGACTCGAAAGTTTGGTTTTTAGAGTGCCCTCCAAGAGGGCATATATGCAAGATATTTGCCGTAAAAGGTGTATGGGGGTCTGGGTAGTGCCCTGGGGGACAGGAAACAAGGAAAAAAAGTTTTTTAAAAAACTTTTTTAAAGGAACAGTGAGTTTTCCATGAAATAAGGGTTAAAAATAAAAATGAGAAATTCCTTCAAATATCGTGCCTAGGAGGTCCCCATAACCTGCCCGTGAAGTGGCGGATTTGTAGGATGTATAGAAACATTTAAAAACAAAAAAATGACATTTCAAATGACAGTAAACAGTTTTCCTTTAATCTATTCATAAAAAACTGCTTGGGGCAGCAGTCTGTATGAAAAGAGGAGACATTTTAGGACACGCAGAACAATTTTAGTGATTTTTTGGCTAAATTATTGTGAAATTTATGCAGGTTTTGGATGAAAGTAACAACAGGTGCTTTAAAATTGGGCCTTTAATCGTAATCCCTCTGTGGTATTGTGGAAGAGTGCAGGGTTGGACCCTGCAGTCCAATATTAAAATGATATGAATCTGGTAATATAGGCGTCAGTGGCAGTGCACCCAAATATTGTGCCTTTGGTGGCAGCAAGTGCCTTCACACCGTAAGTAACCCCTCTGTGGTATTGTGGTGGAGGTTTTGGTAATGCAGAAGAGATCCCCGATCTATTCAGTTACATCAGCAGCAGTGTAATACAAGTCTGGATATATATATTTATAAGAATATAGATATATATCTTATCTATATATATATATCATACCTGCCCTTACCTTCCCCTATAAGTTTGCTAAAAATATGCACACAAAAAAAACAAACCACTGCCTGAGACCCCGCGCAGTCCACATGCCACCCCCCCTCTACCTGGCTGAATGTATCTAATATATATAATTAAATACATTCAGCCAGGTAGAGAAAGTAAAAAAAAAGTTTTTTATTTTATGTTCCCGGGGACATTTAAAAATGTCCTCGGATTTTATTTTTTTTAGAAATGTGTCGTCTTACCTTAGCCTGGTGGTCAGTGGGGGCTCCCTTGATCCTGGTTGTGGGGGGGGTCTGCCGTGGCCACAGGTGCAGTGGCTCCCTCCCTGCGCTGCCTGTCTCTGCCACATGCACCTAGCCCGCACAGTCGCAGCTCTGTCATCGCATGCTCCTCAAGGGGATCCTTGGGAGGCCCCTGCAGGCTGCCCTCTACAGTGCCTGATTAGAGGGCCATGCCTGCCTGATGTTTTAGTAACAAGAATGTTTTATCCCATAGGCTTCAATGTTAAAAATATTCCCGTTTTAATTCAATATCTAAGAAACTGTTGCTTATAATATTCTGCAGTAAAGAGTCTCTTTATTTCTAGACTTTTTTAGTATTTTTTAAGCTTTTTTTATACAAAAATTCCAACTTTTGGCGAACGTCCCAAAAAGTTTGAAGTTCGCGAACTTTCAAACGGCCGATGTTCGATGCGAACTCCGACAGATCGAACCGAACAGCTCATCCCTAGTGTTAACGGCAAATCTGAACAACCTGGGGAAACCAAAAATAAAAAACAGCCCATAAAAAGGAATGCAGCAACAATATCATGAATAATGGCAGGTGTGTGTGTATTATTACTGGAGCATATGTGCTCATTTTGCATCATAGACGCAGAACACGTCTCCGATGCCTCTGGCAGACGCAATTCAGTTGCATTTGATAGGTGTGTTTCTTCATTTTTATTGGCTGAACGGGTGCAAAAAACTGCGTGCGCAATGATTTTTGCACGACACGGTACTACGCGTGCATTTGGCCGCGTCCTGTTTGCGTGCGCTATTGATCGGAGGATGAAAACATGCGCGAAGATTGTAATTCCAACGGTGACTTGGGCGTGCAAAACTTTAACGCTTAGCGCAAAGATTTTCACTTTGCGCAAGGATTTTAGCGTTAAGAATGTAATGTGGCTCATTAAGTATAGAGAGCAGAAAATACAGTAAGGCTGGAAAGTGCAATCTCCAATACGCTAACAGATTTTTTAACTCATACTGGCTGGGTGGAGGGTACCGGCTGGGTGGAGGGTACCGGTTGGGTGGAGTAGAGGTAACATCACTGCTCTATAACTGGAGACTGTGGAGACAAAGGTTCAAATCCGGTAAGAGCACCTCTCCAGTAAGTGTCCTTGGGCAGGACACCTAACGGTACGTACTCGCCACCCGGGACATACTTGAAAACGAGAGAAATCTCAATGTATCCTTCCTGGTAAAATCCTTTCACAAAAAAGAAAACACTCAATACATTCGAGATCTGATCTGGCCGCCCTGCGGAAACCTCTTTTAACTTAGTGCTAACAGTCACGTATGTAAGCGCTAGGACTAGCGTCAAGGAGGGGATAGAGTCCTTAGGTGGATATCGGTGCTTTTTGCCGATGTCCGATAACTGCTTCTTCGCCTCCATTTTCATCAAAGTATGATGTTCATTCGAAAAACAGTTAATTCACCTAGGGCTCTATTACATTCCTTGCGCAAAAACGCTCGCGCAGCGCAATTTGTTTTGCACGCAGCGTTAAGCGCTAACGCGTGTAAATTAACCCTGGTACTACGATACGAGCGCATCTTTTCGTTCATCAGAAAATATCGCGGGTAAAAAAATACGCACAAAAACGCCCAAGTTAACGCTGCGCGCAGAAATCTGTGGGCGGACTGTTTTTTCACGCGATTCAGCCATTCAGAATTAAGAACCACAATTGTCTCCCGTTCAGTTTTTGCGCCTGTCAAAATCAATCTGAGTATATATGCTGCAGCAATAATAAAAACACGCACAACTTCTCCATTTTATTGTTTGGGTATGTGTAGAATGTGTAACTATACTGTGCTGTATAATTTTTTTCGTGCTGGTGTATTTGGTTTCGGCGAGGACGTTCAGATTTGCCGTTAACACCAGCTTTTCAAAGATGTTAAAATTATGCGCAAACGTCGTTCGTAAAAATTTGAGCATCGATTGTAATACCAGCCGCGTACCAGCGCACGAACGCATTTGCTATGTTAAGTATGGGATGCGCGCATGAAATTTCGCTCGCGCAGGGTAACTCGCGTTAGATGTTAACGCACATTTTGTGCGCGAATGTCGTAATACGTCGTTCAGCGCAAAGGATTTTTATCCTCGCGTTAATGCGTTTTTGCGCACGCGCAAAATTGAGCACGAGGGGTGTAATAGGGCCTCTAATTTTCGATGAAATGGAATTGCCAGTGTGCCGAAATGGGCCAACATGCAAAGCACTGGAATCGGGTTCAGTTTTGGTGCTTTTTGAGTAGACCCCACAGTTTGCACACGCTGATCCGGTATCTCCCTACAGCTACGCGCATGGAGGCTGACATTCTCACGGTATGGATCAGTAAGAAAGTCCGTTGCTTGTGTAATACAGCTGTAAGTTTATCTAAATCTTTGGCACCCATAATTCTCATAATATTTACAGTCGTTTCCTCCATTCTTCTCGCAGGGAAGCAGAAGTTCACATATTTGTTCATAAAATCACCAGCGCTCACTGGATATAAAATAACAGATTATTATCTGTCGGTCGGCGTCACTGATTACATCTGCGTATATGACGTAAAATAAGAAGCTGGCTCTTTTCCTGCTTGAAACTATGGTTTAAAATAGAGATTTCAAACTCCGGGACCCCAGATGTCGATTGCCTACAAATCCCAGAATTCTTGTAATGCAATAGAAGGACAGAGAATCATGGGAGTTGCAGTTCAGAAAAATGTTTTATTTTTAATTATTTTACTGAAACGGGCAGCTAAGGGAAGGGGGCCTGACCAGTAGTTCAGTGACGGTCCCTAACAACAGGGTGGCAGCCCTGGACACATTAGAGGAGCCCAAGCTATTTTGAGAAGCTTGCTAATAACTTCAATGAATTAACTTGTTCCTCTCCGCAGGGCCGGCACATCCCTAAGGTAACTCGGGCTGCCTTAGAGGACCCCATTCGGCATGGGAGGAGGTGCAAAAAAATAGTTTTTTGATAGACACTCTAGAAGATAAACCACCCCTTCACCATATGTTTGCTAACTCCTATCACACTCAGCTACATACTTACTCCTGCCTCACTAGCCCAACGCAATCACTCCTACCTCACTTAGGCTAGGGTCAGACTGAGGCAGTGCGAACGCGCGTTCTGGCGCACATAATCACGGCCGCACTAGCAGCAGATGACGGGCAATGACAGCCAATATACGAAGTACGGTCGCACAAAAGTCCGGCTGCACAACGCAAGTGGAAAATGAACGCATTTTTTCGAGAACGTTAAACCGCTGGTACTGACGTACAGAGTGCGCTGCGGCCGCATAGCAGCGTGTGTGCGTGATTAGGAGATGTCAGACGCTGCTAGTGTGCGGCCAACATAACGTTCAAACTTTTCACCCCATCGTCATGAAATACGTCCAGAATTGCGCATCGTCTGACCACTTAAGCGTATTCCGTGAAAAAATGCGTGCGCACGCATCGACGTACATTTTGACGGTGGCCGCAGAAAATGCGCTCATCTGTCCCTAGCCTTAGCCAGCCACACTATCACACTCTCACTCTCCTCCCACTCAAGTCAATGACCTATTCATTCCCATTTTCTTCACCTAAACACAAACTCCCAGTATGAAGTTGGAAAAGGTTTACCCAGTGACTTAACCCCTTATGGCCAGTGTCCCATCTGGCGGCATGCAGACTTAAACAGCAGCATAGCACGCACTGCAGCATTTCGGCCCTCCTCCACCCCGCCTCCCTTACCAGTAGGCCAATCGTCATCATTGACTGCAGGGCGACTGCCTCAGTTCAGGTAGGTAAGGTAAGGGGTGAAAGGGACACCTTTTGTTTAAAAATTTCCTCTTTTCTCTTTAACCCCTTCACCACAAGTGATGGATGGGTGGGGTTTTGCCTTAGTATTTATTTTATTTATTTTTATTTATAAAGGATTTTACCAGGAAGGATACATTGAGATTTCTCTCGTTTTCAAGTATGTCCTGGGTTCAAGAACATTGAATGGTTACAGAAATACAAAGTTACAGTTACAAGTACTTACACAGCGCCAACAAATTCCATAGCAGACTTACATGATACATGAGGAAATAACCCTGGACATCAGATAACTGTCCAGGTTATATATCACTTTAAACAAAAAGCTCAGGCAGACATCCCATGAGCTTACACTCTAAGGGACTAGGGTAACAGAAACAAATGGGAGCAGAGGGAAGGTGAAACTGGTGGTCAGAGGGATTGCATGAAATGGACCAGATTTTTTTTGGGCTTAGTAAGGGTGATTAGGGAGAAAAGTGGAGACAGCTGGAAAGGATGCCTGAATTAGGGACCAGCTCTGGGAGGGCGGGTGGATGGGGAGGGTGGGTTGGGGCAGCAGAGGGGAGGAATGGAGGTCACTCTGTGATGGAGTATGCAGAGCAGATGACGCATCCAGCGCGTTGTCTCTTTGGAGCCGATCGGGCACCAATCTGTGACTCTCAAGCCAGTCTGGCATCTTGCGACTCTTTTTTTGTCCCATTCTGGGCCCATCACTAACCCTTTGGTGGTAATGGGTCGCTAACGGGGTTATTCAGCGAGCACCCCGTTTCCCCGCACTTCGGCGAGTCCAATTCGCTGACTCTGCGGTGAATTCAGCATTCACTGAAGTGCAGGGAACAAGCTGCCGAATGCATACAAAAAACCACCGCAAAACCACCGAATCGATTTGAAAAACCGTCAAAAAAACACCGAATGGATCCGAAAAACCCACCAAATGTATCCGACGATGCGCTGCAAAACTGCCGAGTCGATACGAAAAAAGCCGACGACCCGCCAAACGGAGCGCCGACAAGCCGATGAACAGATAAATAAAAAGAAAAACAGCAGCTTTTAAAAGTTGTTTGCAAAAAAGCTACTGCACAAAAATGACTGGAATTAATATATAAGGTTCTATGAATACTAAAAAAAAGGTCTGTTAGAGAAAAAAAACCGGGGGAAAAAAATTGGCCAAAAAATGCCTTAAGGAAATAAAAAAATAAGTAAATAAAGAGACTTTTTGCTGCAAATTAAAAGAATAAACGGTTGAATAAATATTTGAGAAAAACTGGGATTTTTTTTTACATTGAAACCTATCCATTTCGCCTGATTAAACCTGCCGAATGAAACCACCGAACAGCAGGGCATTTCACTGACATTTCTCTGCTGTTCGGGGTCTCTGAATAGATTAACCATTGCTTCTCTATGGGGGATTTCACTGCCGCCGAACAGGCACCGTATTTCACTGGCAATTCGCTAATATTTGGCGAACTGCCAGCCTTTTGAAAAGCCGAATGGCCTTGAAATGGCACCATAGGGGAAATTCAATGTTCGGTGCAATTCTGGGGCCAATTTGGTTCTTTGTAAATAACCCTGATTTTTTTTTTATTTTCCGATTCTAATGAGTGCGAGTTTCTCAGAAAACAATTTTTTGGGATTATTTAAAGGGACACTCTAAAAAAGTTTAAGTGATCAGGATGCGTAGAGTGTCCTTTTAAATAATAATAAAAAAACATTTAACCCCCAACAAAGGGTTAAAACCACACTTAAACCAGTGCCCCCTCGGCGTGTGACGCAGTCATTTCCCACTGCGAGCGTAGGGTGGTCAGGGAGAACAGAGGCAATAAGGATAAAAGCTGCCACTGCCGTTTCTTTTTTTTTTTTTCTTCGAAAGAATTACATTTCCGTCACAGAATATGATAGATTTCCTTCAATTTCCAGTAAGTTTTTTTTTTTGCTTATTTCCTTGAAAGTGTTTTACTATTAGATAAATACCCCTCTGCGCTGATTGAAAACAGACCGCAATAAAAGAGCGCTCAGATTATGGTGATAACCCAGATTCAGGAGCATGAATAAAAAAAATTTAAAAAACCCTTGGCCTAATGGGTCCCGTCTGTTTACATGTGATATTAGGAAGTGAGTGCGTAATGTTGCATCGTGATCACTACCAGGTGTTACTGGATTAGTTTATACCTTGCCTTTTTAATGCTTTGGAAAAATCCCTTCCATACATTATATAACTGGTCTTTTGATCTCTTTTTATTATCTGTGCATCTCAGGGAGAATCTATTAACTAGGCAAACATTTAGGGGCTTTATCGCTTCCTCGTTTTATATAAAATACACGCCGTTTAATAACAATGTTCTTTTTAGGGATTTTCTGCTTCACAAGTTCAAATCGTCTCATTTCATCAAAAGCGTTTTGTCCTAAAGAAAATTGTATTGGTTTAACCCTTTCACGCCGGGTGGGAGGGCTTTAACGCCGGCGGGGCGTACTAGCCGGCTGCTCAGCGAGCTCCTCCTCCGGCCCTCCCAAACAGCTGACGCGTTTCGCACATCATTGGCTGCATGGGGACAGCTTGATTTCAAGCCGCACCCAGCAGCAAATGACACGCCGCAAGCGCCAGCTGGTGGGCAGGGAGGTCGCGGCCCATTGACGTTAACGGGGCCTACTAGTATGCCCTGTGGCTTCAAGGCCCACCAGCAGCAGGGACGGCATGGTACACCCTGTGGTGAGAAAGGGTGGGAAAAGGGTTAAAGTACAACTTGCCCCAAGAATAAAATTCTTGCCGACAGTTCACATAATGCTTTAACGCGGCACATTGCATTGAGACAGATGTCAAATGTAGTTCCTATAGCCATTACCTTTTTAACTGCTTTACACCACTAAGCAGACTATGCTGTCCTCACGGCAGGCGGGTCTAAGCACCACACAGAGGCACAGTACGACACACAACGTTCTGGCAGTCCTATAGCCCTCATCCCTTCCGAGCTGACGATCACCATCATTGGCTGCAGCAGGACTCCCTGAAGTCAGGTAGCCCCCCTGCAGCCAATGACATTGATCGGTCTACTGGCCTCCGGGCAGACCCCCTGGTGATGAGGGGATAATACTAAGGTTGCATATGATGCTTACAATTCCACATTACCCTATTTTAAGTTAAGGATGTACAGGTAGAACACCCCTCATCCAAAATATTTGGAACCCTGAGCATTCCGGATTATTATTATTATTATTATTATTATTATTCTTTATTTATAAAGCGCCAGCATATTCCGCAGCGCTGTACAATAAGCACAGTATAGACAGGGTTACAATACATTGAACAACATTTGACAAACAGTACAGGAGGAGATGAGGGCCCTATTCCCGTAGGAACTCACAATCTGGGAGGGTTGGGGTTGGAAACAGGAGGAGAGGACTGTAAGGTGAGAGTGATTGATGGTTGCGTCAGTGAGTTGGGTGGTAGGCTTCCCTAAATAGGAATGTTTTAAGGGAGCGTTTGAAGGAAGAGAAGTTAGGGGAAAGTCTGACAGTACGAGGGAGAGCGTTCCAGAGAGTGGGGGCTGCGTGTGAGAAATCCTGCAGTCTATCATGGGAAGAGGTGATGCGGGGAGAAGCTAGGCGCAGGTCACTGTTTGACTTTAGGGAGCGGGCTGGGGTGTATTTGGTGATTAGTGAGGACAGGTAGTGGGGAGCTGAGTTAGTGAGGGTTTTGTAGGTAAGGATAAGGATTTTGAACTTAATTCTGCAGTGGATGGGGAGCCAGTGAAGGGACTCGCAGAGGGGAGCGGCAGAGACAGAGCGGCGGGTGAGGTGAATTAGCCTGGCGGAGGCGTTCAGGATGGATTGTAGGGGGGAGAGGCGGGACAGAGGGAGGCCAGATAAGAGATTATTGCAATAGTCGAGTCGGGAGATTACCAGGGCGTGTATGAGTTGTTTTGTGGTGACAGCGGTAAGAAATGGCTTTTAAAGTTTTCCAATATTCGGATTTCAGGGAGACACTGTGCAGCACTTGCGAGGGTCATAAAGTTTTTCTCAATGGCTTTCTGCAGTATTTCACACACTGGAGCTGTACAGCGTGACCCAACGCGTTTCGCTGTTGTTACAGCCCTCCGAGGATTGCCGGACCAATGGAAGACTTGTCAGGAGAAGTAGGTGATGACAAATTATGTCTGGAACTCTCCATGATTTTAGAAATCTGGATAATCGGTGCTTATCCTGTACAGGGGAGGACTGACAATTAGGGCAATAAGGCACTGCCTGAGAGTCCTGGCATAGCAATGGGCCCCATGAGGGCCCTCCTGAGGCTTGACCAGACCTGTTCTTTCAGCGGGGATTCACGACAGCACTGATAATATCATGGGTAAGAGTAGTATCAGAAGATAGATTAAATGCGGGACCCATTAGGCCAAGGTTTAACGGCGAAGAGAGAGTCAGATGGGCAGTGCACCCCCCATCCTGCAATACACGTGAATGCATTGGAAATAACAGGTCTGGAGGAGCCCTTGGCCGCACTGCTCTTTACAATTCAATGACTGTAAGCACTGACTGCCGTTAGGTGGGGCAAAGAAGGTCCTGCTTGTGGTGATCAGGTGCCCCTGTCATTCCAGAGCCCCACAATGGGGACCCCATGGTCTCCTATTGTCCAGGTCCCTCAAGTCTTGTCAGTCCATCCCTGAACCTATAGCAACATTCATAATCCCAGATGAGTTTTAATACCTCATATGGAATGCCACATATTTCTTTGGAATCATTTTCTATCCGGGATTGATGTGATTACAAAAATGATTTTCCGATAAGGTTTGCTTGCGTTTTTTTTTTCTAATACCATACATGGCTACCAGGTATAACCTATGGAATAAATTAAAAACTCCATGTCATTACCAGTTTAAAAACACGATAGGGATGTGCGTTTCGGAATTTCGGAATTTTCACGAAATTTCCCGATTCGTGTTTTCGGATGCGGCCGATTTTCCGAAAATTTTTAGATCCGAAAATAGCAGATCCGAAACGTTTTCCGAGCCGAAACGAAATATTTTCGGAATTTTTGAATGTACTTGAAATGTGTCAAATCAAAATTTATTGCTTTGAAACGAGGAGAACAGACGTTCCGAAAAAACAAAAATTTCCGAAAATACGAAAAGTCGATACAAAAACCGAGCTAAGTGACACGAAAATACGAAAAATGGTCGAAATTCCGAAAAAAAAGGTACGCGAAAAACGAGTCGAGCCGAACCGAATCGAAACAGAAATCGGTCGAAACGAGCCAAATCGAAAAGTTTAAAAATCCAAAAAATCGAATCGAATCGAACTGAAAAAAAAATCGGTGCACAAGCCTAAAACACGATTGCAAATAAATTCATTATTTAGACATTTTGGCACAAGTTATGCATTTTATGGATCAAAAAAATATAAAGTGTTGAACGTAGGGTTACCAGATCGACCATGTTTTGCTGGACACGTATAATGTATTCATGCTGATGGGCAGTGCATGAAAAATGACACCCTGCAGCATGTAGAATCCATATGCTGCAGGTATGAAATCAAAAAGGAATCCCAGGTGACCTATATTGATTTCCTTCCTGCATCATAAAAATTATACATGTTACAGGGCAGCACTTTTCCCTGTGCTCCCCTCTGCATGAAATAGTAATATGTGTCCAGGAAAACATGGCCGATCTGGAAACCCTAGCTGAAAGTGGTCGTTGAATGGGTTTTCAGGTAGAGAAACAGGAAATTACTCAGAAATCACACTGAATATCATACATTTTTAACGTCGAGGAGAGGTCGGCATTCATCTGTGTCCTGCTATGGTTTGCTGCAAATAGCGTTGAGAGTATTATACTGGCTAGTGTTGGGGCACACTTAGGGCTCTATTACTTTGTTCGCGCAAAAATGTGCACGCGCGCTGAAACGCATTAACGCAAGGGGAAAAACCCTTCGCGCTGAACGTCAAATTACGACGTTCGCGGACAAAATGCGCGTTAACGTCTAACGCGAGTTACCCTGCGCGAGCGAAAGTTTGTGCGCGCATCCCATACTTAGCATTGTGAGCACAAATGGGTTTGTGAGCTGGTACACACATCGTATTATAATCGATGCACAAATTTTTACGAACGTCCTTTGCGCACATAATTTTAAAGTCTTTTAAAAGCTGGTGTTAACGGCAAATCTGAACGTCCTGCCCGAAACCAAATACACCAGCCCGAAAAAAAAAACCAGCACAGTATAGTTACACATTCTACACATACCCAAACAATAAAATAGAGAGGTTGTGTGTGTTTTTATTATTGCTGCAGCATGTATACTCAGATTGATTTTGGCAGGCGCAAAAACTGAACGGGAGACAATTGTGGTTCTTAATTCTGATTGGCTGAATCGCGTAAAAAAAAACAGCCTGCCCACCGATTTCTGCGCGCGGCATTAATTTGCGCACATTTTCGCGTGTATTTTTTACGCGCGATATTTTCGGACCGATGAAAAAATGCGCTCAGATCGCAATACCAGCGTTAATTTACGCGTGATAACGTTTACCGCTGCGTGCAAAAAAAATTGCGTGCAAAAAAAATTGCGCTGCGCGTACGAATTTGCGCAGAGAATGTAATAGAGCCCTTAGTGTTGTGATGACGGCATGGCTGCTACCAATTGTATATAATTTCACTGCGTCTTCCCCTCTGTATACCTCACTCCCACAGGTCATCAAATGGTTAAGGCTAGGGTCAAACAAAAGCATTTTTACACGCGAACGTAAAAAAGTGCGTCCGAACGGATTGATGTATTTTTTCACGGAATATGCGAAAACAGTCATACGATGCGCATTTTCGTGCGTGATGTTTTACGAATCCAAACCAGGAAACTTTGGGTGTCTGGACGTTATGTTGGCCGGACACGAGCAGGGTCTGACGTCTCCAAATCACACACACACACCGCTAGCAGACGCAGCGCACTCTGTACGTCCGTACTAGCGGTTCTGCGTTCTCAAAAAAATGCGTTCATTTTCATCTTGCGTTGCGCGGCCGGACTTTCGTGTGACCGTACTTCGTATATTGGCTGTCATTGCCCGTCATTTGCTGCTAGTGTGGCCGTGATTAAGTGCGCCAGAACGCACGTTAAAAATGCGCTGGTCTGACCCCAGCCTAAATCGTATGAGTTACTCTAGGAAATTCCAGTGTTTCTCAGGCTGATACATACTTAAGAATATGAAGCTGTATGACGTATCAAAGTAGCTGTAGCTCCATGAACATTTGCCCCTATATGTCTTCTTCCCGGTACTCTACTGGCCTTCATCTCTGTCCTGCTACGGTTTGCTAGTGTCACGTTTCCAGCCCTGAGCCCTATAGGTAATCCGATCTGGGCCGGCTCATAGAGCACTTCCCTTCTCCCAATATAAGGCAGTCTCTCCCATTCAGCAGGGCTCTGTCATAAGGGTCTATCTGCTGCCTGATTTTTGTTCCTGCTCCTAGTAGTTCTCTCTGTTGTTTGCTCTTTGTTTATTTGTTTCAGTTTATTTTTGGTTCTCGGTTTCCCTTGTCTGTTTGTTACTCAGCTTGCCTTGTCCTTGCCATTTGTTTAGTTTTAGTTTATCCTGATCAGGGTAGTTCTGTGATATCTGATATAATGTGTATGACCCCTGGCTTTGCTTCCTTACTATTCTATTGTATTAACCCCTTAGTGACTGGGCGGATTTACAAAAGTCTGTCCAAAAGTGCCAGCTGCTGTTTTTACGTTTCTGCGCTGTTTGTGTTTAGGTCAAATTTTCCTCTTTCTCGTTTATGCAACCCACACGTATTTTCCCACCATTAAATGGACTTTCTAAAGATACCATTATTTCCATCATATCGTATAATTTAATATAAAAGAAATATGAAATATGATGAAAAAAATTGAAAAAACGCACTTTTTCTACAAATCTACAACCGCCAAAAAAAACCTGACTAAATAGTTTCAAAATTTTGTCCTGATATTAGAAATATCCAATGTACATGTGTTTACTTTTTAACCCCTTCACTGCTGAGCCAGTTCACCTCTGTGCACTGAGCACATTTTGACCGTTTTATGCTCATCATTTTTAGATGCCAGCTTAAGTCCTATTTAATTAAACCCCCAGATAAAATATTTAAATATATATATATATATTTTTTATTATTATTATTTAGTTTTTTAAATTCTGTTTTAACAACAAACCTGGTCATATTTGGTATCAGGCCTCTCAAATGATATAACACACGACCCTCGAGCTGCCACGGATCGGGATATTCAGGGATCCAAATGATCCCCCTATCTCCACTTGGCAGCTAGGGGGTTAACTGGGCCACTGACGTCCTCACACATATGGTGAGGATGTCAGTGGGTGGGGGGTGACCCGGAGGCTTGACTGACATACAAAATGTCAGTCACCTCCAGGTTTGAATCACGATTCAACACCAATCGCGATCCAGCAGCAAAATGGTTAATGCTATACACCACTGAAAAGGGGAGACTCTCCCCTTTCCAGCGGTGCAATTTGTTTTTTTTTTTTATCTTAAACCATTGAGGAGATAGATGGCTCCAAAGGGGCTCCCCCTCCTCTTCCTCATTTTTACTGCAGGCGCCGGGGGGCGCCTGGTGATGACGTCATCATGCATCGTGATGACATCATTGTGCCTGCTGGGTCCCCTGAAAAGGCGGGGCAGACTTCCAGCCTGCCAGATCACCGTGGGAGCCCAGCGAGGGAGGTGAGTATCGGGAGGGAGGTTAGGAGACCCTGACGTATTATGTACATCCGTGGGTCTAAGGGAGACTTCCCGATCCGATGTACATAGTGCTCCTACTGTTTTACTGACTCCTGGCATTGTATAAGTTCCCGCTCTGGCTCTGATTCCTGGCTTCGTCTGCCATTCTATTCCGGCTCTAAAGCCAGGCATTGTATGAGTACCCGTTAAGGTTTTGACCACTAGCTATGTCTGATAATCTGGTTCCTAACTTCGGCTCTTGTTATTTTATTACGTCTCTGGGTTTGCCCCTCTTGTTCTTTCTGTGTTTTATTTCCATGTGCTTCAACCAGCAATACTGTACCCACAAATCCTTCTTTTAGAGATGACCAACTAAGGGCTGGTGTTCAGATTAGGGTTTCCTTGAATGCTGCTGGGTGACGGTGTGTTGGTTCTCTCTGTAACCCTTGCCTCTCCGGCAGGTTTGGTGGATTGCCAGTCTGCATGTTATGCAAATAGCAGCACTCCCACTTTCTGGGCTATCTACCCCAAATATGGGCCCCACCTTGGCCAATGACGGGTGCCTCCATGACAGCTAGAAATAGCCCTGAAAATATTATGCCGGCTGGAGTTTGACACGTTTAGCGCCATGATGACGGCATGTGCCACTGGGAGGAAGCTCATTCCCATTGGTTGCTCCCAACTGTATAGAATTTCATCCCAATCTTAACCTGTGGGAAATTCCAGTGTTTCTCAGGCTGACACATACCTAATAATATGGAGCTGCATGACGTGTATGATGTTGCTGTAGGTCCTTGTGCATTTCCCCATTATATCTTCTTACCAGCCATTACAACAAGACCATTGTTGGGCTACTTCATTAGCCTGACCACTCCGGAGCAGAAATCTTTCAAGTGCCATAAACTGACAATTATTTAATGTAGTGGATTATGTCTTGTGGACTCTGAAAATATTAATGATGAAAGAAAACTGGACTTAATACATAGCACTCCTTAGAACGATTAGGTCACCTGAGAGTAGAGAAAGGTATTATTGGTATTAATGCCAACTAAAACACAAATTAAATTGAAACTGTAGCCTCTTGATTGACCCTTCTCCACCCTGGAGTCCATAAAAACCCGTAATATTCCAATGGCAGCAATGACATTCAGTAAACCGTCAAATCTTCTAATAAATAATTCAAAAATATTATAGGATAACAATTATATTCCATATTTTTCCCAAACTATAAGAACTGAACTTTGTCAGACGAGCTGATTCGATGAATTGCGCGTCCATGCCTAGGACTCTTTACTGCTTTGCGTCCCTGCAGCTTTTTCCTTTATATTAACAGCTTGAAGACAAATCGCTGTATGATAAACCAACTGAGAAAAGCCAGCTGTAATATCATCATAATGTAGAGTACCAGGAGTAAACGTTTGCATAAGACATACAGATAACGCAGCTGATCCCTTTGGTCCGTATTATTCTTGCCAAGTGTCGAATGTAAGGGAGTCCGGAGAAAAGCCATTGTGAGTCGAAGCTTTGAAGAAACAGATGATGAGGGTTGCTTAAATAAATAGGATATCAAAGAAGCAAGTGGGCGACACAAAGTAAACAGAAACAATCTACAAGGGGCCTGAAGGGAAATAAAATTGGATATATGAGTTGCGATGCTCGTACAGTGTACATACACATTTTATAGATGCGGTTGGCTTTCTAGTCTTTGATAAACCCTCAACTACATAATATTTTACTACCTCGGACCTTTCTTTCTTCATCTCTCCAGTGTTACATTATCCACAGTAGAGTTTCTTCCTCTTTAAAAAGTCTTTTGTTTTCATGCCCTGAGCACTTCCTTCGATCCTTTCCAGAATGATTATTCGGCCAATAAAAAAAAGCCTTCTCACAGATCTGACGGCCATCAGCACCTTTACGCACATTTTTGTCAATTTCCTCCATTAGCCAGATATGTTTTTTTGAAAGAATACAACAATACAACTGCGCAACATCATTCGGTGGCTCTATTATGAATCTCGTCTTTACGTTCTTCAAGTAAGGAACCTGGATAATAGAATGAAATTCATTGTAAGATTCATCAGTGCTGGGGATGAAAAGACTCTTGACTGTTCCTTCTATACAAAATTAACCTTAACTCCTCAAGGAGTAATTTTTTTTTGCCTTTTTCTATATAATTGTTCTCCTGATTTTTCTCTTTCTGATTTACTGCACCCCCACATATTATATACCGTTCCGTAAAGTACAGATAAAGCTATATATTTATATACAATATATGAACTTCCTGCCTGAAAAAAAAAGCAGATAGGTGTGAGCTTTCCATTGGATAATTACTGCAGTGATTAATATGTTTTAGCTGTAAAATAATGAAGTCATGTGACTCCCTGAATATACTGAATGAGCAGATGTTTCCATACATAGGATTTTTCTTCCTTGGTGCAGGCATATTCCAAGATGGCAATACCAAGATTCATCAAGCTCAAATTGTGCAAGAGTGGTTCAGGGAGCATGAGACGTCATTTTCACACATGGATTGGCCACCACACAGTCCAGACCTTAACTACATTGAAAATCTTTGGGATAATGTGCTGGAGAAGACTTAACGCAGCGCTGTCTCTCCTGATTCATCCCTTATTTTGGGCCTCATTTGCCCATACTTGTGTCATTCTGAAAGTGTCTGCTGCTGTCAACTAATCAAGCGTCGATATGCAACCATTTTCTGGCACACACCACCTGCACCTGCCAATCAGGAGTAATGTGAGGCTTGATATACTGGCTTTCGATGTTCTCGGTTGCTCTGTCGTGATTTACCCTTCAGTGAGTCACTTCGTTACTCTATAGTCTAACTGGATTTTGACCATTGACTTTGGTTTTCGTGGATGTGTTTGTCACCTGTGTCACAAACGGGCATCATTTTCTGCAAGATTTTAAACGCAGAATTGGTGATTTTTTTTTCCTCTGGTCTGTGCAATGGAGTTTGCATAGCAAAAGGCCACTTGGTTTACAACCCTTATCTGATCTGCTGGAAACTTGAGACCTGAACCAAATGGTTGGGGGTTGGTTGGGGATGTGGGACAAGGAATCAGCACTCCCTGTACACTGGGTATTTCTCCAAAACGCTGGGTTAAGTGAACATCTAAGAACCCTCTGGGACATTTGAAATCAAGGAAATATCCATGGAAGTATCTACAGTTAGATTTTCTATGTAAGTCCCGTTTTATTTCAAGAACTGTATTTGCACGTTTAACGTATATTTTGTATGTCTTTCTTATGTGATACTGGCAATGTGTAAAGTTTTTTTCTTCCATTAAAACTTAAAACCCAGTACTGTCTGCTCTAGATCAATTCATGCTTCGCGAAAGCAATCGCTTAGGTATCGCTACTGTAATATTTAGTATTTGGTGTGTGTGTGTGTATATATATATTAGCTGTATATGGTTGGGCTCCTGGATTGGGGTGGTATACAGCTAGTGGGGTTTCGAGAATGCCCTATTATGTTTGTGGTGGCAGTGTATACATTCGGTAGGGTGGGTACGGTGTAAGGGGGTTAGGTTGGCATAACTTGGGGCCCTTGAGTGGGTAGAGTTAGTAAATCCAGAGGCTTGGGGCTGTAATCCCCTTGTACGCTCCCCTTCCGCGCGTCACAGCAAGGTAGGTAGTTAACTAGTTTAGCTGGCTCTTTTCCTTCCGTGACAACCTGCCCTGGTCCTTTGGGTAGTTTTTGTTTACATGTATCTCTAACCTTATCTTGGTGTGTTCTAACATCTCCCTGTCTAGACAGGCTACTTATGAACTGGTTGGTTAGGTAGTGTATTTCTACATTCTGTTCTGGGTGTCAGGGTTAATGCCTGATTCCAACCTTCCTCCTTCACAGGCTGACCTCTTACTGACTGATGTCAAGGTACTCCCCAGGATCCCACTGTGTCAGTTGCCACTGTACAAATGGGCACTATGCGTGCTTCCCGCATCATGTCTCCAGAGTGTGTTTCTACTGATGCAAGTCCAATCATGCATCATTTCATTGACATGACTATTGTTTTGCATCATACCAGTGTCCAGGCGCGGGTTAGTTAGAGGAGGCTTTTTATACTAAGCGTCAGTATTGTGCATATGTTTTTCGGCATCTAACGTCATCTAGTGTTGCCGTCCAATAGCAGTTTACCTTTTGGTATTTATGTCATGACTCACTGATCCCAACACACAGACGTGTCACTCCCCAACCTGCCTGTCATTAGAATAGCCAGTAAAACTAGCAAGAGATAGAGAAAACATAGTAACAAGCCAGAGTCCAGAACCAGTAGGGGTAGTTGTGCAAACCAGGATCAGAAACCAAAGGGGTTAAACATATGCCAGAGTCAGGAGCCAGAAGTGATAAAGGTATCCCAGAGTCTAATATTGAAGCTAGGGGTCAGAATTATAGTAAATAAATCAAAATGCGCTCTTGGGTAATACGAACCACGACAGGGCATGTATGCCTCACTCACCTGGACTGGAAAGAACTGGCAAATGTGAGGGCTTGGGATAGTGAAATTGGTTCCCCACTCGTGGCCCTGGGCTGGGCAGATATTTGGGAGGCTTCCAGTAAGGCGGCCACCTGTACGACCCACCCCCGGAACAATCCATTAATACCCTTCTGCGATGGAACATAACTCCGATGATGCTAGCTAGACTTACGCGAGCCACTCCTGATATTTGCTGGAGGGGTTGCTCTGACAGGGGCATGCCTTTACACATGTGGGGGTCATGCCCAAGGCTTCACACATACTGGTCTGAAATGTTATCTCTGTGCACTTCTGTACTGGGCAAGTCTGTTCCCCTGGACATGTCTCCTATCGAAACTCGTGGGCTCACTCTCTCACATCCGGAGAGCAAACTCTTATCTAAACTGCTCCTGGCAGCTTGGAGAGTGGTGGCAGAGCATTTTAGGGCCCAAGAGCCTACTTCCTTCTCTTTAGTGCAGCCCCTAGTGCACCACGTCAGGCTTATGGACAAACTTACAGCGATTGTCAATGATGCCTATGATGCCTACCATAGGGCATGGTCCCCATGGTTGACCTATAATGGGGGGAACAGGTCTCGCTGCATTTTAATACACTGTCCTTTTGTAATGGCTGTGTGTACTCTACCTTATTCTTTTCTTTTTTTTGTTCTTCGTTTCTCTTTCTTCCCTTTCCTTCTCTTTCTCTTTGCATCTCATACCTTAGTTTCTTATGTTGGTTATCATTGCCCTTCTCTATAAGATGAAAAAAGTTGGATGTCATAGAAATGCTAAGTTCCCACTATCATTCTGTGCTGTATTGCATTGAAAGCTCAAATATAAATATTTTTCAAAAGAAAAAAAAGGCGTGCAATTCCCATTGGCCACCATTTCCCTCCCTGGCACCCTCGAGAGCCAGCGTCCAGCAAAGGAGACGTTGCTGGGCATCAGGGGAACAAAGAGCCCCCATCATGACAATTTAGTCTCCTGGTTTTTCCATTTCCTCATTGCTCTCTTGTAATTTCGGACACCTCCTCAGTACATTCTCTCTTCACACTTTTCGGGCCATATCACCTAGTTGGTGCTAACTTAACCAGAGCTGTTGTAAACTGAAAATCTCCACAGGTTATAATGACCCTGGGAAGTTTACACCAGCTCTGGTTAAGTTAGCACCAACTATGTAATATGGCCCTTCATATATTAGAACTTGCCACTCATTTATCGCCATTGTGTATTTGTGGTTTCCCAACCTTGGCTACGATATTATGTACCACTGGTTTCCCTATAAAGGCTTAATTTCTGAATACTCTTTCTATAGCTCAGTATCCGGCCACTCTAAGGACCGGTCTACCAGTTCAGGCATTTCTTTGGCCTTTATCAGATATTTTCGTGTTGAGTTACCCTAGTATCCTGACACTGGGTAGGTGAGTGTGGGCCAATGTGTGTTCATGATTCTATACTACATGATTTGTGTTTTAGGCCAACCTTAAAAGATTGACATCATCAACACCCCATTGAGTTACGTGCATGTATTACTGTTTGAGGTATTCATATGGGGTTTGGGTCGAAATCCCTACAACCAGGTTCCCTAATGCCAAAATCCTGACGGCCAACTTCCCTACACAGACAACAACCTGACGGGCAACTTCCAGACATCCAAAATCCCAGCGGCTAACACTAACCTTACTCCCTAACCCTAACCCCCCTAAACCTAGCCCTAACCCTAACCCCCTAAACCTAGCCCTAACCCTAACCACCCAAACCTAACCCTAACCCCCTAAACCTAGCCCTAACCCCCTAAACCCCCTAAACCTAACCTTAACCCCCTTAAACCTAGGTTAAGGTGTTAGTATTAGGGTTAGCCAATGGGATTATGGATGTCTGGAAGTTGGCCGTGTAAGGAAGTTGGGATGTCCAGCACTTGTTCTGTCTGGAAGTTGGCCGTCGGGATGTTGGCATTAGGGAACCTGGCTGTAGGGATTTTGTCCGGCACCCATTCATATGACACGTAGTCTTCTTGGATATCTTTTTTACACAAGTCTTATGAAGCTTATGTTAGTTCCATTTAATAGAATTAAATGTCAGGACAGGGCAGCAACCCAAAACAAAAAGTGTAAGACAATATTTTGTAGCTAAAGTTCTCGTGCGAGCAATCAATCAAACTCCAACATGACTGGGATCAGGAAGCGTTTATAGATCTCTGGAAAGGAAGCCGACAACCCCAGTGTTACGCTATAAGTGATGAGTCTGCATTCTCATGTTATCACTGTGAGCAATCACACCAGATGGAATCCATAAAGATCAATGGGCAGCAGACCTCACTGTCTTTGTAGCTGTAGGTTATTATATGTCATTGCCATTGGTCTGATGTCATCCCAGCTCTTACAGCAGAGGGGGGGGGGTGGTTGTGGTAGAACCACATCCATTCATGTTTATTTGCAAGGATATCATATTGTTTATTTGTTCAAGTAAGCCTGTTTATCTTTCAGACGCACCAAAAGAAGTTCTTTCATCTGAATGGTTCTTTTACCGTGTACCTTACCTCTCACAAGACTCTATAAATAAAATAAAATGTATTCAGGTTTACACCTTTGCGTCGAGAGCTATTATTCATCGTCCCAAAGAATGAGAACATCTTTCATGTTACATTGATATGGAACAGCCCCTAATAGCCCATATGGCCGTGGATACAAGGATCACAGACGAAGACCACCCTCAGATCCGAGACCGGCTTGATTTAATTCCATCGTCTGATTAAAAAAAAAAAATAGTCGAGTTTTGACTGATATTATTTACTAAATAATGCCGGATTCCTTTGAACGGATTCGACCATGTCTGAGTTTCAAAAAATGACACCAGAGGTTATTCAAAGAGAGCCGAATTTGCCACCAAATTGCACCGAACAGCGAATATCCCCATACGGTGTAATTTCATGATAATTTGGTTATTTGGAAAGCAGGCAATTCGTCAAATATTGGCGAATTGTCAGCGAAATACAGTGCAATTCGGCAGCAGTGAAAGTCCCTCTAGATAAATAATGGTTAATCTGTTCAGAGAACACCGAACAGCTACAAAAAGATGGCGAAATGCCCAGATGGTTGGTGTTTTCGTTCGACAGGTTTAAACAGGCAAATCCCACAGGTTTCAATGTAAAAACAAACTCCCTTTTTTATAAAAAATTTTTGCTCAACCATTTATTCTTTCCATGTGCAGCAAAAAGTGTCTATGCAGGGTTATTCAAAAAGAACCGAATGGCTGCCGAAAGGGAACCAAACGCTAAAATTCAGCGTACGGTTACCTTTCTTGGCCATTCGGCTATCCAGAGAGCAGGCAATTTGCCAAATCCTGGCGAATTGCCTGCACATACGGTGCCTGTTCAGTGCCTGTTCGAGGGCAATGAAATCCCCATAGAGAAGCAATGCTTCGTCTATTCACAGAACACAAACCAGCAGTGAAAAGTTGCTGAAATGCCCTGCCATTCGGTGGTTTCATTCGGCAGCTTTATTCAGGCGAATCCCATAGGCTTCAATGTTAAGAATATTCCCGTTTTAATTCAATATCTAATAATCCGTTGATTGCAGTAAAAAGTCTCTTTATTTATAGATTTTTTTCGGATCTTTTAGGCATTTTCAGGATTTTTTTTATTTTTTTTAAAAATCTGATTTTTTTTTATTTATTTTTTTAACTTTACTTATTTTTTCTGTAACAGCCCTTTTTATTATCATTCATTGGATCTTATATGTAAATTTCAGACATTTTCGTTCTGTAGTTTCTTTCCAAACAGCGTTTCACTTTTCAAACATTCAAGCGTACTGTTTAATTTTTTCCCCACTCCATTCGTCTGCGGTGTCGGCTTTTTCCGGCGGCTGATCTGCGTGTGATCGGCTCCTGATCGGGTTTGTCCAGCGTTTTTGCCGGGTTAATCCAAATGTTTTTGTGGGTTTCGGTGTGCGTTCGCCCGGTTTTGCGGTGAGTTTTCGGTGGGTTTGCAGCGACTTTTCCCTGCATTTCGGCGGCCCTGTGGTGCTTGCCGAATACACCGCAGGGTCGCCGAAATGGGATCGCCAAATTGAAGAGAACAAAAAGTCACCGAATGTGCAGTGATTTTTCGATTCTCTTTGAATAACCCTGTATATTAATTTATTATTTAGAATTTTTTCTGGATTTTTTTGGTGAAATTTTTGATTCCAATTTTTAAAAAAAAAAAAAAATTCTTGTAACAGACCTTTTATTGTGTTTCATAGGAACTTATATATTATTTCCATGCACCTTTTAAAAATTTTGTTCTTTTTTTTTGTTTGTTTTTTTACCCCTGTTAGGCGGCTGGTCGGCTTTTTTTGGTGGCATATGGCTGTCTGTTCGGCGGATTATCGGCTGTGTTCGGAGGTTTCCGGCTGTGTTCGGCGGTTTATAGGCATCTATTGGCAGTTTATCAGATGAATTTGGCAAATTCTTGGCGGCATTCTGCAGCTTAATTGGCGGCGTTCGGTGGAAACATTTGGAGCACTTCGGGGACCCTGCGGTGAATGCTGAATTCACTTCAGGGTCAGCTAATTGAACTAGCCGAATCACACCGAAGTGCGCCAAATGAATGACCCCTAGCTTTTTGATAAAAATTTGGCCAATAATAAGCCTGACAAAAACTGATTCTCTGTCTGAAATTGTCTCTAATTAACCTCCTGTTAGTTAAATTAAGATTAACACATAAAGGCCCCACTAACCCGAAGTAATCCTAAACCCAACACTAAACATAACCCTAACCCTAAAAAGTAACCCCTGTTGTCCAGGGCCTTTAGGGTTAGGTTTAGGGTTAGAATTATTTTTAGATTTAGGTTATCTGTGCTGAACCAGCAGTAATATTACATTTTTGATCGTACAGTATGGTTTCAAAGTGATTTTCCCTGTTTCCTTGTCCAAAGATTCTTTTATCAACAGGTTTCAGCATCTGATATTTTTTTTTTGTAATCCCTCTTACTGATAAATTCAAATTAAATCGCTTTAATTAATGCCCACGTTGCGGCCAAAGAATCAACACATTTGGGCGATTGAGCTGAATTAATCGAGTCTAAAGTCGGCAGCAGCGACTCTGGAGTGATCCCGTTGTCCCAACTATCACCTCATTGACCGATGACAGCCACTCGTCTTCTATGGACAGCTTTTTGTGTCTGCTGGCACAGTATTCGATGTAAAGGGGGTAAAAAAAAAAAAAAAGAAGAAACAAGAGTAAATTAAGAAAAAGTGTTTATTCAAGGCAGATAAATCACTGTGTCCGAAAAAAGTTTAGACCAGGGGTCGGCAACCTTGGCCCTCCAGATGTTTTGGAATTACTCCCATGATCCTCGATCATTCATTATATTGGCTGAGCCTCGTGGGAAATGTAGTTACAACATCTGTAGGGTCAATGTTACTGATCCCTGGTTTACCAACAAAATTTAGGATAAAATAGTTGCGTCTGATGAGCAAAAAATCAATATTACAGAATGAAGGCAATAGCATGAATTGGCAACTCCACCTTCACATTCAGGGTTATTCAGAGAGCACAGAGATGTCGGGGACATGTCAGCGCTCTCCCATTCGCCGCACGTTGGCAAGTTAAATTCGCTGACACTGCTGAACTCAACATGCACTGCAGGGTCCCGAATAAACTCGCCGACTGCATCCGAAAAACCGCCACAAAATCACCGAATTGGAAAACTACCACAAAACAGCCGAATGAATTAGGAAAAAGCCATAAAAACAACTCATCAATACAAAAAACTGCCAAAAAACCCGCCGAATGCATCCGACGAGCCAACAAACAGATTGCCGAATCGGAAAAAGCTGATGACCCGCCGAACAGACTGCTGAACGACCGCCAGAAAAAGACCACAACCCGCTGAACAGGGGTAAAAAGAAAAAATACGCAATGAAAATGCCTGGAAATAATATACGTATATAAGTTTCTATGAATAATAACATAAAGATCTGTTACAGAATATAAAAAAAAACGGCATGTAAAAATAAATAAATAAATCGGAATTAAAAATTTCATTGGAAAAATCACGAAAAATGCCCAAAAAATACCAAAAAATGCCTAAAAAACATCCCGAAAAATAAAGAGACTTTTTGCTGCAAATGAAAAGAATAAACGGTTGAATTGATATGTAAAAAAAAAACGTTGAAACCTAAGGGATTCACCTGATTAAACCTGTCAAATGAAACCACCAAAAATCAGGGCATTTCACTGACATTTCGGTGCTGTTTGGTGTTTTCTGAATTGATTAACCATTGCTTCTCTATGCGGGATTTCACTGTGGCCGAAGATCCCTGTATTTGCTGGCAATTTGCCAAAATTTGGCGAAATGCCTGCTCTCTGAATAGCCGAATGGCTCTGAAACTGCACCGTACGGGGAGATTCGGTGTTTGGTGCAGCTTCGAGGTCAATTCCATGCTCTTTGAATAACACTGATTGTTATCTTTTTAGTGCTGGCTATTTTTGTCCTAAATTCCCTGGATACAATATCTTCTTGAGACTAGGGATGAGCCGAACACTCCCCGTTTGGTTCGAGCCCGAACCGAACTTCCCATTTGTTCGGGACCGAACCCGAACCCCCATGCAAGTCAATGGGGCTGAAAATTCGTTTTTTTAGAGTGCCCTCCAAGAGGTAGTGCCCTGGGGGACAGGAAACAAGGACAAAAATTTTTTTAAAAAACGTTTTTAAAGGGACAGTGAGTTTTTCATGAAATAAGGGTTAAAAACGAAAAATTCCTTCAAATATCGTGCCTAGGAGGTCCCCATAACCTACCCGTGAAGTGGCGGATTTCTAGGATGTATAGAAACACTTAAAAACAAAAGAATGACGTTTCATATGACGGTAAATGCTTTTCCTTTAATCTATCCATAAACAACTGCTTGGGGCGGCAGTCTGTATGAAAAGACACTTTAGGACGCGCAGAAAAAGTTTAGTGTTTTTTTTGGCTAAATTATTGTGAAACTTATGCAGGCTTTGGATGAAAGTAACAATAGGTGCTTTAAAATTGGGCTTTTAGCGTCGTCACACCGTAACCCCTCTGAGGATATGAATCTGATACAGGCGTCAATGGCAGTGCACCCAGATATTGTGCCTTTAGTGCCAGGCATGCAAGTACTATCATACAGTAACCCCTCTGTGGTATTGTGGAAGAGTGCAGGGGTGGACCATGCGGTCCTATATTGAAAAATTTTTGATCTGGTAATGGGCGTCAGTGCACCCAGATACAGTTGTGTTCAAAATTATTCAACCCCCACTGAAATTGAGTGTTTTGGCCAGTTTGACATAGATTTTGATCATTCAGTCATCTTGCCTACAATTAAATCAAAGAGGCACATGTAGGTCAGACAAATATAACATAACATTTATAATGAAATAACCACAAATGTCTTTTCTGTGCTCACATCATTATCAGTTTTATTCAACCCCCAAGTGACATTCAATCTTAGTACTTAGTACAACATCCTTTTACAGTTATAACAGCTTTTAAACGTGAAGCATAGCTTGACACAAGTGTCTTGCAGCGATCTACGGGTATCTTCGCCCATTCGTCATGGGCAAAAGCCTCCAGTTCAGTCACATTCTTAGGCTTGCGCACTGCAACTGCTTTCTTTAAGTCCCACCAGAGGTTCTCAATCGGATTTAAGTCAGGTGACTGCGATGGCCACTCCAAAATGTCCAGCCTTTAATCTGCAACCATGCTCTAGTGGACTTGGAGGTATGCTTGGGATCATTGTCCTGTTGAAAGGTCCAACGTCTCCCAAGCCTCAGGTTTGTGACGGACTGCATCACATTGTCATCCAATATCTCCTGGTACTGAAGAGAATTCATGGTACCTTGCACACGCTGAAGCTTCCCTGTACCTGCAGAAGCAAAACAGCCCCAAAGCATGATTGACCCCCCGCCATGCTTCACAGTAGGCAAGGTGTTCTTTTCTTCATAGGCCTTGTTCTTCCTCCTCCAAACATAGCGTTGATCCATGGGCCCAAACAGTTCTAATTTTGTTTCATCAGTCCACAGAACACTATCCCAAAACTTCTGTGGTTTGTCCACATGACTTTTGGCATACTGCAGTCGACTCTTCTTATTCTTTGGAGACAGCAAGGGGGTGCGCCTGGGAGTTCTGGCATGGAGGCCTTCATTACGCAGTGTGCGCCGTATTGTCTGAGCTGAAACTTCAGTACCCACATCTGACAAATCTTTTCTCAGTTCCTCAGCAGTCACACGGGGACTTTTCTCCACTCTACGCTTCAGGTAGCGCACAGCAGTCGAAGTCAGCATCTTCTTTCTGCCACGACCAGGTAGCGTTTTAACAGTGCCCTTTGCCTTGAATTTGCGAATGATGCTTCCTATGGTCTCTCTTGGTATGTTTACATCTTTGCAATCTTCTTATAGCCATTGCCCTTCTGTGAAGAGTAATCACCTCTTCTCTTGTCTTCCTGGACCATTCTCTTGACTTCACCATGTTTGTAACCACACCAGTAAATGTCTAGAAGGAGCTGAGTATCACAGTCATTTTAAAGCTGCCTAATTGGTGCTTATTATGCTTTATTGCTGCTCCGTGACATCCACAGGTGTTTTCAATACCTGATTGAAAACACTTGAATGAACCTCTGTTCTTCAGAGTGGTACTCTTTAAGGGGTTGAATAATTGTGTCAATGAAGAATTCACAAAAGAAACATTTACTACTGTATTACAAAACCAATTGATGTCATTTTAGTTGCATATGGTTCTTTAAAAAGTCCTTGTAGGATTTCATTCTGAATACAATTACAAATGTACACTAAATTCCCTAAAACCCTTTACAGCATTGGGGGTTGAATAATTTTGAACACAACTGTATGTGCCTTTAATGCCAGGCCATCAAGTATCATCATACAGTAACCCCTCTGTAGTATTGTGGAAGAATGCAGGGGTGGACCATGTGGTCCTATATTGAAAAGTTTTTTCTCTGGTAATGGGTGTCAGTGCACCCAGATATTGTGCCTTTAATGCCAGGCCAGCAAGTATCATCATACAGTAACCCCTCGGTGTTATGGTGGAAGAGTGCAGGGGTGGACCATGTGGTCCTATATTGAAAAATCTTTGATCTGGTAATGGGCGTCAGTGCACCCAGATATTGTGCCTTTAATGCCAGGCCAGCAAGTATCATCATACAGTAACCCCTCGGTGTTATGGTGGAAGAGTGCAGGGGTGGACCATGTGGTCCTATATTGAAAGGTTTTTGATCTAGTAATGGGCGTCAGTGCACCCAGATATTGTGCCTTTAATGCCAGGCCAGCAAGTATCATCATACAGTAACCCCTCTGTGTTATTGTGGAAGAGTGCAGGGGTGAACCTTGCGGTCCTATATTAAAAAGATATGCATCTGGTTAAGGCGTCAGTGCACCCAGATATTCTGCCTTTGGTGCAAGACTGCCAGGCTAGCAAGTATTATCATACAGTAAGGCAGGGGTCAGACGAACGCAGTGTTAACGTCCGTGTTGCCCACACATAAGTACGTCCGTGATAGCATACAATTGTGTTAAATGGAGCCCCACACACGAAGTACGTCCGCACAGAAGTGCGGGGGATGACGGACGCTGCAAACGGACGCAGGTTAGGCAAGAACGTAATACTGCTAGAACGGACGTGCAGAGTGCGCCACGTCCACAACGTCCGCATAGCTTTGTGTGTGAGTGATGCAACAAGGTCAGACGGACTGCATTTATACATCCAGCATTTTTGACGGACAGCATGTTCTTTCATTGTAATTTATTTTCCCTGCTACATCAGTCAAAAAATACGTCAGTGAAAAAAACGGACTTTGTGGCCACTACCTTGTCGTCAGTCAGTAAGTGCGTCCGTACTGCACAGACGCACAGTCCGTAGAAAATGCGCTCATCTGACCCTAGCCTAACCCCTCTGTGGTATTGTGGAAGAGTGCAGGGGTGGACCATGTGGTCCTATATTGAAAGGTTTTTGATCTGGTAATGGGCGTCAGTGCACCCAGATATTGTGCCTTTAATGTCAGGCCAGCAAGTATCATCATACAGTAACCCCTCTGTAGTATTTTGGAAGAGTGCAGGGGTGGACCATGTGGTCCTATATTGAAAATTTTTTGATCTGGTAATGGGTGTCAGTGCACCCAGATATTGTGCCTTTGGTGCAAGACTACCAGGCCAGCAAGTATCATCATACAGTAACCCCTGTGGTATTGTGGAAGAGTGCAGGGTTGGACCCTGCGGTTCAAAAAAATAAAATGATATAAATCTGGCACAGGCGTCAGTGCAGTCAAATATTGTGCCTTTCATGGCAGCAAGTGCCTTCACACCGTAACCCTTTTGTGGTATTGTGGAAGAGTTCAGTGCTGGAGGTTTTGTGAATGCAGAAGAGGACATCCCCTATCTATTCCATTACTTCAGCATCAGGGGATTGATAGCTGCTGATCCAGGACTGATTCATTTTTATAAATGTCAGCCGGTCTACAGAGTCGGTGGACAGATGCACTCTCTTGTAGACATGTGCATTCGTTTTAGTACTAAAACGATTTAGTCCGAATTTTGGGATAATTTAGTTTAGTATGACTCAAGAGATACGAAACTGCTCAGTACAAAAAACGAAAGAAACTAAAATAAAATGCACTACATTTTAGTTTGTCCTTTTTGTGATATTACATTGATGAGTGAAGGAGACCAGTGAAGGAGACCAGTAATGAAGACCAGTAATGAAGACCAGTAATGAAGAGAGGGACTTATAAATGTGTGTTATCTCCCCTCCCGCTCTGCATAATAGGGCTTAGATCTGATACATTTTTATATTATCCAGGAGCACTATCCCACTTTCCTCATCTATACTACACATTTTATATAAAGTCCCTCTCCCTCCCAGTGCGGTTTGTTATAAAGTTTTTTTTTACGTCTGATACATTAGTATCCAACTCACAGTTACTCTGTTATTAGGAGCTGTCAGTGTGATTTATTTGAATGTTTTCCCTGGATTTAAAGTGCTTAATTTTATTATAAAAATAAATTTGCACCAGACATCTCTTCTCTGAGCTTTCAGACCGATTTATGTTAATATTTTCCCTCTCCCCTGCTTTTATATTCCTGTCTCTCTCCCCCACAGAGATGCAAAGTTTAAGTAAATTCCCTCTCCTGTGCTGGATAAGCATTGCATTCCGAAATTCTGCACCCTCCACATGCCAATGCAGTAGGTCCTACTGAGTAGGATGTTCTATACAGAGAGGGGCATTAATGAATGCAGGAGGATGTTCTATACATTATACAGAGAGGGGTATTAATGCAGGAGGAGGTTATATACATTATACAGAGAAATGTATAAATTGAGGAGGATTGTTCTATTTATAGAGGGACATTAATTCAGGAGGATGTTCTATACATTATACAGAGAGGGGTATTAATTAATGCAGGTGGATGTTGCATACTTTATACAGAGAGGGGTATTAATGCAGGAGGATGTTATCTACATTATACAGAGAGGAGCCTTTTTTTTTAGCCCTTTAAATCCAGTGGCTGTGAGCGCTGAGATCGGCTGCTTGTTATATTATCTCTCAGTACAATGTATCCGGCTCAGCTGTTACAGTAACTGACTAACAGCGCTCAGTTTCAGTAAAACTAGGAAATAATATTGTTATAACCTCTTATATATAAAATATTATTTACTAGTTTTACTGAAACTCTGAGCGCTGGGATGAGCAGCAGTCAGTTACTGTAACAGCTTTGCCTGACACATTGTGCTGAGAGTGAGAGATACTGTAACAAGCAGTGATCTCAGCACTCTGAGGAGCCACTACAATAATAATTGTATCCACTGGTTTTCAGATGAATGAAATTAGTTTTCATACTAAAGAACTGAAAACGAATTTCTTTAGCAACTAAATAAATTGCATTTTAGTACTAATCCATTAGTTCAAAACGAAATTTTGTGCTGTGCACATGTCTACTCTCTTGTCTGTGACAAAACCTCCAGCGGCACTGAACGTCCTTTTGGAAAGCACGCTAGATGAAGGGCAACCTAGTAGCTGCATAGTATATTGGCTAAATTCTGGCCAGTGATCCAATCTCAACACCCAGTAAAGTGGATCATCTGCTTGAAACGTATCCAGGTCTGCCCTTGCCCCTAGGTAGTCCTGCACCATATGGTGAAGACGCTGGCAATGGGTGCCTACATTTGACGTCCCTGGGCGTCGAGGACTAAAAATTAAAAAAAATGCATTAGTCAAGCGGCCCTGGCCTTCACCGCTATTCCTCTGATCACCTGCAGCCTCAGAAGCACGTGTGTCAGCACTTGGTAATCTACAGTGCCTGGAAAGGTGTTACACAAGTTCGCTTTAGAGCGTCCTCAAGTTTTGTCATCCTGTGCTCCCTCTGTGCGGGCAGGATGAGCTCTGCAACTTTCCCCTTGTATCGTGGATCAAGAAGGGTTGCCAACCAGTAATGATCCTCTCCTTGATAGCACGAATCCTGTAGTCCTTTAGCAGGCTTTGCATCATTAGGGAGCCCATGCAGCGTAGGTTGGAGGTGGCATTAGCTGCTGAGTCTTCCTGGTCAATGAGGATGACCGTATCGTGCATTCACTTCTCCTCCCAGCCACGCACAAGCCCTTCTGTTTCTGGGCACACAAAACCCTGCTTGAGGAATCCCCACCTTCAATGCCCCCACTACTTAAATAGTCCTCCTCCTCCTCATTCTCCTCCTGTCTGATCTGAGTAGGACCCACTGGAATGCTGTCTGCGGAAAGACTGGGCCTTGAGAGCTAGGGAAGGCCTCCTCTTCCTCCCGCTGCTCTGCCTCTAGAGCCACATCTATAATTCCACGCAGAGTGTGCTCCAGCAGGAACACTAAAGGAATTGTGTCACTGATGCATGCATCCTTGATCATCAGCCACTGCGGGGTGGAAAAAAAAACAAGTTGACCTGAACCTGTCCTTGTGCCACACCCACACAGGTACTCGTTGATGGCCCTCTGCTGCTTGTGCAGACGCTGCATCATTGCTAATGTCGAGTTCCACCTGGTGGGCATGTCACAGATCAGACGGTTTGTGGGAAGGTGGAATTCTCTTTGAATTTCTGCCAGGCGAACGCTTGCTGTGAATGACCATCTGAAGTGGCTGCAGACTTTTCTGGCCTGGAAGAGAAGCTCTGGCAGCCCTGGGTACTTGTTAGGAAACGCTGTACACCAGATTTAGGACGTGTGCTAGGCATGGTACATGCGTCAATTTACCTTGCGTAGGGTGGAGAGAAGGTTGCTGCCATTATCGCAGACGATCATTCCCAGCTCAAGCTGGCGTGGTGTTAACCATCTCTGCACCTGCCCCTGCAGAGCTGACGAAATTTCTGACCCGGTGTGTGGCTCCTGTCCCCTAAACAACCAGCTCAAGCACAGTATGGCATCTTTTTGCTTGAGCCATTGCGTAGACCCTGTCAGGCATCGGTTTAACTGCCACTTCGCCAGAGACAGAGAAGGAGGAGGAGGAGGAGGAAGAGGTGGTGGTGGAGCAGACAGACCTCATACAAGCAGCTTTCTGGAGGCGTGGTGGATGAACAAGCTCCAGCACAGAGCCTTGTCTTGGATCCTCCCAGCTGCAATCAGAGTTACCCAGTGTGCCATGAAGGAAATGTAATGACCCTGTCCATGCTTGCTGGACCACGTGTCTAAAGTCACATGCACCTTGCTGCTGACTGCCTTTCCCAGTGACTCGATAACATTGTCTTCCACGTGCTGGTATAGTGCTGGAATGGCCTTGCGTGAAAAGTAATGGCGTTTTGGAACTTGCCACTGTGGTACAGCGCATTCAGCAAATTCATGGAAGGGAGCAGAGTCCACCAGCTGGAAAGGCAACAGCTGCAATGCGAGTAATTTTGCTAAGTTGGCATTTAGACGCTGTGCTTGGGGATGGTTGGGACTATATTTTTTCTTTCGCTGCAGCAGCTGCGGCAACGTAATCTCACTGCGTAAATCTTCAGCTACTTGGATGATGTCACATTGTGAGGAAGGACCTGCTGGTACATCCATTACTGTAGCATCATCCCTGTCGGTGGAGGTTGTAGGCAATTGCATGGCAGGACATACAGTGTGGGTAGAGACAGATGAGGAGGAGGTGGACCTACGCAAAGTTTTGCGCCAACGGGATGTGTGGCACTTGTTCATATGTCGCCTCAAGCACGTGGTACCCAAGTGTCCATCCCACGCTTCAGCCTCCTCTGACATAGATTACAAATAGCAACGGTGGGGTCTGCTGCACATTTCTTAATGAACTCCCAGACAGCAGAGTTCCTGCATGTGTTCTTTGAGACAACAGCGCTCTGCACCGGAGCAGCTCTGACATGTGATGCCTTGGACTGGCTAGTGCTACGGTTGGCCACAGAGGATGTTTTGCCTCGTGTTTGCTGTGCCTCCTCCACCTCCTCCTCACTTGATTCCTCAGTTCGATCTGGCACCCAGGTGGAGTCAGTGACCTCATCATCAATGTCATCTTCACCTCCTATCTCCTCGTCACTGGAGCCAACTTGACAGTATGCTGCAGCTGCTGGGGCAACATGAGTGCCAGTTATTTGTGTGTCATCACTGGCACCCCCTTCATCTAGGTTGATTATACTCCCTTGCTCAACCTCAGAGATTGAATCAGAGCACTGTACTTTGCTGGCATCATCAAGCAGCATGTCACTCTCATTGTAGTCAAACAATTCAGCTGACTCCTCCGTGTGTGATAGCGAGGCTACGGCAGGAGTAGCTGTGGACATGGAGGCTGCATTAGATGCTTTGGCAGCTGAGGTGGACTGTAAAGCACTAGAAGCCTGGCTGGCAGAGGACTCGGAGGATGAGGATGGCCTGGTTAGCAATCCACCAAGTCCTCTGTATGTTGCTGCTGCTGCTTAAGACGGCCAGCACCAGTTAGAAAGGACAAGCGTGCCCCTGCAGAGGATGCACCACGTCCACCATGACCAGAGACACAGCCTCCCGACACAGGGGCTGCTTGCCCTCTTATCTGTGGCTGGGAGCGTCTGCCTGTCCTTTTTGTTCTTTCAGACATGGTGAGTGATATATAGATTAATGTATACAGAACTCTGATTCAACTCTGGTATAAAGATTTAAATAACTCTCGTATAACTCAGTGAGACACACTGATAGCTGGCAGCCAGTGACAAGAGACAGATCACCTTAAATCCCAAGTGTTTTAAAGAAATTAGTGAGCCCCAATATACAGCGTGGTACTGTTTATATGACGAGACACAGATCACCTTAATTCACAAGTGTTTTAAAGAAATTAGTGAGCCCCAAAATACAGCGTGGTACTGTTTTTATGACGAGACACAGATCACCTTAATTCCCAAGTGTTTTAAAGAAATTAGTGACCCCCTAAATACAGCGTGTTACTGTTTGTATGACGAGACGCAGATCACCTTAATTCCCAAGTGTTTTAAAGAAATTAGTGAGCCCCAAAATACAGCGTGGTACTGTTTGTATGACGAGACACAGATCACCTTAATTCCCAAGTGTTTTAAAGAAATTAGTGAGCCCCAAAATACAGCGTGGTACTGTTTGTATGACGAGACACAGATCACCTTAATCCCAAGTGTTTTAAAGAAATTAGTGAGCCCCAAAATACAGCGTGGTACTGTTTGTATGACGAGACACAGATCACCTTAATTCCCAAGTGTTTTAAATAAATTGTGAGCCCCAAATAACTTGCTGGCTGTGTGACAAGACACAGAAGATCACCTTAATTTCCAAGTGTTTTAAAGAAATTAGTGAGCCCCAAAATACAGTGTGTTACTGTTTGTATGACAAGACACAGATCACCTTAATTCACAAGTGTTTTAAAGAAATTAGTGAGCCCCAAAATACAGCGTGTACTGTTTTTATGACGAGACACAGATCACCTTAATTCCCAAGTGTTTTAAAGAATTAGTGACCCCCTAAATACAGCGTGTTACTGTTTGTATGACGAGACGCAGATCACCTTAATTCCCAAGTGTTTTAAAGAAATTAGTGAGCCCCAAAATACAGTGTGGTACTGTTTATATGACGAGACACAGATCACCTTAATTCACAAGTGTTTTAAAGAAATTAGTGAGCCCCAAAATACAGCGTGGTACTGTTTTTATGACGAGACACAGATCACCTTAATTCCCAAGTGTTTTAAAGAAATTAGTGACCCCCTAAATACAGCGTGTTACTGTTTGTATGACGAGACGCAGATCACCTTAATTCCCAAGTGTTTTAAAGAAATTAGTGAGCCCCAAAATACAGCGTGGTACTGTTTGTATGACGAGACACAGATCACCTTAATTCCCAAGTGTTTTAAAGAAATTAGTGAGCCCCCAAAATCAGCGTGGTACTGTTTGTATGACGAGACACAGATCACCTTAATTCCCAAGTGTTTTAAAGAAATAGTGAGCCCCAAAATACAGCGTGTACTGTTTGTATGACGAGACACAGATCACCTTAATTCCAAGTGTTTTAAATAAATTAGTGAGCCCCAAATAAACTTGCTGGCTGTGTGACAAGACACAGAAGATCACCTTAATTTCCAAGTGTTTTAAAGAAATAGTGAGCCCCAAAAACAGTGTGTTACTGTTTTGTATGACAAGACACAGATCACCTTAATTCACAAGTGTTTTAAAGAAATTAGTGAGCCCCAAAATACAGCGTGGTACTGTTTGTATGACGAGACACAGATCACCTTAATTCTCAAGTGTTTTAAAGAAATTAGTGAGCCCCAAAATACAGCCTGGTACTGTTTGTATGACGAGACACAGATCACCTTAATTCCCAAGTGTTTTAAAGAAATTAGTGAGCCCCAAAATACGGCGTGGTACTGTTTGTATGACGAGACACAGATCACCTTAATTCCCAAGTGCTTTAAAGAAATTAGTGAGCCCCAAAAAAACTTGCTGGCTGTGTGATGAGACACAGAAGATCACCTTGATTCCCAAGTGTTTTAAAGAAATTAGTGAGCCCCAAAATACAGTGTGTACTGTTTGTATGACACAGAACAAGATCACCTTAATCACGAGTGTTTTAAAGAAATTAGTGAGCCCCAAAATACAGCGTGGTACTGTTTGTATGACGAGACACAGATCACCTTAATCCCAAGTGTTTTAAAGAAATAAGTGAGCCCCAAAAATTTGCTGGCTGTGTGACGAGACACAGAAGAATCACCTTCATTCCCAAGTGTTTTAAAGAAATTAGTGAGCCCCAAAATACAGCGTGGTACTGTTTGTATGACGAGACACAGATCACCTTAATTCCCAAGTGTTTTAAAGAAATTAGTGAGCCCCAAAATACAGCCTGGTACTGTTTGTTATGGCGAGCACAGATCACCTTAATTCCCAAGTGTTTTAAAGAAATTAGTGAGCCCCAAAATACAGCGTGGTATTGTTTGTATGATGAGACACAGATCACCTTAATTCCAAGTCTTTAAAGAAATTAGTGAGCCCCAAAAAAACTTGCTGCTGTGTGATGAGACACAGAAGATCACCTTGATTCACAAGTGTTTTAAAGAAATTGAGTGAACCCCAATATACAGCGTGTACTGTTTATATGACGAGACCAGATCACCTTAATTCACAAGTGGTTTTAAAGAAATTAGTGAGCCCCAAAACACAGTGTGGTACTGTTTTTATGACGAGACACAGATCACCTTAATTCCCAAGTGTTTTAAAGAAATTAGTGACCCCCTAAATACAGTGTGGTACTGTTTGTATGACGAGACACAGATCACCTTAATTCCCAATTGTTTTAAAGAAATTAGTGAGCCCCAAAATACAGCGTGGTACTGTTTGTATGACGAGACACAGATCACCTTAATTCCCAAGTGTTTTAAAGAAATTAGTGAGCCCCAAAATACAGCGTGGTACTGTTTGTATGACGAGACACAGATCACCTTAATTCCCAAGTGTTTTAAATAAATTAGTGAGCCCCAAATAAACTTGCTGGCTGTGTGACAAGACACAGAAGATCACCTTAATTTCCAAGTGTTTTAAAGAAATTAGTGAGCCCCAAAATACAGTGTGTTACTGTTTGTATGACAAGACACAGATCACCTTAATTCACAAGTGTTTTAAAGAAATTAGTGAGCCCCAAAATACAGCGGGGTACTGTTTGTATGACGAGACACAGATCACCTTAATTCCCAAGTGTTTTAAAGAAATTAGTGAGCCCCAAATAACAGCCTGGTACTGTTTGTATGACGAGACACAGATCACCTTAATTCCCAAGTGTTTTAAGAAATTAGTGAGCCCCAAAATACAGCGTGTACTGTTTGTATGACGAGACACAGATCACCTTAATTCCCAAGTGCTTTAAAGAAATTAGTGAGCCCCAAAAAAACTTGCTGGCTGTGTGATGAGACACAGAGATCACCTTGATTCACAAGTGTTTTAAAGAAATTAGTGAGCCCCAAAATACAGTGTGTTACTGTTTGTAGACAAGACACAGATCACCTAATTCACAAGTGTTTAAAGAAATTAGTGAGCCCCAAAATACAGCGTGTACTGTTTGTATGACGAGACACAGATCACCTTAAATCCCAAGTGTTAAAGAAATAAGTGAGCCCCAAAAAAATTTGCTGGCTGTGTGACGAGACACAGAAGATCACCTTCATTCCAAGTGTTTTAAAGAAATTAGTGAGCCCCAAAATACAGCGTGGACTGTTTTGTATGACGAGACACAGATCACCTTAAATCCCAAGTGTTTTAAAGAAATTAGAGAGCCCCAAAATACAGCCTGGTACTGTTTGTATGGCGAGACACAGATCACCTTAATTCCCAAGTGTTTTAAAGAAATTAGTGAGCCCCAAAATACAGCGTGGTACTGTTTGTATGACGAGACACAGATCACCTTAATTCCCAAGTGCTTTAAAGAAATTAGTGAGCCCCAAAAAAACTTGCTGGCTGTGTGATGAGACACAGAAGATCACCTTGATTCACAAGTGTTTTAAAGAAATTAGTGAGCCCCAAAATACAGTGTGTTACTGTTTGTATGACAAGACACAGATCACCTTAATTCACAAGTGTTTTAAAGAAATTAGTGAGCCCCAAAATACAGCGTGGTACTGTTTGTATGACGAGACACAGATCACCTTAATTCCCAAGTGTTTTAAAGAAATAAGTGAGCCCCAAAAAAATTTGCTGGCTGTGTGACGAGACACAGAAGATCACCTTCATTCCCAAGTGTTTTAAAGAAATTAGTGAGCCCCAAAATACAGCGTGGTACTGTTTGTATGACGAGACACAGATCACCTTAATTCCCAAGTGTTTTAAAGAAATTAGTGAGCCCCAAAATACAGCCTGGTACTGTTTGTATGGCGAGACACAGATCACCTTAATTCCCAAGTGTTTTAAAGAAATTAGTGAGCCCCAAAAAAACTTGCTGACTGTGTGATGAGACACAGAAGATCACCTTGATTCACAAGTGTTTTAAAGAAATTAGTGAGCCCCAATATACAGCGTGGTACTGTTTATATGACGAGACACAGATCACCTTAATTCACAAGTGTTTTAAAGAAATTAGTGAGCCCCAAAACACAGCGTGGTACTGTTTTTATGACGAGACACAGATCACCTTAATTCCCAAGTGTTTTAAAGAAATTAGTGACCCCCTAAATACAGTGTGGTACTTTTTGTATGACGAGACACAGATCACCTTAATTCCCAATTGTTTTAAAGAAATTAGTGAGCCCCAAAATACAGCGTGGTACTGTTTGTATGACGAGACACAGATCACCTTAATTCCCAACTGTTTTAAAGAAATTAGTGACCCTCTAAATACAGCGTGGTACTGTTTGTATGACGAGACACAGATCAACTTAATTCACAAGTGTTTTAAAGAAATTAGTGAGCCCCAAAATACAGCCTGGTACTGTTTGTATGACGAGACACAGATCACCTTAATTCCCAAGTGTTTTAAAGAAATTAGTGAGCCCCAAAAAGATTTGCTGGCACAGTGACAAGACCCAGAAAATCACCTCATATCACAAATGTTTTAAATAAAGTTGTAAACCCCAAAAAAACTTGCTGGCACAGTGACAAGACACACATCACCTAAATTCCCTGATATTTGGTATAAATGAGACCCAAAAAGACTTTCTGGCACAGTGACAAGACCCAGAAAATCACCTCAATTCACAAATGTTTTAAATAAAGTTGTAAACCCCAAAAAAATTGCTGGCACAGTGACAAGACACAATCACCTAAATTCCTGATATTTGGTATAAATGAGACCCAAAAAGATTTGCTGGCACAGTGACAAGACCCAGAAAATCACCTCAATTCACAAATGTTTTAAATAAAGTTGTAAACCCCAAAAAAACTTGCTGGCACAGTGACAAGACACACATCACCTAAATTCCCTGATATTTGGTCGAAATGAGACCCCCCAGACCCCCCAGTAGCGTGGCAGACCGGCAGTAACAACACACACAACTATCTCCTTTGAAATCTCCTCTGAAATGCGTGCAGAAGCGCTGCGTGGAAACCTTATATAGTGTGCTGCGGGACTTAGCTCTGTGAGCCCATGATTGGGCAAAATTTGCCCGATCAAGACTCTGAGCGGTGATTGGCATAGTGTTCAACCAGTCTTGCACCAGACCTGTGGTCAGGTGCAAGGCTGTAGCCAATTAGGAGCTTCAGGCAGTGGGAAAATGCATTGTGGTCCATTGTGGTCGAACATGCGGCGAACACCCGGAAATGTTTGGGGTTTGCGATCCGCTCGAACAGGCTAAGTTCGGGTCGAACCCCGAACCGTCCGAACCCGAACAGCTCATCCCTACTTGAGACAACCCTATTAGAGCTGCTGGAGGACGATCAGTACTTAGGTGTAAAAATATACCATTTGAGGGTTTTTTACCAAACCTATCATACTGTAGTAACTGCATTTTTTATATTATTAGCTATAGTGCTGAACCTGAAAATATGTTCTGGTTCTAAAACTCCAGTCTCCTCTTAAATCACTGTAATCCTTGGCGAGTGATGTGCGATCACTTAAATTTATGCTCACTTGACTTAAATTTCACCTGACATTGATCAATCCTTGTCTGAAAGAAAGTTGATCTATTCCTCTGCTCCAGCTAAACTTTCCGCCATCCATTGGGGATTTGAGTTATCTGCCGAGGATGTAGCACATCAGTATGGATGATGGAGGCCGTTTGATCAAAGCTCGGAATCCTTTTCTTCTTTTTGAACTCTGTTCTTTACTACATCATAATTATAATTTCTACGTGTTGTAACTCTCTCAACGGTTGCAAAAAAAAGGGGATTAGATAAAAACCACAACAAAGTGCGCGAAGCAAAGGTGTGAATAACTTTATCAGAGTTTAACTTTTTATTTTTTAGACAATGTCAAGGAACCCCGTGCTCATAGACTGTGGACTGTACAAAAACCCTGCTCCTCTGCTATTCCCCTTATTTAAGCGATTGGGCTGTTTATGTTTTAATGTTAAAAGTGATGGTTTGTGACTTTTCCCCAATCAGAACATAATCCAAATGCCTTTAAGTCTGTCCCTCGTGTTCCCTGTGTTCCCTGACACAAGGGGGAAGCCTGGTTTTGAAACTCCAGCCAATCACCTTCCAGCGACCGGGTTTGAAACCCCAACCAATCAACATCCAGGAGGCAGACATTCCAACCAATCCTATTCCAGGACCACACAGCATTCACTTTAATGGAAACATCTACAGAAACTTTAAACCCCGATGCCCTGAAAACCCTTTGCCCCAGCAGGGTGCTCTTTTGGTATTAGGGTCCCCCTCATGGGAGCTACAGTTGGGGTGATTTTCAGGAGGGAGCTGCAACGGGAACCCATGGTTCTGAACCTTTCTTGGCCCCAGGGGCTCACACAGCAGCAGCCATGCTGCATCACCTGGGCTAACTGTCACATGCTGCAGCTGTGGCCCCCACCTGTGGATTTGGGTGCTTTTTGGACTGTGACACCATAGGGGCCCAAGCTATCAAACGGCACTCCGGATTCCCACTGCTCCCATGAAATCCCCCCGATCATTGACCCTTGCTCCGTATGATTGCAGTTACAGTTATTTATAAGGTGCCACTAACTTCCGTAGCGCTGTACAATGGGAGAGACAGAATAACCAATACACATACAAGATAAACACATAGAACAATATCAGAGAGGCTCCTGCTCAAAAGCTTACAATCTGAGAGGACCTGATGGAGAGTAGACCATGGAAAACTGCAGTGCCGGGATGTCTGGGTGAGCTGGGATGTTAACTGTTGTTATCTGATTATGTACCAAATAAAAAGAGGCCGTGTCAAATGGCCAGTGAGTCTACTTAACCCAATATGACCAGTGCCATCTGCTTTATTGGAAGAAATTAAGAACTGACATTGATTCAGCGCTGCTTGCTGAGGGGAGAATCTAGGAACTAGCAGAGGAAAATGAATCACGACGGCCGATGGAAAATATTTGACCTGGGCTCTCATAACAATCAACATTTTTACAAATATTTACAAAGTATTTAAAGGGAGACCCTGTTCATCTTGATCACTTTACATTTATAAATTGGTCAGGATGTGTGGAATGCCCCCCATACCCCCTTCTGCCCAACTCCCCATATCTGGAGAAATCGCTGGATGAAGCAGAGGAGTTTCCTCTGCCCCACCCAGTGTCACCAGCAGCTTGGATTTTTTAATTTCCCATCTGCCGGTTACCAGATCAGTCGCTAGGAACATCAGCACGCGAGAGCGGCCTACGTCACTCCCTTTGAGACCAATCGCTGTACAGAGTGGTCTCAGAGAAGCAGTAGATGGATCAGATCTGTGCATGTGCTATGTCAGGGCATTCATCAGCCAATTTTGCACAGCTTTAGCTCTTTGGGCATTATGCCCACATAGCTAAAACTTTGGGGGCACCTTCTGCAGCCCATAAGGTAAACAAAATTTCAAATTTCATTTGCTTTTGGGCTGCAATGCTGCTGATCGAGATATCTCGATATCGGGATACCGGGTGGTGCCTTTGAAGCCCGAGAAATCTCAATCTCGGGAGTGAAGGGTTTAATTATCAAGTAGTGTCCTTTGACAGTGCACCTTCAAATCTCAAATGTATCGTGAGCGTGATTCTTAGCAAGCAGTCATGTCCTCATGGCGCAAGGAGCATCGGGCCGAGTTTGAGGGGAACATGTGACCCCAAAACAGGAGATTGTACTCACATTCTGCCTCGTTTCCTGTAGATCTCAATTTTATTTCTAACCTGAGCAGAATTGAAAAATTAGAAAGCAATCGAAGTAGACCTCATGCTTCCAACTGCTTAAGCTCATGGAATGAACCTTAAGGATATAATGTGGCTGCAGTGACCTGTATCAATATTCAGAAACTGTAATTATTTTCTGAACGCACGGCGTATACATCTCCCGAATCACACGACAACTCAAAGAGGCACAACTCTCCAAATCACCCAAATTAATGGCAAGAACAAGCACTTAGCGTGTAGCAAACATTTTCTGATTAGATGAAAACAGAGCTGCTTTGTAATTTTAACGTCAAAAACGTTTATGCTTACTGTAATTTCAGTAAACACACAAAATAAAAACCAAAACACCCCTATCACTCCAGACTTTATTCGAGTTACCATCTGGATTTCATTTCAACGCAACGTTGTGGGAACAAGTCACAGTTCACTAGTGAATGCTGTGGTGACCCTTGAATCTGTCAAGACTACTCAATGTTTAATTTATTCAGCCCTGATTAAAAAAAAAAACACTATTTTTGCCATGTCTTACCAAAAAATAAAATATTTTAATATACGAAAATTTTGATCCAAAACATTTAGGGAGACCTTTGCTTTTTATCAGGTACCATGATTGCTGCTTGTAACACACCCCAAACATTAAAATATTATATGGAAGAGTTCAAAAAGTGTGGGTTTTAACCAAAAATGAAAATAATTTAACGGTGCTAATTTGTGTAAGTGCAGTTTTACACTTAAGGGTTTATTCAGAGAGCGCCGAAATATCGCCGACATTTCAGCGCTCTCTCGTTCCCCGCAGTTCCCTGCGCTTCGGGAAATCAAAGTTCCCCACCGTGTGGTGAATTTAGCATTCACCGCAGGGTCCTTGGAGTGCAGGGAAAACCCACCGTAATCCTGCCTCAATCCTGCCGAAAACCCACCAGAACCACCAGAAAAACCACGCCGAACACGTCATAAAAGCCGAGGAGCTGCCGATCACAGCGCAGACCAGACACCTTAAGGCTAGGGTCAGACGAGCGTGATTTCTACGGACTGTACGTCCGTGCACACGGACGTACGTCAGTACGGAAGACGCAGTAATGGCCACACAGTCCGTTTATTTATTTATTTTGACGGATGTAGGAGAGAAAATAAAATAAAAAGCAAAACCATTTTGTCCGTGAAAAATGCTGGACGTATAAATGCCGTCCGTCTGACCACGTTCCATCACTCACACACAAAGCTATGCGGACGTTGCGGACGCAGCGCACTTTGTGCGGCCGTTCTAGGAGTTGTACGTTCTTGCCTGCCTTGCGTTCGTGGGCCGCAGCCGTTGTGCGTCCGCAGTTCAGTGCGGATGTACTTCGTGTGTCGGGCTCCGATGGGCTTTCTTTCATGCTATCACGGACGTACTTTTAGGCTGGGGTCAGACCAGCGCACTTTTAACGTGCGTTCTGGCGCACATAATTACGGCCGCACTAGCAGCAAATGACGGGCAATGACGGCCAATATACGAAGTACGGTCGCACGAAAGTCCGGCCGCGCAACGCAAGTGGAAAACGAACGCATTTTTTCGAGAATGCCGAACCGCTAGTACGGACGTACAGAGTGCGCAGCTGCGGCATAGCGGCGTGTTTGCGTGATTAGGAGACGTCAGACGCTGCTAATGTCCAGCCTACATAACGTCCAGACGCAAAAAGAGTTTTATTGACGATCTGAAAAAATCACGCACGAAAAATGCGCGTCGTATGACCGTTTTCGCACACTCTGTGAAAAAATACGTCAATTCGTTCGGACGCACTTTTTTACGTTCGCGTGTAAAAATGCTTTCGTTTGACCCTAGCCTAAGGTGCCATCACGGACGTGAACACTACGCTTGTCTGACCCCAGCCTAAAAAGCCGACAAGCTGACGAACGGGGTAAAAAAAACCCAAAAAAAACAGTAAGCTTGAAAGTGTCAAAATTGAAACGCTGTTTGCAAAAAAACTACTGATTGGAAATGTCTGGAATTTACCCATAAGATCCTATGAATGATAATAAAAAGGTCTGTTACAGAAAAAAAGAAAAAAAGTTTTAAAAAAGAAAACTGAAAATAATTTGCCCAAAAAAATCACAAAAAATTTCTAAAAGGTCTTAAAAAATCTATAAATAAAAAGACTTTTTACTGCAGATTAAAATAATAATAAACAGTTGATTAGATATTGGATAAAAACAGGAATATTTTTAACATTGAAGCCTATGGGATTCACCTGAATAAACCTGTCGAATGAAACCACCGAATGGCAGGGCATTTCAGCAACTTTTCTCTGCTGTTCGGTGTCTGTGAATAGATTAACCATTGCTTCTCTATGGGGGACTTCACTGCCTTCAAACAGGCACCGTACTTGCTGGCAGTTCACCAAAATTTGGCAAACTGCCTGCTCTCTGATTAGCCGAATGGCCCTGAAATGTCACCGTATGGGTAAATTCCTTGTTCGGTGACATTACGGGCCAGATTGGCTCCCTCTGAATAACCCCTTAAGTATAGCAGCAGCTTTTAAGTGCCACAAAAATTTGGGCTTGCACATCACTGTAGTAATTAGCGCTAGGACTTTGTAATACCTTTTTTATCCTAACGCTAATTACTGATTGCGCACCCTATCCTTAACATGGGGTGCGCAAAGTATAGTAAGCTCACGCAAGCTAGTGCAATCACTGATGCGCTAATGAATTTTTAACAGGTTTAGTGTCAGCAAGGTAAAATGGGGAGCATGCTTTAACCCCTTTACTGCCAAGCGATTTTTGTTGAAAAAATATTATCATAACATTTTTTTGAAACATAGGATGTGGAGTTAACAATTAAATTTAGGGTGAAATAGACGTTTTGTACGGAAATTGTTATTTTAAGATAGTTAAACAATTTAAATAATGTTAATTTGCTCATTTTTAACTTTTCATGCATTCATTTATCCTTTACAGAAATATTGTTAAAGTGTAAGATTTTGAGCCCTAGATGGTGTCCCTTATCTTACACAACTTCAACCAGGGTCTGTATTATTATCATACAGGCAGAAAAGACCTTTGACTTAGATACAGTAACTGCGATAAAGCTAAATAAATAAAATGGTGAGATCTCCTGCTTGTGGGAGATTGTAGTGATCATAATGAGATTATTAGCAATGCAGCTTCCAAAATATACCAATAGACCAATAGAAAATAAAAGCAATATCTGTATGTGCTGCATAATGCCTGTATATGTAAATTACAGCAGCACCTTGTATCTGTACTGTACATGGATTTTCAGTCATTATAACTCCCAGAATCTTATCCCTGTACAGCAGCGAGTGACCCCAGAAATGTTCCTGTGTTCTGCTAAATCCCTGGCAGCTGTAACGCAGCAGTACTCTATTTGAACTGTTTGTTACAGTGAGTATTAGGGCTGCTATTTGCAGATGGTTTTATGTCTCTCCAAGGTGCTTGGAGAGCCATAAAACAAAGGATTTCATTTCACCACAGGGGACACACTAATCTTGCTTTTTAAAAGGTGTGAAAATAGTCTTTTGATATGCTAATGAGTGCGTTACAGTGCGTTACAGTGAGTTACAATGCAAAATAGAGAACTCGAAGTAGGGTGTGAAGGGGCTAAAGTCTATTATCCTAACATAACACTTACACAACCAAACGCTACAAATAGCGTTCAATAGGGAATAGGGGGATAGCAGTTTACAACACAAAATATCACACAATGGATGCACCCAGTGACACATATAGAGGAAAATATCACACAATGGATGCACCCAGTGACGCATATAGAGGAAAATATCACACAATGGATGTGCCCAGTGACACATATAAAGGATAATACCACACAATGGATGCACCCAGTGACACATAGAGGAAAATATCACACAATGGATGCACCCAGTGACACATATAGAGGAAAATATCACACAATGGATGCACCCAGTGACACATATAGAGGAAAATATCACACAATGGATGCGCCCAGTGACACATATAGAGGAAAATATCACACAATGGATGCACCCAGTGACACATATAGAGGAAAATATCACACAATGGATGCACCCAGTGACACCTATAGAGGAAAATATCACACAATGGATGCACCCAGTGACACATATAGAGGAAAATATCACACAATGGATGCACCCAGTGACACATATAGAGGAAAATATCACACAATGGATGCACCCAGTGACACATATAGAGGAAAATATCACACAATGGATGCACCCAGTGACGCATATAGAGGAAAATATCACACAATGGATGTGCCCAGTGACACATATAAAGGATAATACCACACAATGGATGCACCCAGTGACACATAGAGGAAAATATCACACAATGGATGCACCCAGTGACACATATAGAGGAAAATATCACACAATGGATGCACCCAGTGACACATATAGAGGAAAATATCACACAATGGATGCGCCCAGTGACACATATAGAGGAAAATATCACACAATGGATGCACCCAGTGACACATATAGAGGAAAATATCACACAATGGATGCGCCCAGTGACACATATAGAGGAAAATATCACACAATGGATGCACCCAGTGACACATATAGAGGAAAATATCACACAATGGATGCACCCAGTGACACCTATAGAGGAAAATATCACACAATGGATGCACCCAGTGACACATATAGAGGAAAATATCACACAATGGATGCACCCAGTGACACATATAGAGGAAAATATCACACAATGGATGCAGCCAGTGACACATATAGAGGAATATATTTTCTTAACTAAACAAACAAGAGAAAAACAAAACATGTGTAAAATATCAGCAACATCAAATAAACACAATAGGGACATTGCATTTTTTGGTGGTACTGGCCCTTTAAAATGAAAGGTCCGTGCAAAGTTCAGCTTTTAGATAACATCAAATTACACATCGTACATGATATCCCCGGAAGGCCGTTTTGTTGTGCACGGTGTAATTTAACAAAAAGAAGAAAAATTCAAATATTATTCAGTGATTATTTAAATAAACAAGAAATCTTCAGCTGTGGTAGATCTCAAATTCCAACCAAAATATTACCTAGATTATGAAGTGAAGTATCATATTCATAGTGGACTCATATTTGGAGTGATATTAACCGTGGCAGACAAGCACGCGGGACTCAACGTTGGAGAAAAAATATAGTTGCAAAACGTTTTATTCCATTATATATATAATTTTTTGTAAAAAAAAAAACTATTTCTCTCTCACGGCAGATTCTCTGTTTGATAAAGCAAGTATGTTAACCCATTCACTACCAAGAGATTTTTGTTGAAAACATTTATCTGAAACATGGGATGCGAAGTTAACAAATATGGGGTAAAATAAAGAATGTGCCCTTAGACGGTTGTTCTGAAATGGTTAAAAAATAAAAATAATATAAATTTCCTTGTTTTTAAATTTTCATGTATTTGTTTATCCTTTACAGCAGTGTTTCCCAAATCTGTCCTCAGGAACCTCAACCAGACCAAATTTTACAAATCATCTTGGGGAAATTCAGTCGGAATCCTGCAATCATTGAGCAGCAAATCATATCACCTGTGCTGTACTTCAGATATCTGGCAAACCTGGCCTGTTAGGGGGACCTGAGGACAGGTATTGAAAACACTGCTTTACAGAAATATTGTTGAAATGAAAATATTCTGAACTCTAGATGGTGTCCCTTACCTCGCACATTGTTCCACAGAGTCTGCATTATCAGGATACAGGCATAAATAGCCTTTGTGTCAGATACAGCAATTGTGATAAAGATGAATATTAAAATTGATGAGATCTCCTGCTTATGGGGGTTTGTAGTGATCATAATGAGATTATTAGCAATGCAATATCTGTATGTGCTGCATAATGCCTGTGTATGGCAATTACAGCAACACCTTTTATCTGTATGTGCTGCATAATGCCTGTGTATGGCAATTACAGCAACACCTTGTATCTGTAAGTGCTGCATAATGCCTGTGTATGGCAATTACAGCAACACCTTTTATCTGTATGTGCTGCATAATGCCTGTGTATGGCAATTACAGCAGCACCTTGTATCTGTATGTGCTGCATAATGCCTGTGTATGGCAATTACAGCAACACCTTGTATCTGTATGTGCTGCATAATGCCTGTGTATGGCAATTACAGCAACACCTTGTATCTGTATGTGCTGCATAATGCCTGTGTATGGCAATTACAGCAACATCTTGTATCTGTATGTGCTGCATAATGCCTGTGTATGGCAATTACAGCGACACCTTGTATCTGTATGTGCCGCATAATGCCTGTGTATGGCAATTACAGCGACACCTTGTATCTGTATGTGCCGCATAATGCCTGTGTATGGCAATTACAGCGACACCTTGTATCTGTATGTGCCGCATAATGCCTGTGTATGGCAATTACAGCATCACCTTGTATCTGTATGTGCTGCATAATGCCTGTGTATGGCAATTACAGCAACACCTTGTATCTGTATGTGCTGCATAATGCCTGTGTATGGCAATTACAGCAACATCTTGTATCTGTATGTGCTGCATAATGCCTGTGTATGGCAATTACAGCGACACCTTGTATCTGTATGTGCTGCATAATGCCTGTGTATGGCAATTACAGCAACATCTTGTATCTGTATGTGCTGCATAATGCCTGTGTATGGCAATTGCAGCAACACCTTGTATCTGTACTGTACAGGGATTTTCCTTATCGGTGTTCAGGAGCGAGTGACCCCACATCTCTCTCTGTATTCTGCACTCTCCCCAACTGCTTTAATGCAGCAGCAACGTATTTGAACTTTTTGTTACAGTGAGGTTTGGGGCTGCTATTTGCAACTTGTTTTATGTCTCTCAAGGGTGACTAGGGAAATAAAACAAAGGATTTTGTTTCACCACAGGGGGCGCACTAATCTTATTGAAAAGGTGTGAAAGTGGGCTTTCGATTTGCTAACAACTGCTTTACAATGTATTACAATGCAAAATCGAGTTAACTCGACTTTCGGAGTGAAGGAGTTAAAATAGTATTTCATTGTTACTAAGCAATGTTTCACAGGTTTCGCTGCATAAATTGATCATGAAAATTCAGTTTTAATGTCTCTCAAGTGTAAATCTTATTATAATAATTATTTTGTAAGTTATTATTACACATTATTTATAAAGTGCCAACACATTCCATAGAGCTGTACTTAAGAAAAAAATAAAAATACAGGAACAATACAAAAGAAAATATATTGCTTGAGGAAGGAGCTCATATAGATGCTCTCATATAGATATTTACAAGGTAAGACAAGGATAATTCGGCGTCTGGGCTGGGATTGCAAGGGAGGCCTTTAATGTTAATGAGTGAGTCTATTATATATAATAGGTCATGTCTTAAAGGAACACTTCTTGGAACTTGGACGGCTTCTGGCCAATTATTTTTCCTTTCTTTTCTATTCTGGGTGGATTTACTCACCTATTGTCCCTCGCCACACGCATCTCTTCCTCGTTGGTTCAGGGACTCCCAAGCCTGGAGGTCCCTGAAGCTTTTCTGCGCATTTTGTGTTCCTACACAGCTTGCGTAGAGTAGAAAATGCCAATTGTGCAGCGCTACGGGTCTTGCGTCCTTTCGGCACGTATATTCCATAGCCCCTGTGCAGAGCGATGGATCAGAGCTGCGCGCATGCACAGACCTGCAGCGGCTGTCTCTCTGAGACTGCTTATTAAAGTGACTGGTCTCAGAGAGGGTGACGTTGGCTTCTCTGTGTGCTGACCTCTCTAGTGACCGATCTGGTGGACAGTAGCCAGCTGCCCGTGATGCTGGGTGTGGCGGAGAAGACTCCTTCACCTCACCCTGCGATTTCACCAGATTGTGGTGCTAGGGGGCGCACTCCTTACATCTTGACCACTTTGAAACTATAAAATGGTCAGGAGTAGTAGAGTCAAAGGAAAGCGCCGCAGCCTACCTAAGTGGGAGTCGGTGACAGAATCCCTCCGTGGAGCCCACTCAAAGAGGGACGCCATAGTCCCTGTGTCATCTAACGTACAAAAGGGAGCTGGACTTCAAGTGGGAGATAGTGCAGGAAGAATTTTATTCAGGGGAAAAGCAACCCCACTAGACGTGACATTTGTATGAACTTTCCCACTATATCTGTATAAGAATTAGGGCAGATCGACTGATTAATTGGTAAATTGACTAATTGTATGATAACCTAAAGACTCAGATGAGGTATATATAGTGGGTGACCCCGTTTTAACTTTTATGTATGATTAAAGCCGTTGGGTCGAAACATCACGTCTAGTGGGGTTGCTTTCCCCCTGAATACAATTCTTCCTGCACTATCTCCCACTTGAAGTCCGGCTCCCTTTTGTACCTAGAATTAGCAGAGTGTTCCTTTAATACTAATTTGTGTCATAAGAAAGGGGATCCGGGCATATCAACAGCAATACAAGCGTAGCATTTACTGGGTGAACAGTGGTGACAGCGGCAATGCTTCCACCAGTAATGGCCTTTGGGGCTTGACAAAAGCCATTCTTGACCGTAACATTGCCACTGCCAGCAATGTACATCCAATAAAGGCTACACTGTTACCACTGTCTGAGTGCCCGGACTCCTGGTCTTTTGACACAAATCATTATTGAAGTTGGCCAACCAGGATTCTCATAGCGCACCCTTAGGTAAGGTGGAAAAATATGTGGAAGTTGTGAGTGGGTTCCGAGTGCCTTTCCTCTTTGTGACGTAAAACTAATGTTGTAATAGTTGTGATAGGGCCCTTTGTATTCATCTCAGTGTCCACATGGAATATTGCAAAATAAAATATATCATGTAAAATCTAAGGCTCCGGTCACACGAGCGCACTGAGTGCGTCTGTGTGTTCGCACCTACCGTCGTCCGTTGCAGCTTTGTGACAGATCGACAGGGAGGGCCACACGATGTAGCATGCACACTTGTTGCGCGCACTACCACCGGGTATGATTTCCGCCTCCCCATAAAAAAAGTTACGACGGATGTAGACCGAGCTACAAACCGCGATTCTCCATAGGAGGATCGCGCTTTGTAGCACTGAGCGCACTAACTGCGCTCAGCGAGGTGGCCACATGGGCGTCAGAGTGGAAGAAACGTCCACTCTCACGGACGTTCTTTCCGCTCTCAGAATGCCCATGTGACCGCAACCTAAAATGTATTATTTTACAACTTTCCCCTGTCACGACCAAGTCCTAGCTAATCCAATCGTGACGTGCGTAGGGACAGCGCACAAGGGGTTACAGCTCCAAGCCTCTGGACTTTTCTAACTTTACCCGCTCAAAGGGCCCCAAGTTATGCCAACCTAACCCCCTTAAACCGTACACACCCTCACAAATATATGCTGCCACCACGAAAGTATTAGGACACTTTCGAAACCCCACTAGCTGTATACCACCCCAATCCAGGAGCTCAACCATATACAGCTAATACAGTATATATATATCCCAAATGTTAAATACTATGGTAACGATAAATCAAGCGTTCTAGAAGCAAGCGTTCTGCATTCGAGAAGCATGAATTATCTAGAGCAGAGACAGTACTGGTTTTAAAGTTTTAATGAAAGAAGGTAAAAAAATACAAACTTTACACAGTGCCGATATCACAAAACAAGACATACAAAATACAGGAAAACGTGCAAATACAGTTCTTGAAATAAAATGGGACTTGGGTAGAAAACCGAACTTGCATTAGGTTGCTTCTATGGGTATTCCAGATTTCAATTGTCACGGAAGATTCTTTGGATGTTACCCACTCTAAGTCTTTTGGAGGATTACCAATTGTACAGTGAGCGCTGGCTGTTTGTCCAACACCCCCAGCCAACCCCCAAACCATTTGGTTCAGGTCTCAAGTTTCCTTTCAGCCCCAGAGAGCAGATCAGATAAGAGGGTTGTAAATACCAGTGGCCTTGCTTTGCAAACTCCATTGCAAAGACAAGAGAAAAAAAAAACATTTTCTGCGTCTAAAATCTGTCACACTGCGCCGAAAATGATGCCCATTTGTGACATCCCCGAGTTCTGAAACAGTTAATCAAATAAATACAGACTTAAAACTGTAAAAACAAACATATTTTGCCTTTAACAATTTGCTGGGGTTTTCTTTTTACTATATTCCTTTTCTGTCTACCTGTATGTGTTCCATAATAATAGTAGGTTATTAACCCTTTCGCTGCTGAGGCGTTTCACGCCTCTGTGCTGAGCTCATTTTTACCTGTTTCGCTCATCTTGTTTAAACGTGTTTTGAAGGCTTATTTTAGTATATGACCCAGACATATTATATATCGTTCTTTCCGTCAGACTCGGCAGATTCATAATATGTCATTATTATATGTATACGTCATGTCCTGTCTGTATATTATAACAAAAAATGCAATAAAATATAAATCTTTAATAATTTACAATGTGTAAAGTGGGTTTTTTTCTCATTTTTAACATGCGAGCAATTGCGGTTATATTTTGTATGGGGTGCGCTTGTTAAAAAAATTAGAAATGGGGTCTCGTTACATTTTTTTTGGGGAAAATGACGCGATTTTTAACAAACGCACCGCATACAAAAATCGTTAGTGCAGCATCATTGTTCACATTATAATTGAAATGGGAACAATATTGCTGCATTAACAAACCAAAAAAAAGAAAGCAAACTTGTTTATTTTTTTTTTATTATTTTTTTTAAATATTTTTTTATTTTTATTTTTAATTTTTATTTTTTTAAAAAAAACTTTTTTCATGGTCATGTTTGGTATCGTTGAAATGGCCATGCTCTGGCCGATCCAACAGTACCAAACATTAACCCCAGCTGCCACGGATCGGGAGATAGGGGGTTCATTGGAACCCCCTATCTCCACCATTGGTGGCAGTTAGGGGTTAACTCCAGGACTGGCGTCATCGTGCTATACACGATGACGCCAGTCCTCAGGGGGCATTCCCGGAAGTTTGGCCGACATCCAAGATGTCGGCCAGTTCCGGGAAAGGATCATGAACCGGCGCTTTTCGTCGCCGATTCGTGATCCGGCCCCCATGGGGTTAATGCCAGGTACCGTTAGGAAGGGCAGGCTGTGCCCTTCCAAACAGTGCCTGGATTAACCCTCTGCACCCCGGCGATCAGGAGGGAGAGAGGTCCGAAGGACCTCCCCCCTCCCTTTCAGGCGCCTCCTCCGCACACGCGGGTGGGCGCCTGAATTAGATGTCATCGCGCCGCTGCGATGACATCTAATTGTGCCAGCGGCGGTTCCGGGTGCTGGGCTGACATCGAGGATGTCAGCCCGCACCGGGGGGCACAGCGATCGTCCGGAATCCGGCCGATCGCTGGCCCCAAAGGGAGGACACGCTCAGCACGTCCTCCGCATGGAACCCTACCTGCGGGTGGACGCGCTGAGCGCGTCCTCCGTAGCGAAGGGGTTAAAAAAGTTTAATTTGTAAAAACAAAAAGGAAATTGTCAATGAAAAAGTTGAAGAAAATGCATGAAAACACCTTTCCTGACCATATCATTAATTAAATTTACTTTGTTTCAGCTCGGTTCCTTTCCATTCCAGCTTTCCTCCACTCCCTTCAAATAATGAAAAGACTAGTCCTCCTACTTAATAAAGACACAAAGGGAATGCTCTTAAATTATGTTACTGGTAATGTGGTAGTTTTTTTGGAAATGTATGTTAACGAGGAATTCCCAAGTTTCCATTAAGTAACCGATTTTTACGCGTTGAAATATTCAAATAAGGCCTGTGAGAATAATGTGCATGTCTTCAATCATCTAAACCACTCAGATGTAAAGCAAGCATTAGGTCTTTTCTTTAAATGCGAAGAAAAGGTTGAAGTGATTTATTAGTATGAAAGGTATAAAGCACACATATATACATACATACATTGTGTAGGTATGTGAGAAATATATACACTTATAATAATTTGTGTATCCCACCTAAAAGACTTACACAGTGTAAAGATATAGAATAAAACTCTGGATGCCTATCTATTTAATTGCACTGCTACATTCTTAAAGGGACACTACCACTTCCATAAGTTGCAGCTGGACTACTTGTGCATTACAAATAAAACCACTTTAAAATATACATTATAAAACACATTCTGCTGTTTTTTTCTGTCCGGAGTAATTGCATGTAAAAAGGAAAAATAAAATTAGTTTTATTTATCTCCTGTTTCCATTTTGTGTCTTTTTCCCATTATGCAAAACATTTACCAAAATCTGTGGAAAAGCTTTTGTTTACTGCTCTTATTTAATCTACAGTATTTAACAGTTACTAAAATAGAAGAGGGGGTGTTTGGATAAGGCTGCATGGGGCCTATTGTTCTTGAGGCTACCCAAGATAAGACATGGCAGCTGTATGAGATAATACAGGGAGCTTAAAACACTTAGCACTCAGCTATTTAATAGGGCCAGTTGATTATCTGAGCTTTAACGTTAGCTTAAGTGGCTATCGTTTGGGCCTGACCATATTACATTCCAAACGCTAATGGTTAAAAAACCTGTTAGCGATTCGATGATTGCGCTTTTCAATGCAAGCTTACTTACTTTGCGCTTCCTATGCATAACAGGGGAGCGCAAAGAGTTAATTAGCGTTAGGATTGCAAAGGCCTAAAGCTAATTACTCAGCACTGCGGTTAACTCAAGAGTTAGCCACAGCTTGGAGCTGCTGCTGACTGATTCCGCTTCTGCAGAATCAGTTATTTTTACCTGCAATACCTCCCTCTATAATTCTCTCTATATGCCTACTCCCCTGTATCCCCCCCCCTCATTACTTCTTCTATGCCACTCTATACTACCCCCTCTGTACTATATGTAGACTCTGAAATTTTGGAAATCTTTTTGAATTGGCAAGTTTCAAAATGCTTCCGAATCTGAAATCTTTTGATTCTGAATTTCACCGTTCTGAACCCAAGCCAGGTTTTCAGCCGTGCACACATCTAGTATATCTATCCCACCGATTAAATTAAACAAAGAAATAAAAACAACTTGTGTCATTATGTCCACATTCTGAGCAATGCTTGTAAACAAAGATTTGGTTTCCTAAAGCTCTCCCCTCTCTCTCTTCTTTCACCCGACGTTAAATAAACTGAAGGCAGAGCTTCACCCATTACCTGTACACATTACCTGTACGCAAAACCTATATGCGAGTTTTAACACCAGGCTTTGAATGAATAGAGGTTGGCCTGCGTGGGGTAGTAACAATATTGCTGTAAAAAATAATCTTAAGTGTAGATGGAATTCATAACACATAAGAAATAATATAAACAAGAATATACATATAAATGCATTTAAATCAGGCAGTGTAATAAAACACTAATATATAGTTGTTTATTAACCCTTTCGCTGCTGAGCCTTTTCACACCTCTGTGCTGAGTACATTTTTACCAGTTTCGCTCGTCATGTTTAAATGCGATTTGAAGTCACATTTTATTATACGACCCAGACATATTATATATCGTTCTTTCTGGGAGACTCGGCAGATTCATAATATATCATTATTATATGTATATGTCATGTCCTGCCTGTATATTATAACAAAAAATGCAATAAAAATTGAATTTTAAATTATCTACATTGTGTAAAGTGTTTTTTTTTCCCACATTTTATCATGCGAGCCTTTTCGGTTATATTTTCTATGGGTTGCGCTTGTTAAAAATTTAGAAATGGGGACTCATTACATTTTTTTGGCGAAAATTATGTGTTTTTTAGCAAACGCCCCCCCATAGAAAAAATCTTTAGTGCAGCATCATTGTTCACATTATAATTGAAATGGGAACAATATTGATGCATTGATAAAAAAAAAAAACGTTTTTTTTTAAAAAAAAAACATTTTTATTTTTTTTAATTTTATTTTTATTTATAATTCTTTTTGTACATGGTCATGTTTGGTATCATTGGAAAGGCCATGCTCTGGTCGTTCCAATGCTATCAAGCATTAACGCCTAGCTGTCACGGATTGGGAGATAGGGGGTTCATTGGAGCAAAGGGTTAATTGCAGAACTGACGCCATTGCGCTATGCGCGATGATGCCAGTCATTAGGGGGATATCCCGGAAGCTTGGCCAACATCCAAGATGTTGGCCAGCTCCGGGAGGGTACCACGATACGGCGCATGTTAGTGCCATATCGTGATCCAGCCCCCTGGGGGTTAAAGACAGTCGCCGCTTGGAAGGGCAGGCTGTGCCCTTCCAAGTGGTGGCTGCCTTTTCCCGATGGCCCTCATGGATGGGGAAGGACCTCCCCCCCTCCCCTTCAGGCACCTTCCCCACAATGGCGGGGTGAGTGCCTGTAATAGACTGCATTGCGCAGGCGATATGACGTCTATTGTGCCCGCCTGGGTCCCGGAGGCTGGGCTGACATTGAGGATGTCAGCCCGCACCGGGGGGCCGCTGTGATCGGCCAGAATCCCGGCCGATCGCCACTGCGAAGGGAGGAAGCACTCAGCGCGTCTTCCGCAGCGAAGTGGCCATACAGCAGGACGCGCTCGCGTCCTCCGCATGGAAAGGGTTAAATACTGTATCTTATTAATATTATTAAATATATTATTAATATATGTATATATATATATATATATATATAATTGTTGTACCATTTTTAAAATCTGTTTACAATTACTAGTAAAATATATTAGATTTACCAGAATTTTGTTTTTATCAATAACATATGAGTTTCTGAAAAAGCAAATGTTCTTTTATTAGCTTTAATACATTTAAAATCTTATTTTAAATGTATTTATTAGCTTTATTGTACACGCCTTCTACGAGCGTTAATTCAGATAACAGATACATTACTGACAATATGTTCTAACCCAGATAATGATATATTTTTGACGATGGGTGTTCTAAATCAGTTTGTGATACAGTGTTTCATACTGTATATGTCTCCCATAAACGGACAGGTTAAATCACACAAAGAAATCTCTGAATAAAGTTGAAACAATATTTGTAATTAATATTCGGGATTAGGAACAAGAATTGAACAGGCAATTTAATATAATGCAGCTGTAATGTTAAGTCCCTCTTACCCCCCTCCTCAACCCCAAAGCTAATTTTTAGCAGATGGTACACAACATATAATAGCTTTTTCTTTTTAAATTTTCTTTGTTTTCGTATTAGTTTCTGGTTAAATACAAATTGTCACCACTACTCACCTCCTTCAGGACTACGTGTGTTTCTCTACTTGCTATGCTTCAGTTCATTTCGTATCCCCATGCAATTAAAATGTTAATGTTGCTGAAAAAGCAGCAAACGGATATGGAAACGTGTAATTAAAAGCAGAGCAAATATTCAGTTTTAAAGAGTAGTAATTACAAAACTAATTGTAACTATCAAACTGAATGGAGTAATGAGCCACCGGTTCATGAAAAATGTTTGTTACTGAGCCAAAGGCTTCGACTCACTAAGTATCGAAATCGTAATGATGATCGAACTGCGAGTTCCCGCTGCTGGAAAAACAACAACAGAAAGTCACTAAGAACTGCAGCTAACAGGACTGCCATCAGGGGGTGACAGGCCATGATATGTCAAGGGGCCCAGTGGCTCAATGGGGCCTGACCCTTCCCAAACTCTGTGTGGCTTGTGACACTGATGTAAGTATCCCTCTGTACCACTCTGGACTGGCCCCATCAGGATACCAAGAAATTTCCCAGTGGGCCGCAGCATCTGGGGTCAGTAAGAGCACTCTGGCTAATCATCGAGAGAGCAATTAGTATGGTCTGTTCCAGGTAGAGGTGCAGATCGGGTTTGGGTTGAAATCCCTGCAACCAGGTTCCCTAATGCCAAAATCCCGAATGCCAACTTCCCTGCACAGACAACTCCATGACGGCCAATTTCCCTAAATGGCCAACTTCCCTACACAGACAACTACCTGACGGGCAACTTCCAGGCATCCAAAATCCCAGCAGCTAACACTAACCCTACTCCCTAACTGCCTAAACCTAGCCCTAACCCTAACTCCCTAAACCTAGCCCTTACCCTAACCCCCTAAATCTAGCCCTAACCCCCTAAACCTAGCCCTAACCCTAACTCCCTAAACCTAGCCCTTACCCTAACCCCCTAAATCTAGCCCTAACCCCCTAAACCTAGCCCTAACTAGGGATGAGCCGAACACACCCCGAGTTCGGTTCGAAGCCGAACCCGAACTTTCCAAATGTTCTGGTCCGAACACGAACCCGGACCCCATACAAGTCAATGGGGCTGAAAATTCGGTTTTTAGAGTGCCCTCCAAGAGGGCATATATGCTAGATATTTGCCATAAAAAGTGTATGGGGGTCTGGGTAGTGCCCTGGGGGACAGGAAACAAGGACAAAAAGTTAAAAAAAAAACGTTTTTTCAAGGGACAGTGAGTTTTCCATGAAATAAGGGTTTAAAATAAAAACGAAAAATTCCTTCAGATATCGTGCCTAGGAGGTCCCCATAACCTGCCCGTGAAGTGACGGATTTCTAGAATGTATAGAAATATGTAAAAACCAAAAAATTACATTTCAAATTGACGGTAAATGCTTTTCCTTTAATCTATCCATAAACAAATGCTTGGGGCGGCAGTCTGTATGGAAAGAGGAGACATTTTCGGACACGCAGAAACAGTTTACTGATTTTTTGGCGGTGAAAAGCAGGAGAATGGTCTGGAATTTTCCATTCTTCAGTCAAATAGCCGATTTGGAAAGTGAGAAAATGGGAGAATTTTTCTGGTTTGGCTATTTTGACCAAGAATTTTCTCTTCAGTCATTCTCCTGAGTTTCACCTTTCTCTGAATAACCCGGTCAGGGTTATTCAGAGAGAGGCGTAGAGCAGGAGAATGACTGGAGAATGGAAAACTCTAGGTCAAAATAGCCAAACCAGAAAAATTCTCCCATTTAGGCTAGGGTCAGACTAGCGAATTTTTAACATGCGTTTAGGCGCACTTAATCACGGCCGCACTAGCAAATGACGGGCAATGACAGCCAATATATGAAGCACGGTCGCACGAAAGTCCGGCTGCGCAACGCAAGTGGAAAATGAACGCATTTTTTCGAGAACGCAGAACCGCTAGTACGGACGTACAGAGTGCGCTGCGTCCACTAGCGGCGTGTGTGCACGATTTGGAGACGTCAGACCCTGCTCATGTCCGGCCAACATAACGTCCAGACACCCAAAGTTTCCTGGTTTGGATCCGTAAAAAATCACGCACAAAAATGCGCATCGTATGACCGTTTTCGCGCATTCCGTGAAAAAATAAGGCAATGCGTTCGGACGCACTTTTTGACGGTCGCTCTGAAAAATGCGTTAGTCTGACCCTAGCCTTATCTCACTTTCCAAATCGGTTATTTGGTCCAGATTGTTCTCTTTTCCTGCCATTCTCCTGGTTTTCACCTTTCTCTGAACAACCCTGAGAGAGAGGTGAAAGCCAGGAGAACTGGCAGGAGAAGAGAACAATCTAGACCAAATAGCCAATTTGGAAAGTGAGTTAAATGGGAGAATTTTTCTGGTTTGGCTATTTTGACCTAGAATTTTCACTTCTCCAGTTATTCTCCTGCTTTTCACCGCTCTCTGAATAACCCTGTGAATGTTTAATCCCGAGGTGAAAAATAACATTGCTTAAGGCTGGGGTCAGACGAGCGCAGTTATCACGTCCGTGTTGCCGCACATTTGTACTTCCGTGGCAGCATAGCATTCTGACCAATGGAGCCCCACACAGGAAGTACGTCCGCACGGAAGTGCGGATGCATGGCGGACGCAGCAAACGGACGCAGGTTAGGCAAGAACGTAATACTGCTAGAACGGACGTGCGGAGTGAGCCACGTCTGCAACCTCCGTGTAGCTTTGTATGTGAGTGATGAAACGAGGTCAGATGGACTGCATTTATACGTCCAGCATTTTTGACGGACAGAATGTTTTTTCATTTAAATTTATTTTCCCTGCTACATCAGTCAAAAAACGAACTGTTGGGCCACTACCTTGTTGTCAGTCAGTAAGTACGTCCGTACTGCACGGACACACAGTCCGTACAAAATGCGCTCATCTGACCCTAGCCTTAGATGTTATTTTGAATTTTTTTCAAACACAAGTTAGGCTAGGGTCAGACGAGCGTGATTTCTACGGACTGTACGTCCTTGCACACGGACGTACGTCAGTACGGAAGACGCAGTAGTGGTCACACAGTCCGTTTTTTTTCACTCACGTTTATTTTTTGACGGATGTAGGAGGAAATATAAATTAAAAAGCAAAACCATTTTGTCCGTGAAAAATGCTGGACGTATAAATGCAGTCCGTCTGACCACATTCCACAACTCACACACAAAGCTATGCGGACGTTGCGGACGCAGCGCACTTTGTGCGGCCGTTCTAGGGGTTGTACGTTCTTGCCTGCCTTGCGTCCGTGGGCCGCGGCCGTTGTGCGTCTGCAGTTCAGTGCGGTCGTACTTCGTGTGTCGGGCTCCGATGGACTTTCTGTCATGCTATCACGGACGTACTTTTAGGCGCAATCACGGACGTGAACACTACGCTCGTCTGACCCCAGCCTAAAATGCAGCATATTAGGATGTTTTAGGGAAATTAATTCTCAAATCTCAATCAGAAGCAGACACCACCCCACCCTCAGTATGGTGTACAATGTATCAAATTGATTACCAGACTAAAAACACCTGGTGTTATGCCGTTTGTGAACAGAGGTCATTTAGAGTTGATAATCTTTCCACGTACAAATTAGTTTTTAATTAAATATCTAATAAACCGTTGCTTATAATATTCTGCAGTAAAGAGTCTCTTTATTTCTAGATTTTTTAGTATTTTTTAAGCATTTTCTATACTTTTTTCAAAATTTCTTTTTTTTTTTCCAACTCGAACCGAACACTCCCAAAAAGTTCGAAATTCGCGAACTTTCGAACTGCCAAAGTTCGGGTCGAACTCCGAACCGTCCAAACCCGAACAGCTCATCCCTAGCACTAACCCCCTAAAACTAGCCCTAACCCTAACCCCACCTAAACCTACACCTAACCCCCCTAAACCTAGCCCTAACCCTCCAAACCTAGCCCCCTTAACCTAGCCCTAACCCCACCTAAACCTACCCCTAACCCCACTTATCCTAGCCCTAACCAAACCTAAACCTACCCCTGACCCTAACCCCCCTAAACCTAGCCCTAGCCCTAACCCCCCTAAACCTAGCCCTAACCCTAACCCCCTAAACCTAGCCCTAACCCCCTGAAGTTTTAGGGTTAGCCGCTGGGATTATGGATGTCTGGAAGTTGGCCGTGTAGGTAAATTGGGATGTCTGGCACTTGTTCTGTCTGGAAGTTGGCCGTTGTGATGTTGGCATTAGGGAACCTGGCTGTAGGGATTTTGTCCAGCACCCGTTCAGAACGAATGCTCTCCCACCAGGGAACACTTTTTTGTCCACCATGTATTGCCCACTCCATTTAAAATAAGTTAAAGTATCAAGTTGCCCTCGCTAAAACCGGGACACAAAGGGGAAAAAATTTGCGTTCGCTAATTTCCCCTTTGCTTTCCGGTTTCCCCAGCAGATCACGGAGCAGGCGCCGAGTCCGACAACCTGCCCCTTAGCGATTGCTAAGCTCGCAGATGCTGGGGGTAGAGCTACAGCACCGTCCCCAGCATCCACTCCATGACGTCCATAGGACTCCATGGAGGATCGTGCTGCCGGGTCACATGACCGGCAAGATCTTGCCTCTCGCGATATCTTGCTGGTCAGAGGAGTGAACGTGGAGGGAGACAGGGGGCTTTCTTCCCCCAGTCTCCCTCTGCTCCCAGGGGCCAGAAGCAGTGGATCAGACCACCATTCTTGTGAGGTGATGTATTATTATCATTGCCTTTTCCCTCGCAACATGGAGGACTCCCGTCATGTCCATAATGGTCCACAGAGATTCCCAGCCACTTTTAAGCTGCTGTTAACCCCCTCACTACCAGGTGTTTTTGTTGAAAAAAATGTTTTCATCACATTTATTTGAAACATGGAATGTGAAGTTAACAATTCAATATAGGGTGAAATAGACATTTTGCACAGAAATTGTTATTGTAAGAAAGTTAAAAAATTTAAATAATGTTCCTTTGCTAATTTTTTACTTTTCATGCATTCATTTATCCTTTACGGAAATATTGTTGAAATGCAAGATTTCGATCTCTAGATGGTGTCTTTTATATTACACAATTTCAACTGGGGTCCACATTATTATCATACAGGCAGAAAATACATTTGTGTTAGATACAGCAACTGCGATAAATAAAAATAATAAAATGGTGAGATCTCCTGCTTATGGGGGTTTATAGTGATCATAATGAGATTGATAGCAATGCAGCTTCCCGAAAATACCAGCACAATATAAAAATGATATCTGTATGTGGCATAATGTCTGAATATGTAAATTTCAGTAAGACCTCGTATATGTACTGTACAGGGATTTTCTCTCATTATAACCCCCTCAAAGTTAGCCCTTTACAGCAGTGAGTGACCGCAGAGCTCTCCCTGTATTCTGCCCTCTCGTTAATTGCCTTGAATCAGCAGTAATATATATTTGAATCAGCAGTAATATATTTTGTTACAGTGAGGACTGGGGCTCTATTTGTAGATGGTTTTAGATCTCTCCAGGGTGCTTGGAGAGCCATAAAACAAAGGATTTTCATTGCTCCACAGGACGCACACTAATCCTGCTTTAAAAAGGTGTGAAAAGTGCTTTTCAATGCATTACAATGCAAAATCGAGATAACTCTATTTTGGGTGTGAAGGTGGTCAACGTTCAAGTAGTTTGCCCATGTTCCTTAATTTTGATTGTTTATCTGTAAATATATTCTGTTTATTCTACCCTGTACTTGCTATATTACTTTTGTACAGTTTAATAAAAATTACTCCATTGAGAAAAGAAGAGACAATATAGCGGTGATTTGCCACATATTATAACACACAGATAAATGATGAGTTTGCTAATACTTTAATTATAACATAAAATAACAGATACAGGATCTAGGGATCTAATTAATTCCAACGACCAATTTTTCGGGAAATTATATTGACTGCTCGCAACCGATATTTATTTAGAAATATCTGAAAGTTCAGGTGAGAAAAATTCCGCCAGGGCTGATATTTGAAAAATGCGATTGGACCAATAAAAATTGGTTCAGAAAACGCCCGAAAAAGCTTATTTTCGGCCATAAACATACAGATTTGTGGCTATATACATGGCTAGTAGAAAAATCTGAGGTCTAAAAAAATATTTCCCTTCTATTTCCTCTATTTTCCATCATGAAAATAAATTTATCAACATATTTTAGCTTTCGACATTTGATAACATTTTGGCAAATTGATAAATTCGAATTGAATCGATACAGCCAATATTTCCATTAAAAAAGCAGGGGGAGACGATATTTGAACCAACGTTTTGTTGATGCGCCCAAATTTGAATCTCCCAAACTGATAAATGGCTGAAATGTGGACAAAATAGGTGCCAATTTTAGTTAACAGGCCATATTATATTGAGGTCCTAATTGGGGAATATTGCGGCAGTGACTCAAAAGTGGAGTTAATATTGTGTAGCTTAAAACTTTGAGTCAACAAAGAGAGTAGGCTTTCTACTTCTCTGAGTTACAATGTTTCATATTCATTGGGTTAGATACAGGCCCAGATTGGCCATCTGGCTCACCAAGCAAATGCCTGGTGGAACACAAAGGCTGTGAGCCACAATGAAGGCTCAAAACACATCCACGGAAAACCCAAACAGTCATCCCCAACCCCAACTAAGCGCCGCCTCACGCATCTCCTCCATGGAGTCCATAGGACTCCATTGAGGCAGACGGCGCTGGTTACGTGACCTGCCAGATCTCGCCTCGCGAGATCCGGCAGGTTGGCGTAGTGATCTGCAGGGGGAGAATGGGGGACTTTTCCCCCCAGTCTCTCCCTGCTCCTGGCGGACAGAGGAGGCGGTTGAAGCCGCGGTCCTCGCCGTTGGATAGGAGGTGAGTATCTGATTATTTTTGGGGGGTTACTGCTGGTGCTGACGGATTCTGCAGCACTGGAATTCGTTAGCACCAAGTCCTGGATGTGGTTAACTTTCTGCTAACCTCAGCCGGACGTTAATTAGCATTAGTATATTGTAATCGTAACGCTGATTAACATTTTGTGCTCCCCATGTTAACCCCTTCACTGCGGATGACGTGTGGGACACGTCCTCATTGACTCCCGCTATATGCGGAGGATGTGCCCCACATGTCATCTGCTCAGCGGGAGCCCGGAGAGAAACTCACGTCTCTCCTCCGGGGTCCCGCGACGGTCTGACTTTCCTGAAGCCAGACGCGTTATTTAAGGGTCGCCCCACTTACAGTTGTGTTCAAAATTATTCAACCCCCAATGCTGTAAAGGGTTTTAGGGAATTTAGTGTACATTTGTAATTGTATTCAGAATGAAATCCTACAAGGACTTTTTAAAGAACCATATGCAACTAAAATGACATCAATTGGTTTTGTAATACAGTAGTAAATGTTTCTTTTGTGAATTCTTCATTGACACAATTATTCAACCCCTTAAAGACTACCACTCTGAAGAACAGAGGTTCATTCAAGTGTTTTCAATCAGGTATTGAAAACACCTGTGGATGTCACGGAGCAGCAATAAAGCATAATAAGCACCAATTAGGCAGCTTTAAAATGACTGTGATACTCAGCTCCTTCTAGACATTTACTGGTGTGGTTCCAAACATGGTGAAGTCAAGAGAATGGTCCAGGAAGACAAGAGAAGAGGTGATTACTCTTCACAGGAAGGGCAATGGCTATAAGAAGATTGCAAAGATGTTAAACATACCAAGAGAGACCATAGGAAGCATCATTCGCAAATTCAAGGCAAAGGGCACTGTTGAAACGCTACCTGGTCGTGGCAGAAAGAAGATGCTGACTTTGACTGCAGTGAGCTACCTGAAGCGTAGAGTGGAGAAAAGTCCCCGTGTGACTGCTGAGGAACTGAGAAAAGATTTGTCAGATGTGGGTACTGAAGTTTCAGCTCAGGCAATACGGCGCACACTGCGTAATGAAGGCCTCCATGCCAGAACTCCCAGGCGCACCCCCTTGCTGTCTCCAAAGAATAAGAAGAGTCGACTGCAGTATGCCAAAAGTCATGTGGTCAAACCACAGAAGTTTTGGGATAGTGTTCTGTGGACTGAAGAAACAAAATTAGAACTGTTTGGGCCCATGGATCAACGCTATGTTTGGAGGAGGAAGAACAAGGTCTATGAAGAAAAGAACACCTTGCCTACTGTGAAGCATGACGGGGGTCAATCATGCTTTGGGGCTGTTTTGCTTCTGCAGGTACAGGGAAGCTTCAGCGTGTGCAAGGTACCATGAATTCTCTTCAGTACCAGGAGATATTGGATGACAATGTGATGCAGTCCGTCACAAACCTGAGGCTTGGGAGACGTTGGACCTTCAACAGGACAATGATCCCAAGCATACCTCCAAGTCCACTAGAGCATGTTTGCAGATTAAAGGCTGGAACATTTTGGAGTGGCCATCGCAGTCACCTGACTTAAATCCGATTGAGAACCTCTGGTGGGACTTAAAGAAAGCAGTTGCAGTGCGCAAGCCTAAGAATGTGACTGAACTGGAGGCTTTTGCCCATGACGAATGGGCGAAGATACCCGTAGATCGCTGCAAGACACTTGTGTCAAGCTATGCTTCACGTTTAAAAGCTGTTATAACTGTAAAAGGATGTTGTACTAAGTACTAAGATTGAATGTCACTTGGGGGTTGAATAAAACTGATAATGATGTGAGCACAGAAAAGACATTTGTGGTTATTTCATTATAAATGTTATGTTATATTTGTCTGACCTACACGTGCCTCTTTGATTTAATTGTAAGCAAGATGACTGAATGATCAAAATCAATGTCAAACTGGCCAAAACACTCAATTTCAGTGGGGGTTGAATAATTTTGAACACAACTGTAAATGACGTCATTGCGCCATGCGCAATGGCGTCATTTTCGGGCGACCCCTGGACATCGCACCGAAGGGAGGGGGGAATCCTTTTGGATCCCTCTCCCTCCCGATCGGGAAGTTGCAGCCGCTCAAACCAGGCACCACTTAAAAGGGGAGAGACTCCCCTTTTAAGCGGTGCCTGGTTTTAACCCCTCACATACCAGACTACGATACAGCGCCATCGGGCTCTGTCGCAGCCTAGCTCCGGTGGGGGCCGCCATCTTGGATGGCAGCTCCACCTCCGGGTCCCCTCTGGCTACCTAACGTCATCGAACATGGTGCAATGATGTTAGTTAGCCAGGGAACCCCTAGCTGCCTGGGGATTTCCTGGTGGAGATAGGGGGTTCCTTTGAACCGCCATATCTCCCGAACCATGGTAGCTAGGGGGTCATGCAGGGTATCATTTGAAAGGCCTGAGCATGACCAGGTGCAAAGTAAAATTTAAAAAAAATTAAAATAATTAAAAATATATAAATAAAAAAAAATAAAAACATGGTTTTTTTGTGTGTTGTTTTTATTAATGCAGCAATATTGTTCACATTTCTATTATAATGTGAACAATGATGCTGCACTAATGATTTTTTTCTACGGGTACATTTGCTAAAAATCACGTAATTCCCCCCAAAAAATGTAACAAGTCCTCATTTCAAATTTTTGTACAAGCACACCCCATAGAAAACATAACCGCAAATGCTCATGCGATAAAATGTGAAAAAAAAACTTTACACACTGTGGAAGATTAAAAATTCTAATTTTATTGCATTTTTTGTTATAGTATACAGGCAGGACATGATGTATACATATAAAAATTATATATTATGAATCTGCCGTGTCTGCCGGAAAGAACGATATATAATATGTCTGGGTCGTATAATAAAATGTGACTTCAAAACGCGTTTAAACATGATGAGCGAAAGCGGTAAAAATTAGCTCAGCACACAGGGTGAAATGCCTCAGCAGTGAAGGGGTTAAGCATATGGAGCACAAAGTACAGTAACCTCGCGCTGAAATGCACAAGGTACCAAACGCTAACGGGTTACTTAACCCATTAGCGTTTGGATTGTGATATGGGTGGCCCGTGTTAGGGCCACCGGGGCTATCGATAACGTTCACGCAGGTGAGCGCTAACGTTACCACCAAGTATGAAATGTGGCCCTTTCTGTTATAAAAAAAGGCTCAATAAATTGTTTAAGGAGCATAGATTGGGCTTTAGATTATATAAACTAAATGTTTAACAGATTGAAGACAAACTCTGTTCATCCTACACACATAGGGTAACATGACACACAGATAGCGAACCAAATGAAGTTATTGCAAAGACAAGATGTCCTGTCATGGTGTTAGGAACACGTCCCGTAATCAGCTGTGTTCATGGTGTCCCTCTACGCATTCGCAATCCATCAATAACAGAATAACATGTATTTGTAACTGCAGATTGAATGAATATAACGGGACATGGCAAAATAAAACAATGTTTATACTGTTATAAATGGTCTGGTTTCTCAGGAAATAAAAGAAGTCACATGTTAATAAACCAGAAGAAAAGTCAAGTCTTTGGTGAATCTATTCTTGAAATTAAAAAGGACACTGAGAGACGGTTATAAAACCTCCATGTACTGCCAAAGCTAATTTGTGTCAAGTTTCAGGAAATATTAGACTGATAAAATGAAAATCTGGAACATAATGACACAGCTAGAGATTGTAGAAACAAATTAAATTCCCAACCACATTTGTGGTTGTGATAATGGTGTCCCACACCCACGTGCAGAATGTTCCCCTCTCTGTCAGTATCCCGAATGTTTACTGATTCTGACCCAAACCCAACCAGTCAAGAACTGGAGCTAATTGCAGGATGAAACAAGTACGGGGTTATTCTGAGAAATGTGAAACTCTGGAGAACATTTGGAGAAGTGAAAATTCAGGGTCAAAATAGCTGATTTGGAAAGTGAGATAAATGGGAGAATTTTTCTGGTTGGGATATTTTGACCTAGAATTTTCACTTCTCCAAAAGTTCTCCAGAGTTTCAACTTTCTCTGAATAACTCTGTTGGAAAAACACACACAGGGGCTAGTGTACTGAATACAATGGTAAAACACCTCAGCATTTTCATACCTAATAGCCTTCCAGTAGCCTCCCCCTCCCACACACACACCCTGGTGTAACAACGCCTGACGAGGGGCGGAGAGATCTGGTTTATGCCAGATCCTGGGGGCTTGGATGGAAGCATGGAGAAGTTACGGAATCCTTAACGTACAGATTACACATAGGGGAAACAGCACGGTATATTCTACACAACATTCTGCAATAAATATGTAAGGGAATAGTAATGTAACACAGACAACACAAACACCCTGCACCCAGAATTGTAGGTACAGGGGGACATCAACATAGGAGAGGGCTGGAAAACAATACAACACAACAGGCCCCCACATCTCAAACATTTCTTTAGGCCATGTACCCCAAGTCTCCAGTGACTACTGTCACAGTGGTTACTCTGGCTTTGCTAGTTTGCCCCACATTTACCTTCATTTAGTACAAGGTATATGAGGTTAATTAATTTTTTATGTGTTCATGAATATAGGAGATAACACCATAGTTAACTCCTTCGTTAGCAAGGGATTTTCCACAAAACCACTTGCAGGACCCAATGGTTTTATGGGAAATGACATTTCATTACCCATATAGGGTTAAATTACGATCTTCACGCAAACGTTACTGCTCACTTGCGTGAGCATTAACGTTTGCTGCGGTGTTTACCACATATTTCAATCCAAACGGGTTAAGAAACCCGTTTGCGTTTGGTACCTTGCGCTTTGCAGCGTGTGGTTACTGTACTTTGTGCTCCCTATACTTAACATGGGGAGCGCAAAGTGTTAATCAGCGCTGGATTACAAAGTCCCAGCGCTGATTAACGTCCGGCTCTGGTTAGCTAAAAGTTAACCAGAGCCAGGACTTGGTGTTAACGGATTCCGCTTCTGCAGAATCCGTTAACACCAACCTATAAATTAAAAAAAATGAATCCTATACTCACCCTCTGTCCCGCGGCGAGGACTGTGGCTCCAACCGCTTCCTCCGTCCGGCGTAAGCAGGGAAAGACTGGGAGAAAAAGTCCCCACAGTCTCTCCCTGCGTATCACTACGCCGACCGGCCGGATCTCCCGAGGTGAGATCTGGCTGGTCATGTGAACGGCAGGGGGGAACTCAATGGAGTCCTATGGACACCATCGAGTGGATGCTGAGTGCTGAGCGCAGCTGCGAGCATCCCTGATCTTACCACGCGATAACAATGCAGGCAGCATTTTTTGCGCCTGCATTGTAATCCAGCGTTAAAATGAGGGAGCAAGGGGGAAAACGGCGGGCGCAGTTTTTCCTCCCTTGCGCCCGCGTTTTAACGTGAAGATCATAATTTAGCCCATAGTATATATACAGAGGTGTATCACTATATTTATTCACTGTAGGTAAGCACTATTTGACAGACAGCTCTCTCTGTTGGCCAAAAAGCGCTACTACATTTATATTACTACATGAGACCATGAAGGATCTCAAATATTTTGAAATACTTTTATCCCATCGGCTGTCACATCTGATTTGTTGAAATGTTAAGGGAATCTACTGGAGCCCAATAAATTTTGTTTGCAAAGAGCAAAAATCTCTTAAGTGACTTTAGATTGGGGGAAGATTTTATGGCGTCTGGGAGGTTATTCCAAAATTGCGGCGCTCTGTAGGAAAATGAGTCTCGAGCCACTTTCTTTTTTGTATTGTGGTATTGTAAGTAAGGTGCAGGTCCTGGATCTGAGGTTATAGGATGAGGGAACTGCTGGGGGAAGCAGCCTATTCAGGTAGGGTGGTAGCTTCCCAGAAAACCTCTTAAACACCAGGTTGGAAAGGTGAAGGTTGTGTCTAGATTCCAGCGATGGCCAGTTTAGCTCTTTTAACATGTCACAATGGTGGGTCATGTAGTTACATTGTAGCGCAAAGCGTCAGAATGAGTTATACAATGTAGTAAGTTTATGAAGGTGCGTTTATGGGGCAGCTGCATACACTACATCTCCGTATTCAATAGCCAGCATAAGCACGTGTTGTCCAATCTGCTTTCTTACCGCGGGACTCAGGCAGGATTTGTTTCTGTACAGGGCACCTAGTTTGGGGTAGAGTTTAGATGAGTTTTTCGATGTGAGGCCAAAGGATAGATTTGGGTCTGACCACAACCTAAATATTTGAGAGAATTGACTGTGGTCAGCGTGGCATTTAATTTTGTCCTGACACATTAATGGGCAGTTTGTAATTGATGTAGTTTACGCACTGTCCCAAAGCGCATCACAACAGTTTAGTCAATACTTAATGACAGTTAGTAGGACTATTTTATTAATCTGAAACAAAGTTGTTTCAATCAACCCCTAGTTTGTATTTTTTCTCACTGTCTACTTTCGAGTATTTTCAAACCATCTAATGAAATCTACTGGTTCAGTTTTATGACCAACTTAGAGAATATATAAAATGATGATTTTTTTCCAGCTTCGAGCCCGATTTAATTTGGCCCAGTGGCCGAAATCAAGATTTTTTTTTTCGACCGATTTTCAGAGATTTCTTTTTTTCAGATGGGAGATTCAAATGCGAGTTAACTGACATTTAAATTCCTGATAAAAATTCAGATCGGATGTCGGCTCTCACGGCTATGCATTTCGATGGAAATATCGGCTGCTCTAATTTGTCAGTATGCCACCTTCCAAAATTTTTGAAATGTTGAAAGGCGTTGATAAATGTATTTTCAGGAAAGGAAATAGAAGGAATAAGACCAAAATCTTTTTTACACATCGGACTTTTCTAATAGACATGTTTAATGGTACATATCTGTATGGTGCTGGCCAAAAATAAGCCTTTCCAGTCGTTTGCCTGAGAAATCCTTTTTGAACGTATTTTTCGAATATTTGCTCCAGCTGAATTTTTTCACATTATTTTGAAAAGTAGGCCAATATAATTATATCAAGCCCTTGGTTAGAACCAACAGAACATTATATATAATGTCTAAGGTATACCACTGCAGAAGGGCTCCCTCCAGACTAGGCTTGTGCACCGATATTTATTTCAGTTCGATTTTTCGTATTTTTAAACTTTTCGATTCGGCTCGTTTCGACCGATTTCTGTTTCGATTCGGTTCGGCTCGACTCATTTTTCGTGTACATTTTTTTCTCGGAATATCGACCATTTTTCGTATTTTCGTGTCATTTTGCTCGTTTTTGTATCGACTTTTCGTAATTTCGGAAATTTTCGTTTTTCGGAATTGTACATGTTTTCGGAATATCGACCGTTTTTCGTATTTTCGTGTCACTTTGCTCGTTTTTTGTATCGACTTTTCGTAATTTCGGAAATTTTCGTTTTTTCGGAACGTCTGTTCTCCTCGTTTCAAAGCAATAAATTTCAATTTGACACATTTCAAGTCCATTCGAAAATTCCGAAAATATTTCGTTTCGGCTCGGAAAACTTTTCGGATCTGCCATTTTCGATCTAAAAATTTTCGGAAATTCGGCCGCATCCGAAAACACGAATCGGGAAATTTCGTGAAAATTCCCAAATTCCAAAACCCGAAACGCACATCCCTACTCCAGACTTTTTGGGCAAAAATTAGCCTGACGTTCATTGCAATGTATTGCGGTGAGTATTGATTGAGTGGCTAATACAAAAGTTATTATACTCATAAATCTTCTAATACTACTATAAAAACATAGAATAATGTGTCACATAATGCGCTGTATCGAAGAAAACACTGTGCAGATTTCTACGAACATATATCGCCCACATGAGTTCTGTGACGACACCCGACGGAATTCTTTAGTTTGATTCATTCGGTTTCCGAGATATTATGCCTTTTCATTCACAAAAGCATAGTAAAATCCTACGTTTGGCCCTGCAAGAAAGCCAGACCGTCTGGTAGATGTCAACTCTAAGAGCAATGACATCAACTAATGGGTATTATCTATAAAGACAAGCTTGGGAAGCAGAGAGGAGTATCGGGCCAAATGTTGCTAAGAGTGGAAAATAAAGAGTATATTATGCATTATTAAAGGTCACTTTGTTAGAAACAATGTTTCTCTTGAAATAAATAAATTCAAGGCAGAATGCGTTTTTTTTTCAGCATCATGGCCAATTAATTTTGCTCTCGAGTTATTAAAAATAAAAGGAGCGATACAGCTGGCGGTAAATGTAAATGTACTGATAATTGGTGGAAGTGATGCTTTGCTAAATGGACTATAATAAAGAATAACTTGAGAGGAAATGTTCCTATTTCCCATTAGGTATTTTTCCAAGAGACAAGAGCAGCTCTTGTAGAGGTTTGGTTGCCAACGTGGGGTAAAGTAGTCACCACTCATGTAGTCGGCCTTTCGGCTGAAATTTCTACTTTTTTCAGCCTTTGCTTGGCTAATTACACATGGAAATGTTGAGTGATTCAGAAGGATTAGGTCATGACTGTCCAACTCCAGCCCTTCAGATGTTTCTGAACTACAACTCGTGTTACCAGGTCATCTCTTGCATTGATGGAATTCTGGGTATTTTAGACATCAACATCTGGGGGCTGTGATTTCGACAGTCCTGTATTAGGTGAAGTTTTCCCTTGTGACGTGTAACTGTCTGAACCAACGGCAACATCTATGCATCTATGCATCAGCATAAAATCAAATGGCATGCTGACCACAGTCAGTTCTCTCAAATATCTAGGTATGTGGTTAGACCCAAATGTATCTTCTGGCCCCCAGATCGAAAAACTCTCATCTAAACTTTACCCTAAACTAGGTGCCCTGTACAGAAACAAATCCTGCCTGAGCCCCGTGGTAAGAAAGCAGATTGTACAACTAATGCTTATGCCGGCTATTGAATACCGAGATGTAGTGTATGCAGCTGCCCCGCAAACGCACCTTCATAAACTTACTACATTGTATAACTCATTCTGCCGCTTTGTGCTCCATTGTAACTACAAAACCCACCATTGTGACATGTTAACCACTTCAATGCTAAGGACGCGCTCAGCGCGTCCTCAGCATTACCGCTGGTGTGCTGAGGACGCGCTGAGCGCGTCCTCACATCGGGGTCAGCTCAGCGTTCGGCCGGTTCCGGCCGATCGCTGGCCCCTCCGGTGCGGGCTGACATCCTGGATGTCAGCCCGGCATCCGGACCACCAGCCGCCATTATTAGGTGTCATCGCGGGGGCGCGATGACACCTAATTCAGGCGCCCCCCCCGCATGTGCGGAGGAGGCGCCTGAAAGGGAGGGGGGGGAGGTCCTTCGGACCTCTCTCCCTCCCGATCGGTGGCTCTGCGGGGCTTAACCCAGGCATCATTTGGAAGGGCACAGCCTGCCCTTCCAAATGATGCCTGGCATTAACCCCTGGGGAGCTGGATCGCGAATCGGCGCTGAAAAGCGCCGGTTCGCGATCTTTCCCGGAGCTGGCCGACATCTTGTAAAAAAATTTTTACAAAATTTTTGTAAAAAAAAAAAAAAAAAGAAAGAAAAATAAAAAAAAATTAAAAAAAAAATTAAAAAAAAATAAATAAACACTTTTTTTTATTTTTTTGGTTTGTTAGTGTAGCAATATTGTTCCCATTTCAATTATAATGTGAACAATGATGCTGCACTAACGATTTTTGTATGCGGTGCGTTTGTTAAAAATAGTGTCATTTTCCTCAAAAAAAAATGTAACGAGACCCCATCTCTAATTTTTTTAACAAGCGCACCCCATACAAAATATAACCGCAATTGCTCGCATGTTAAAATGTGGAAAAAAACACTTTACACATTGTAAATTATTGAAAATACATATTTTATTGCATTTTTTGTTATAATATACAGACATGACATAACATATACATATAATAATGACATATTATGAATCTACCGAGTCTGACGGAAAGAACGATATATAATATGTCTGGGTCATATACTAAAATAAGCCTTAAAAACACGTTTAAACATGATGCGCAAAACAGGTAAAAAATGACCTCAGCACAGGGGCGGGAAAAGCCTCAGCAGCGAAAGGGTTAAACAAAGAAGTTTTCAAAAAAATTCTTAAAAGATCCTAAAAAATCTAAAAATAAAGAGACTCTTTACTGCAGAATATAATAATGAACGGTTTATTAGATATTGAATTAAAACGTGAAATATTTTTAACATGGAAGCCTATGGGATTCTTAAACATTTCCCACTCATTGTTGGTCAAACATTTCACACTCATTGTTGGTCAAACATTTCCCACTCCTTGTTGGTCAAACATTTCCCACTCATTGTTGGTCAAACATTTCCCAATCATTGTTGGTCAAACATTTCCCACTCCTTGTTGGTCAAACATTTCCCATGGCTTCAAATTGCGTTTAAACATGCGCAAAAATGGTAAAAATTTTGCTCAGTGCACAGCGGTGAAATGGCTCAGTGAAAGGGTTAAAAACGTTTTTTTTTTTAAAAAAAATAATAATAATCATTGTTTCCTGTCCCCCAGGGCAGAACCTGGACCCCCATACACCTTTTATGGACAATATCTTGCATATATGCCCTCTTGGAGGGCACCTTCATTTTCAAACGTTCGAGCCCCATTGACTTGCATGGTATTTGAATTGTGTTCGAGTTTGCGGTTGAACATTTTCAGGTGTTTGAATTCGAATGCGAACCGAACACAGGGGGAATACAGATTAAACTTTTTTTATACAGGACATAAACTTACACCTCTTTTTGCAATTTTGGAGAAGTACAAGTTGGCAACTTCAGCTAACTTGGGCTTGTTGGCAACTTCTCACCACTTACAGGGTAATTCAAAGAGATTCGAAAAGTCACCGCACATTCGGTGACTTTTCGTTCTTTTCAATTCGGTTTCTTTTGCCGATCCCATTTTGGTGACCCTGCGGTGTATTCAGCAAACACCAAAGAGCCCCCGAATTGCAGGGAAAAGCTGCCGCAAACCTGATGAAAAGTAACCGCAAAACCCACCGAATGCCCGTCGAAAACCCTCAAAAACATCTGGATTAACCTGCCGAAAACCACGGAAAAACCCGAGCAGGAGCCGATCGCAGCCTCCGGAAAAAGCTGAGACCGCAGAAGAGGCAGTGAATAATTTAGGAAAACAGTTTGCATGAATGTTTGAAAAGTGAAACGCTGTTTGCAAAGAAACTACTGAGCGAAAATGTCTAAAATTTACATATGAGGTCCAGGGAATGATAATAAAGAGGGCTGTTACAGAAAAAATAAGTAAACTTAAAAAAATCCAGAAAAATGCTTAAAATATCCTAAAAAAATCTATAAATAAAGAGACACTTTACTGCAGAATTTTATAATGAACGGTTTATTAGATATTGAATTAAAACGGGAATATTTTTAACATTGAAGCCTATGGGATTCTCCTGAATAAACTTGCCGAATTAAACCACCGAATGGCAAGGCATTAGGGGAACCTTTCACTGCTGGTTTGTGTTCTCTGAATAGCCGAAGCAGTGCTTTTTCATGGGGATTTCACTGCCCTCGAACAGGCACCGAACACGCACCGTATGTGCAGGCAATTCGCCAGGATTTGGCGAATTGCCTGCTCTCTGGGTAGCCGAATGGCCAAGAAAGGGAACCGAACGCTGATTTTCAGCGTTCGGTTACCTTTCTCAAGCAATTCGGATCTCTTTGAATTACCCTGATAGTGAATAGTGCTCATTTCTTTTTAAATACTGACATGTGATTAATGTTGATTTAGTGAACTAATCATTTTTGTCAAAGACTTAGTTGACTATCGGGGTTATTCAGAGAGCGGTGAAAAGCAGGAGAATGACTGGAGAATGAAAAATTCTAGGTCAAAATAGCCAAACCAGAAAAAGTCTCCCTTTCATCTCACTTTCCAAATCGGCTATTTTAACCTAGAATTGTTCATTCTCCAGTCATTCTCCTGGTTTTCACCGCTCTCTGAATAACCCTGTATATTTCTTCAGTGTAGAGAACTAGGGCTACATTATATACTTGGTGCTAACGTTAGCGCTCACCTGCGTGAGCGTTAACTTTAGCCCTGGTGGCCCCCCATATCACAATCCAAACGCTAACGGGTTAAGAAACCCGTTACCATTTGGTATCTTGTGCTTCTCTGCGCGAGGTTACTGTACTTTACGCTCCCTACTACTTAACATGGGGAGCGCAAAGTGTTAATTTGCATTAGTTAGTTATTACAAAGTCCTAACGCTGATTAACGTCCGGCTGCTTTTAGCAAAAAGTTAACCACATCCTGGACTTGGTGCTAACGGATTCCGCTGGTGCAGAATCTGTCAGCACCATCCAGAAACCCCCCCAAAAAATCCAAATATTCACCTACTATCCCACGGCGAGGACCGCGGCTCCATCCGCCTCCTCCGTCTGGCGGGAGCAGGGAGAGACTGGGGGAAAACGTCCCCCCAGTCTCCCCCTGCGGATCCCTATGCCAACCTGCCGGATCTCACGAGGCGAGATCCGGCAGGTCATGTGACCGTCGGGGTCTGCCTCAATGGAGTCCTATGGGGCTTAGCACCCATTAACAATGCAGTCAGCTTTTCTAGCGCCGGCATTGTAATTCCACGCTAAAACGGGGGATGCAAAGGAGAAAACTGCAGGCGCAGGATTTTCTCCTTTGCGTCCCCGTTTTACCACGAACAATGTAACGTAGCCCCTAGACTTTAATTAAGTTATGATGACTAAAACTATGATGCAAATGTACTGAAATTTTAGTTGACTAATAAAAACTAGAGGAAAATGTTAGGGAGGGGAGCATTTTAATTTAACTCTAGTCATGGTCCTTCGACTAAAATGCCATTTAGATTTTGTCATATTTTAGGAAACTAAGTTAACACTACATGTGTTTAGAATTTCACATGCAAAAGAATAATTGAAAACTATCAGAGTTATTCAAAGAGATCCGAATTGCTTGAGAAAGGTAACCGAACGCTGAAAATCAGCGTTCGGTTACCTTTCCTGGCCATTCGGCTATCCAGAGAGCAGGCAATTCACCAAATCCTGGCGAATTGCCTGCACATACGGTGCCTGTTCGGTGCCTGTTCGAGGACAGTGAATCCCCATAAAAAAGCACTGCTTCGTTTATTCAGAGAACACAAACCAGCAGTGAAAGGTTCCCCTAATGCCCTGCCACTCGGTGGTTTAATTCTGCAAGTTTATTCAGGTGAATCCCATAGGCTTCAATGTTAAAAATATTCCCGTTTTAATTCAATATCTAATAAACCTTTCTTTATAAAATTCTGCAGTAAAGAGTCTCTTTAATTATAGATTTTTTAGGATATTTTAAGCATTTTTCTGAATTTTTTTTTTTTTTTTTTAACCCCTTCGCTGCGGTGGACGCGCTCAGCGCGTCCAACCGCATGTCACGTTCCATGCGGTGGATGCGCTGAGCGCGTCCTCTCTTTGGGGTCAGCGTTCGGCCGGGTTCCGGCCGATCGCTGGCCCCCCCGGTGCGGGCTGACATCCTCGATGTCAGCCCAGCATCCGGGAACCGCCGCCGGAGTAATTAGGTGTCATCGCGGGGGCGCGATGACACCTAATTCAGGCGCCCCCCCCCGCATGTGCGGAGGAGGCGCCTGAAAGGGAGGGAGGGGAGGTCCTTCAGACCTCTCTCCCTCCCGATCGGCGGCTCTGCGGGGGTTAACCCAGGCACCATTTGGAAGGGCACAGCCTGCCCTTCCAAATGGTACCTGGCATTAACCCCATGGGGGCCGGATCACGAATCGGCGCTGAAAAGCGCCGGTTCGTGATCCTTTTCCGGAGCTGGCCGACATCTTGGATGTCAGCCAAGCTTCCGGGAATTCCCCCTGAGGACTGGCGTCAACCCCTAACTGCCATCAATGGTGGAGATAGGGGGTTCCAATGAACCCTCTATCTCCCGATCCGTGGCAGTTAGGGGTTAATGTTTGGTATTGTTGGATCGGCCAGAGCATGGCCGTTCCAACGATACCAAACATGAGTATAAAAAAGTTTGTAAAAAAAATAAAAATTTAAAATAAAAATAAAAAAATATTTTAAAAAAAAATTATAAAAAAAAAATAAACAAGGTTTTTTTCTTTTTTTTGGTTTGTTAATGCAGCAATATTGTTCCCATTTCAATTATAATGTGAACAATGATGCTGCACTAACGATTTTTGTATGCGGTGTGTTTGTTAAAAATCGTGTAATTTTCCCCAAAAAAAAATGTAACGAGACCCCATCTCTAATTTTTTTAACAAACGCACCCCATACAAAATATAACCGCAATTGCTCGCATGTTAAAATGTGAAAAAAAAACACTTTACACGTTGTAAATTATTGAAAATTAATATTTTATAGCATTTTTTGTTATGATATACAGACAGGTCATGATGTATACATATAATAATGACATATTATGAATCTGCCGAGTCTGACGGAAAGAGCGATATATAATATTTCTGGGTCATATACTAAAATAAGGCTTCAAAACACGTTTAAACATGATGAGCAAAACCGGTAAAAATGACCTCAGCACAGAGGCGGGAAAAGCCTCAGCAGCGAAAGGGTTAAAAGTCCGATTTTTTTTTTAAAAGTATTCTTCTTTTTTCTGTAACAGCCCTCTTTATTATCATTCCTTGGACCTCATATGTAAATTTCAGACATTTTCGCTTAGTAGTTTCTTTGCAAACAGCGTTTCACTCTCACACATTAATACAAACTGTTTTGCTAATTTATTCACTGCCTTTTCTGCTGTGTCTAAGGCTGCGATCGGCTCCTGTTTGGGTTTTTCCGTGGTTTTCGGCAGGTTAATCCAGATGTTTTTGAGGGTTTTCGACGTGCATTCGGTGGGTTTTGCGGTTCGTTTTCGTCAGGTTTGCGGCAGCTTTTCCCTGCAATTTGGGGACCCTGTGGTGTTTGCTGAATACACCGTAGGGTGGCCGAAATGGGATCGGCAAAACAAACCGAATTGAAGAGAGCGAAAAGTCACCGAACGTGCGGTGGCTTTTTCGAATCTCTTTGAATAACCCTGTATTATTATTATATAATAAAGAAAACATTGGAGACAATGGATATCACAAAAATGAATATGAGAGGTAATAGAATAAAAGAGGTAGGTAGAATAGTAAAATGTGAGGATTGCAACAAAAAAAACAAAGTTCCTACTCCGTTTGGAAAGTAGATTGGTCGCCATTTCACCATTCCAAATAACCCGTTACCCACTGGATTCTAAGTTGAGAGGACCTGAGGATGTGTGAGACCTGAAATAAAAAAGAGCTGGTGGAAACATCAGAAATAACTTTATTGCAACACCCTCATCATAGTGTATTATAATGCTGCCCCATGTTAAATGTGTAGCTATGAGAGTTAATCACAAAGTGGCGTAGTTTGCCGTCATTGCAACAACGTTAACCTGTGCGATCACTGTTGGGAAACTTAAACAGCGGCAGGAGCGGATTCATTGATGCTTTGAATTTTGCTTTTGGGAAACACCGATGTGTATTGCGATTCCTTACCCAAACCAAAAATTGTGGCAGAAATTCACATAAATTGGCAATTTCATATTAAAATACCCAATCTGACCTTGTCCTTCCTTTCACCTTCTCCTCCCGTCCCCCTTTCACACTTCCCTTAATGCTTTACTTCCCCCTCACTTTGCTTACCTTCCTCCTTTTGACTCTCCCCTCTCCAGGTCCCTTCCTTTTCATCGCTCCTTTCCCTTGACACTCTACCTTCACCTGCTTCCCTCGCCTCCACCCCCTAATAAGGGACCCTTTCTAGTCACTCTAGACCAGGCCTCAAAATTTCAAGTCCCAAGCTACTAGCCAGGCCTTAAGAGTTACTCGCCACTAGTTGCCCCACCTAACCCCTATTCAGCCCTGCCTCTGCATTCCCACTCGCCCTCATGTAATTTCCACTCGCCAAATGCGAGCAGGCGAGTGGAAATTTTGAGGCCTGCTCTAGACCATGGCTGTGGCTACCATACTCACTTCACCTGCATGACGAGACGCTGACCATAAGTTACTCAATCAATAATCGAGGTTCCCTCTTACTCGCCCTGCCATCATTTCCCCTCCACACCCCTCCTCTTGTGGTTTGGTAATGGCCATTCGAATCAGTCGGTTGACCTATTCTTGAGTGACCCATGTTCTTCCTTAAGTTGGTACCTACGTTGATTTCTTTTACCCCTGAAACTGTGATACCTGTGATTTTTTTACATGTTGGTTCATACAATGTCTACATCTTGAAAATACCTAATAAAACTTTCATTACGAAACAAAATACCCAGTCTGACAAATTGGTAATTTTGGCTTCAAAACTATAAGGGTTTTTCAAAGAGAATCGAAAAGTCACCGTACGTTCGGTGACTTTTCGTTCGCTTCAATTCGGCGCGATTCGGTGACCCTATTTTGGCGACCCTGCGGTGTATTCAGCAAGCACCACAGGGTCCCAGAAGTGCAAGGAAAACCCGCCGCAAACCCGAAGAACACTCTCCACCAACCTGCCGAACACTCACTGCAAAACCCACCGAACACTAGCTAAAACCCGCAACACAGCTGGATTAACCCCGCCGAATACGCCAGAGGAACCTGAGCAGCCACCGATCAGAGCGCAGAGCAGCCGCCAGAAAAAGCCGATACCGCAGACGAATGGAGTGAAAAAAAAACTGTTCGCTTGAATGTTTGAAAAGTGAAACACTGCAAAGAAAATACAGAACATAAATGTCTGAAATTTACATATAAGATCCAATGAATGATAATAAAAAGAGCTGTTACAGAAAAAAGAAAAAATTATCTAAAGAAAAACAGAAAAAAGTCTTCGCAAAAAAATCCTGAAAAATGCCTAAAAGATCCTAAAAGATCTATAAATAAAGAGACTTTTTACTGCAGAATATATAATGAACGGTTTATTAGATATTGGATTAAAATGGGATTTTTTTAAACATTGAAGCCTATGGGATTCGCCTGAATAAATCTGCCGAATGAGAACACCGAACAGCAGGGCAATTCGGCAACTTTTCACTGCTGGTTTTTGTTCTCTGAATAGATGAAGCATTACTTCTCTATGGGGATTCACTGCCCTCGAACAGGCACCGAACAGGCACCGTATGTGCAGGCAATTCGCCAGGATTTGGCGAACTGCCTGCTCTCTGAATAGCCGAATGGCCAGGAAAGGTAACTGAACGCTGAATTTCACTGTTCGGTTACCTTTCGCCAGCAATTAGGATCTCTTTGAATAACCCTGTATAATTCCAGTATCAAAATTTTCCACGATTTTAATTGCACTCTCAACGCCCTAAGCATCGTATTGAAACAGAAGAGATCTCTCATATGGCTCATAAATAAAAAAAGAATAAATTGAAATTAAATAGTTCAATAACATTATTGAAAAATTAAACAGTATTTAAAAAAAGAGTAAAATATGAAAATAAAATGGAACATTGAAATTATGTCCACGTAACTCCAATGTTGTCTGCTTCAGTAATCTGCATTATGAGCTCGTTATATGTGTTTGAGTTCATTATGGGCCCTATTACATTCTTAACGCAAAAACGCACGCTAAACGCATGTTTTTTTGCATGAAGCGTTAAACGTTAATGCACGAAAATCCCCACTGGAATTACATTCCTCGCGCATTTTTTTATCCGTCGGGAAATTGCGCTCGTAAAACCGACGTGCAAAAATGCACGCAAAGTACCGTTGCGCGCAGAAATCAGTGAGCGCAATGTAATTTTTAACGCAAGTCCGTCATTTTTGTGCGGACTGCGCACAACAGACGTACGTTCTGACGGAAGACAAGGTAGTGACCGTCATTTTTGACGGATCTAGTAAAAAAAACGTGTGCATCGACCTTCTCCGTTGTGAATCCGCAGTTTGGACGGTCAGGTCGTTACAATTTGCCGTTACCACCAGCTTTTCAAAGACGTCAAAATTATGCGCGCAAACGTTGTCCGTTAAATTTTGCGCTAAGATTGTAATACCATGCGCGTACCAGCGCACAAACGCATTTGCGCTCACAATGTTAAGTATAGGACGCGCGCAGTAAATTGCGCTCGCAAAGAGTTTGCGCAGGGTCACTCGCGTTAGACGTTAACATAATACGTAATACGACGTTCAGCGCAAAGGGTTTTGCCCCTCGCGTTAATGCGTTTTTGCCCGCGTGCACAATTCTGTAGGCTTGTGCACCGATTTTTTTTTCGTTTAGATTCAGTTCGATTTGTTCGGATGTTTAAACTTTTCGATTCGGCTCGTTTCGACCGATTGCTGTTTCGATTCGGTTTGGATCGTTTTTCGTGTACATTTTTTTTTCAGAATATCGACCATTTTTAGTATTTTCGGGTCACTTTGCTCGTTTTTTGTATCAACTTTTTGGAAATTTCGGAAATTTTATTTTTTTTCGGAACGTCTGTTCTCCTCGTTTCAAAGTGTCTACGATAATTCTGGCGATTCTATCGTGTTTTTTTTTATTAAATAAAGATCCTTTTTTTCTTATGAATAATTGAATATACATCTCACAACTTTATTTAATCATATTAAAATGGTATGAAAGCCAAGGAACAAAAAAAATGAACAAAACCATTTAAAAAACGCTAAACTGACCCGAATGCCACAAGAAACAAGTGATACGCATTTACAAATACAAAATTTACAGAATCAGCGATATAACCGATAATAGTTAAATATACGATGTCCAGAATTACCGAAATGGAACCGAAATCACGAATGGAACCGAAATCATGAATAGAGCAAAAATAAATTTCGATTTGACACATTTCAAGTCCATTCGAAAATTCCGAGAATTTTTCGTTTCGGCTCGGAAAACTTTTCGGATCTATCGGTTTTCGGGTCCGATCCGATTCGGAAATTCGGCCGAATCCGAAAACACGAATCTGGAAATTTTGTGAAAATTCCGAAATTCCGAAACCCGAAACGCACATCCCTACAATTCTGAGCAATTCTGGGCCCTATATGTATACTTCCTTATGTTTTAACAGTCATTGTTTGGCTCTACCCTGTGCAGTATAAAAAAAAATAAAAGATGGTAAAGCTCTCTCTCGTTCCTCCACAGATGGAAGGTCGGCCATGACACCCAACGCAGTTTAACAAGTTCATAACCTCTGTGACATAAGACTCTTTTACAGATGAAAGGTCCTCTATGCTTTGCTGTGAGGTAATATTTTAAGGGATCGGGTAATTTATAGGGGGCTAAACAAAAATGACACTTTCATGGCTGGTATTTAAAAGCATGGTTAATGGTTACATTGTGTGAAAGATTTACAGAGTAAAAACACAGTTTAATCGTTTTTAACCGATATTAAGCTTCTTTGAAAGGTAGATTTTGTGAAAAATTAAGTAAAACAGCTTGCTGAGGATACACAGCAACCTTCGATGTATATATATATATATATATATATATATGTGTGTGTATCAAATATACTGTTACAGACAGTACGTAAATCATACACGTTATTATACTAATAACATTAGACTTGACGTGAGAGATAATTATCATATATTTATGAGTTGTTAAGTTAGACTTTTTATCACTAAAGGGGCTGCGGATATAAATTCTGAAGAAAGTAACATGTATATATGAGCAGAGTACATTCTTCTGGAATAAACGACGGTTGAAATATAATCTGGTGATAAACCATTCTTATTTTTCGTGACAGATCTGGAGTTTTTGAACGTATTTTACTTTGGGAACCTTGAGAATAGGAATACTTTAATTTTTGATCACTGCGGACTATTCATGTTGGTTGAGTAGAAACTTTCTTTTCTACCCGTCAATGGTTATTTAATTGGTCAATTATCTTTGGTTTTCAGAAGGTGTCATGTGGAGCAGGAACCCGCGAAAACGCAGTTCATCCACTATTTTCTCAGAAGGAGCGGAGTTCCCGTTTGGTCTACACACTGAGAAGCTGTTATTAGGTTCCGATCATGTGTTTCCTTATTAAGTCACCAGATATATATGATATAATTATTACAGGTTTTATAAATGATCACTAAAACCCAGCCTGTCTTTGGGCTCCTTCAAGCTAAAACTAGTGTCAGCGTTAGCTTAATGGAGGTCATTGCGCTGCGCCCACATCGCCTTTGAATCGCTAACGGGTTAAAAAACCTATTAGCGCTCGTTAATTTGCGATTCGTAGTGCGGGTTTACTGTACATTGCGCTCCCTATACCTAACATGGGGAGCGGAAAGTGAAAGCACAGATTCACTAGCATCAAGATCACTTGGTCCTAACTCTAGTTAATAAGAGCTGGCGCTAACGAAAAAGTTACCACCAGCTCAGAGGTGCAGGTAATGGATTGCGCTGCTGCAGAATCCGCTACCTGCAGCTCAAACCCCCAAATTTGCATGCTCACCGCTCTTCCCACAGCGAGAATGTTGGCCTAATCCGCTGCTTCTGGCCGCTGGCAGCAGAGAGAGACTGGGGGAAGAAAGTCCCCTGTCTCCCTCCGCGATCACTCCGCCAACCAGCAGGATCTCGCGAGAGGCGAGATCCTGCCAGTCATGTGACCCGGCAGCACGATCCCCATGGAGTCCTATGGATGCCGTGGAGGGGATGCTGGGGACGGCGCTGTAGTGCTGCCCCCAGCATCTGCGAGTTTAGTGATCGCTATCGCTAAGGGGCGGGCTGCTGCACTGGGCGCCTGCCACACGATCTGCTGGGGAAACCGGGATGCAAAGGGGAAGCAAATTTTTCCCCTTTGTATCCCTGTTTTAGTGAGGGGCAGCAGATAGTGCCCTTTATTTTTAATCATTGATATCAAACTTGCGAGTTGAGTGGTGGGTTAAGTGTGGCATGCCAATGGTTAATTGAGAAGCAGAAATCTTGGAGAATTCCAGCACTTATTTTGTTGAGGACTAAACCCTTGGTTTTCAGTCAACACAATGGCTTTGTGGGGGATGTATTTTATGTAGCATTTTACAGATGACACGGGCAAATGCTATGAAAAAGAATAGAATGTTCATCTAAGAGCAGAGTGCATGAGGTGTCAGTGTCAGACGGAGGTGTCTTGGATGCAGAGACCACGATGTCCAGATCGTTCACTTGAAAGACTCGACATGAGACAGTTCAATAAAGCAGCCACTTCCAACATTGCCAGAAAGCAAGTGTTCGCAAACAATTACACATTTTAAGAGAAGTACCAGATGATGAAGTGTTGCATGTAGGTAACGTAGTTTGCTCAATCAAGTGAAAACATACTGTCTTACTGTTCAAACTCGCTGACTTTCGGGTCATTTGATGATCGTTGGGGATTAAACACGTTGCCCATACAGCTAAGTCTTCTAAAAGTATCGCTTTCAAGATTTGACGACATTCTTTGGGTTAAGCTTCCCAATATGTACAATTTTTGTATCTATAATGTTGATCAAAATGCCATGGCAAAATATCTACTGTATGTAATGATGGGGTACATTGTAATGATGTGGAGGAAAAGAATAAACCCAACTTTGTAGTTTTTAGGATTAGAGACATCCCTATCTTCAAGGTTATGTTGGAGTATGGGTGAAGAATGAAATAAATACAATAGGATGTAAGAGAGAAGAATGAAACGAGAGAGGTGGCTTTACTAGTGAACTAGGGATGTTGGTAACTATTGTATTGTGTAGGAGGTCCGAGGAATGAAGAAGAAATGCACAGGAGGCGACTATAAAGAATGTAAGGGATACTCTATTGAAAACAGAGTTCCCTTTTTTAATAATTAAAAATCCCTTAAATAATTGGGCAGATGCTGCTGACTGCGTCTGCCCATCTATTTTATTATTTATTTATTTTATAATCGTTTATATTAGGTGATTTTAATGACGTTTTCTCCCTTGTCACACGCGGAACCTCTCTTTGACTCACGGACTCCCAAACCCGGAAATCCCTGATGCTTTTCTGCACAATTTACAATCCTAAGCAACTTCCGTAGCGTAGACAGCACAAATTGTCCAGCGCAACGTGACTTTCACTCTTTACGTACACAAGTTCCGCAGCACTTGCGCAGTACAAATGATAAGAGCCGATCTATCGGCTGAATCTCTGAGAACGATCACTTTCATGGTCTCTGGGCAGTCTTAGAGGGTGACGTTAGCATGCTGGGAAATTCAAAATCCTGTCTATTGGTGACACTGGGTGAGGTAGAGGAAACTCCTCCACTTCACCCTGCAATTTTGTCAAATTGGGTCTGGAAGGAGGAGGAAGGGGGTCTCTCCTCACATCCTGATCTCTTTAAAACAATAAATGGGTCAGAATGACTAGAGCGTCCCTTTAAAATTAAATGGAGTTTTCGGGGAGTGGAAAATTAAATCTTTCTATGTAATAAGATGTGGAGCAAGTTGATTGGAAACATTGTATTGGGTTTGTAAAACATAGGAGTATTTTCTTTTAGAAACGGAAGTTGAGATCGACAATCAATCTCAATATGATAACTGAAATAAAGAATCGTATTCTCAGCAGCCGCTGGGTCTAACCCATGTCACGGCCTTTGACATTGCAGCAAAATGCCGCCTCTGGCAAAGTGCCACCTGGAGCCATGGCTCCATCCTGGAAATGTAAGTTATTCTGAAAAAGAGGGGTTTTGAGGGATCTCTTGGAGGACCGAAGATTAGCGCAGAGCCTGATATGGTGAAACAGGTCATTCCACAGGACTGATGCTGTTCTTCAGAAGCCTTGGAGGTGAGAGCTTCTTCCTCTCTGATCCCCTATGTAATTTTGGGATCAGAAACACTGCTCACTCCTGCTGTCCCTATAATAGTCTAATAGTCTAATATACAATATGTCGGAGCTAATTAAGTGAATTAAATAGAAGCCAGTTGTTCTGATAGCAACACGCTTTAATTAAAATCATGACTAAGAGGAAGCTCCTAACCTAATCCTAGGAGCAGAACTATCCTCCCATTAACTCAATGGTGTTACGCCACCATGACTTAACTGGTCGCCTAGTGATGACATCATTAATTGGAATCTGAGTAATTTTTATGTGGTCAGCGCTGTAAGTCCTTTCCTTTCAACGTTTGATGGAAATTCCTTGCAACAACTGCTGAAGTCATGGAACTACGTTAAAGAAAACATGAATAAGTAACAGCTGTGTGTGAAAGTTTCTAAAAATAGAACATACATTTTAATACTGATTTATTATATCGATAAGTAGCATTACCAAATTAGGTAAAAAGTCTTACGCCTTACGGCTTTCTCTTTGAATATTGCTACATGTTCTCAATTCTTCTTAATTATAAATAACCCTTCTATTTTTTTACCCACATAATTGAATATCTGTGTAGGTTTTGCCCATTTTATATTGAACAGTTTATAGATTTATGAATGGTCAAAACAAAACTGAAATGAAGAAATCATATTCGCAAAAAAATGTTTGCAAAAACAATTACAGTATATATGCACTGAGTGGACAGATTATTATGACCACCCCACCAGTACTTCGTTGGGCCACCTTTTGCCTTCAATACTGCAGCGATTCTTCTTGGCATTGACTCCACGAGATGTTGAAAGGTGATGCGAGGAATCTAACACCATGCCTGATGAATAGCACTGTCCAGTTCTGTGAGATTTGATGGTTGTGGAACCAGCTTCCTGATGGCTCTTTTAACTTCGTCCCACAAATGCTCAATTGGATTGAGATCTGGTGATTGTGGCGGCCACCTAATCAAGGTAAATTCTCCCTCATGTTCTTGAAACCACTCCTGCACAATACGAGCACTGTGGCATGAGGGCGCATTGTCTTTTTGGAAAAAGCCATCTCCATTGGCATATGCCATCAACATAATAGGATCAACTTAATCAGCAACGATGCTTTGGTATGTTGTGCTATTCAGACGTTGTTCCACACGAATTAAAGGTCCCCAAACCAAAACAATGCTCCCACCAGCTTGAAGGAAGTGATGAGCCGAACACCCCCGTGTTCGGTTCGCATTCGAACTCGAAAAATTTCAAAAGTTCGAGTTCGAACTCGAACACGAACCAATCGAACTCAATGCAAGTCAATGGGACTCGAAAGTTCGATTTTTAGAGTGCCCTCCAAGAGGGCATATATGCAAGATATTTGCCATAAAAGGTGTATGGGGGTCCGGGTAGTGCCCTGGGGGACAGGAAACAAGGACAAAAAGTTTTTTAAAAAAAGTTTTTAACCCTTTCGCTGCTGAGGCTTTTCCCGCCCCTGTGCTGAGGTCATTTTTACCGGTTTTGCTCATCATGTTTAAACGTGTTTTGAAGGCTTATTTTAGTATATTACCCAGACATATTATATATCATTCTTTCCGTCAGACTCAGTAGATTCATAATATGTCATTATTATATGTATACGTTATGTCATGTCTGTAAATTAGAACAAAAAATGCAATAAAATATGTATTTTCAATCATTTACAATGTGTAAAGTGTTTTTTTTCACGTTTTAACATGCGAGCAATTGCGGTTATATTTTGTATGGGGTGCGCTTGTTAAAAAAATTAGAGATGGGGTCTCGTTACATTTTTTTTTTGGGGAAAATTACGCGATTTTTAACAAACGCACCGCATACAAAAATCGTTAGTGCAGCATCATTGTTCACATTATAATTGAAATGGGAACAATATTTCTGCATTAACGAACCAAAAAAAGAAAAAAAATGTTTATTTTTTTTTTATAATTTTTTTTAATATATTTTTATTTTTAATTTTAATTTTAATTTTTTTTAAAAAACTTTTTTCACTTTCGTGTTTGGTATCGTTGGAACGGCCATGCTCTGGCCGATCCAACCATATGAAACATTAACCCCTAACTGCCACGGATCGGGAGATAGGGAGTTCATTGGAACTCCCTATCTCCACCGTTGGTGGCAGTTAGGGGTTAACTCTAGGACTGGCGTCATCGTGCTATGCACGATGACGCCAGTCCTCAGGGGGAGTTCCCGGAGGCTTGGCCGACATCCAAGATGTTGGCCAGCTCCGGGAAAGGATCGCGAACCGGCGCTTTTCAGCGCCGATTCGCGATCCAGCTCCCCAGGGGTTAATGCCAGGCACCATTTGGAAGGGCAGGCTGTGCCCTTCCAAATGGTGCCTGGGTTAACCCCCGCAACGCCGCCGATCGGGAGGGAGAGAGGTCCGAAGGACCTCCCCCCCTCCCTTTCAGGCACCTCCTCCGCACATGCGGGGGGGGCGCCTGAATTAGGTGTCATCGCGCTGCCGCGATGACACCTAATTCCAGCGGCTGCGGTTCCGGATGCAGGGCTGACATCGAGGATGTCAGCCCGCACCGGGGGGCCAGCGATCGGCCGGAACCCGGCCGAACGCTGACCCCAATGGGAGGACGCGCTCAGCGCGTCCTCCGCATACCAGCAGTAATGCGGAGGACGCGCTGAGCGCGTCCTCCGCATTGAAGTGGTTAAAGCAACAGTGAGTTTTCCATGAAATAAAGGTTAGGAATAAAAACAAAAAATTCCTTCAAATATCGTGCCTAAGAGGTCCCCATAACCTGCCCGTGAAGTGGCAGATTTGCAGGATGTATAGAAGCATTAAAAAACAAAAAATGACATTTCAAATGATGGTAAATGGTTTTCCTTTAATCTATTCATAAACAACTGCTTGGGGCGGCAGCCTGTATGAAAAGAAGAGACATTGTAGGACACGCAGAACAAGTTTAGTGATTTTTGGGCTAAATTATGGTGAAACTTATGCAGGCTTTGGATGAAAGTAACAATAGGTGCTTTAAAATTGGGCCTTTAGTGTCAGCAACAGTGCCGTCACACCGTAACCCCTTTGTGGTATTGTGGAAGAGTGCAGGGTTGGACCCTGCGGTCAAATATTAAAATGATATGAATCTGGTACAGGCGTCAGTGCACCCAAATATTTTGCCTTTGGTGGCAGCAAGTGCCTTCACACCGTAAACCCTTTGTGGTATTGTGAAAGAGTGCAGTGGTGGAGGTTTTGGGAATGCAGAAGAGATCCCCGATCTATTCAGTTACGTCAGCAACAGGGGAGTGATAGCTGCTGATCCAGGACTGATTCATTTTTATAAATGTCAGCCGATCTACAGAGTCGGTGGACAGACGCACTCTTTTGTCTGTGACAAAACCTCCAGCGGCACTGAACGTCCTTTCAGAAAGCACGCTGGATGAAGGGCAACCTAGTAGCTGCACAGCATATTGACTAAGTTTGGGCCAATCTCAACACCCAGTAAGCCAGTGGATCATCTGCTGTAAAGGTATCCAGGTCTGCCCTTGCCCCTAGGTAGTCCTGCACCATATGGTGAAGGTGCTGGCAATGGGTGCCAACACTTGACGTCCCTGGGCGTCGTGGACTAAAAAAATTTAAAAGGCATCAGTCAAGCAGCCCCGGCCTTCACCGCTCTTCCTCTGATCATCCGCAGCCTCAGAAGCACCTGTGTCATCACTTGGTAACCTACCAGTGCCTGGAAAGTGTTGCTTTAGAGCGTACTCCAGTTGTTTCATCCAGTGCTCCCTCTGTGAGGGCAGGATGAGCTCTGCAACTTTACCCTTGTATCGTGGATCAAGAAGGCTTGTCAACCAGTAATGATCCCTCTCCTTGATAGCACAAATCCTGGGGTCCTTTAGCAGGCTTTGCAGGATAAAGGAGCCCATGCAGCATAGGTTGGAGGTGGCATTAGCTTCCGAGTTTTCCTGGCAAATGCACTTCCTCCTCTCAGCCACGTACTAGTCCTAGGCACACAAAACTCTCCCTTGAGGAATCCCCACCTTTAATGCCCCAGTACTTAAATATTCCTCCTCTTCCTCATCCTCCTCCTGTCTGATCTGAGGACCCACAGGAATGCTGTCTGCGTAAATACTGAGGCCTTGAGAGCTAGGGAAGGCCTCCTCTTCCTCCCGCTGCTCTGTCTTTAGTGCCACATCTATAATTACCCGCAGAGTGCGCTCCAGCAGGAACACTAAAGGAATTGTGTCACTAGTGCATGCACTGTCCCTGCTCACCATCCTCGTTGCCTCCTCAAATGGTGACAGTACAGTGCATGCATCCTTGATCATCAGCCACTGTGGGGGGGGGGGAAACCAAGTTGACCTGAACCTGTCCTTGTGCCATACTCACACAGGTACTCATTGATGGCCCTCTGCTGCTTGTGCAGACGCTGCAGCATTACTAATGTTGAGTTCCACCTTTTGGGCATGTCACAGATCAGACGGTTTGTGGGAAGGTGGAATTCTCTTTGAATTTCTGCCGGGCGAACACTTGCTGGGAATGACCGTCTGAAGTGGCTGCAGACTTTTCTGGCCTGGCTGAGAAGCTCTGGCAGCCCTGGGTACCTGGTTAGGAAACGCTGTACTACCAGATTTAGGACGTGTGCATGGTACATGCGTCAATTTACCCTGGCGTAGGGCAGAGAGAAGGTTGCTGCCATTATCACAGATGACCATTCCCAGCTGAAGCTGGCGTGGTGTTAACCATCTCTGCACCTGCCCCTGCAAAGCTGACAGAATTTCTGGCCCGGTGTGACTCCTTTCCCCTAAACAAACCAGCTCAAGCACAGTATGGCATCTTTTTGCTTGAGCCATTGCGTAGCCCCTGCCACGCATCGGTTTAACTGCCACTTTGCCAGACAAAGAAGGAGGAGGAGGAAGAGGTGGTGGAGCAGACAGACCTCATACAAGCAGCATTCTGGAGGTGTTGTGGATGAACAAGCTCCAGCACAGAGCCCCGTCTTGGATCCCTCCCAGCTGCAATCAGAGTTACTCAGTGTGCCGTGAAATGTAATGGCCCTGTCCATGCTTGCTGGACCACGTGTCTAAAGTCATGTGCACCTTGCTGCTGACTGCCTTTCCCAATGACTCCATAACATTGTCTTCCACGTGCTGGTATAGTGCTGGAATGGCCTTCCTTGAAAAGAAATGGCATTTTGGAACCTGCCACTGTGGTACAGCACATTCAGCAAATTCACGGAAGGAAGCAGAGTCCACCAGCTGGAAAAGCAGCAGCTGTAATGTGAGTAATTTTGCTAAACTGGCATTTAGACGCTGTGCTTGGGGATGGTTGGGACTATATTTTTTCTTACGCTGAAGCAGCTGCGGCAATGTAATCTGACTGCGTAAATCTTCAGTTGATGGGATGCTGTAACATTCTGAGGAAGGACCTGGTACACCCATTACTGTAGCATCATCCCTGTCAGTGGAGGTTGTAGGCAATGACATGGCAGGACATATAGTGGGGGTAGAGACAGATGAGGAGGACCTATGCAAAGTGTTGTGCCAATGGGATGCGTGGCAGGTGGTCATATGTCACCTCAAGCACTTGGTACCCAAGCGTGGGATGTCTTTCCCACGCTTGATCCTCATCTGACATAGATTACAAATAGCAATGCTGCGGTCTGCTGCACATTTCTTAAAGAACTCCCAGACAGCAGACTTCCTGTACATGTGCTTTGAGATAACAGCGCTCTGCACCTGAGCAGCTGTGACTTCTGATGCCTTGGGCTGGCTACGGTTGGTCATAGAGGACGTTCTGCCTCGTTTTTGTTGTGCCTCCTCCTCCTCCTCCCTTGACTCCTCTGTTCGATCAGGCACCCAGGTGGAGTCAGTGACCTCATCATCGTCATCACCCCCTATCTCCTCGTCACTGGAGCCAACCTCGCAATATGCTGCAGCTGCTGGGGGAACATGAGTGCCAGTTCTTTGTGTGTCACTGGCACCCCCTCCCTCTAGGCTGATTTTACTCCCTTCCTCAACCTCAGAGTTTGAATCACAGCACTGGAGTTGCTGCGCATCCTCAAGCAGCATGTCACTGACACTGGAGTCAAACAATTCAGCTGACTCCTCCGTGTATGATAGTGAGGCTACGGCAGGAGTAGCTGTGGACATGGAGGCTGAATTATATGTTTTGGCAGCTGAGGTGGACTGTAAACCACTACAAGCCTGGCTGGCAGAGGGCTCGGAGGATGAGGATGGCCTGGTTAGCCAATTCACCAAATCCTCTGTATGTTGCTGCTGCTTAAGATGACTAGCACTAATTAGAAACAAGGACAAGCGTGCCCCTGCAGAGGATGCACCACGTCCACGACGACCAGGGGCACAGCCTTCCGACACAGAGGCTGCTTGCCCTCTTATCTGTGTCTGGGAGCGTCTACCTCTCCTTTTTGGTCTTTCTGACATGGTGAGTGATATATAGATTAAAGATATACAGAACTCTGATTCAACTCTGTTATAAAAATTGGAGGTATGCAGAACTCTGATTCAACTGTGTTATCTAGATTAAAGATTTCCAGAACTCTGGTATAACTCAGTGAGACACCCTGATAGCTGGCAGCCAGTGACAAGACACAGATTACAATTCCCAGAAACCTCCTATAAATCAGTGAGACCCCCTGATGGGTGGCAGTGACAAGACACAAATTACAATTCCCAGGAACCTCCTATAAATCAGTTAGACCCCCTGATGGGTGACAGTGACAACACAGATTACAATTCCCAGGAACCTCCTATAAATCAGTGAGACCCCCTGATGGGTGTCAGTGACAAGACACAGATTACAATTCCCAGATATCTGCTAGACGTGAGACACCCCAATAGCTGCTGGCAGTGAGAACACACAGATTACAACAATTCCCAGATATCTTGTAGAAGTAAGACCCCCCCAATAGCTGCTGGCAGTGAGAACACACAGATTACAACAATTCCCAGATATCTTGTAGAAGTGAGACCCCCACAATAGCTGCTGGCATTGAGAACACACAGATTACAACAATTTCCAAATATTGTGTAGAAGTGAGACCCCCACAACAGCTGCTGGCAGTGAGAACACACAGATTACAACAATTCCCAGATATCTGGTAGAAGTGAGACCCCCCCAATAGCTGCTGGCAGTGAGATCACACACTAACAGAACAATCTCCTCTCAAACACACGTGCTGGGGCTGCGACGGATGCTTTTTATAGTGTGCTGCGAGACTTAGCTCTGTGAGCCATGATTGGGCAAAATTTGCCCAATCAGGACTCTGAGCCATGATTGGCATAGTCTTGCACCTGTCTTGCACCTGACCTGTGGTCAGGTGCAAGGCTGTAGCCAGTTACAAGCTTCAGGCGAGTGGAAAAGTCTATTGTGGTCCATTGTGGTGCACCTCAATACAGAATGCACCTGTAAACATGTAACCTAGTGACTATATTTCCTACATATTTTTTCTGTTAATCTGTATATTTGTGTTGTTTTTTAATATCTTGCATTGTATTACTTTGTATTTCTGTAACTGTAACACTTCAATGTTCTTGAACCCAGGACATGCTTGAAAACGAGAGAAATCTCAATGTATCCTTCCTGGTAAAATCCTTTATAAATAAATAAATAAATAAATAAATTGTGGGCGTACTCGAACCGAAAATGTGGAAATTTTCGGAGTTCGGCGAATAGCCGAACGGCCGAGGTTCGATGCGAACTCTGAACAAATCGAACCGAACAGCTCATCCCTACTTGAAGGGTTGTACTCATGCATGTGGGGTGCTGCTTTCATGCTGTTTCCACCAAACTCTCACTCTGCCATCTGCATGATGCAACTGGAAACGTGATTCATCCGACCACATGACTTTTTTCCAATGCTCGACTGTCCAATTCTTGTGTTCCTGTGCAAATTGGTGACATTTTATCCTGTTAACTGCAGACAGCAAAGGTGTTCGAACAGGCCTTTTGCTTCCATATCCCATACGATGCAGTGTACGGCCAACAGTGCATTCAGAGATCATTTGAGGGGATCCCTGATTAAGATCTGCAGTTATTTGATGCACTGTCGCCCTTCTGTTGTCTTGTACCAGTCTTGCCACTCTCCGTTCTGCCCTAACATTGACTAGTCGCTGACAGCCACAATTCGCACGTTCAGACCCAGATTTTCGGCTGGCAGTCCAGTCTTTAAACACTTTAACAACAGCTGCTCTTGAACATTTAACGAATTCTGCCGTTTTGCTGATACTCGCTCCATGGCTCCAAGCACCAACAATCATCCCACGTTCAAAAGCTGTTAAATCGCGTTGTTTACCTATATCTTCAGAAAAAAAGTCACATCTACTGTCGTGGTAAACAACCTGCTTCCCTATTTATAATGGTCTGGCCCTCTAGCAACTTCAGCGCCAAATTATAGCTAATTTGCCTAAATTAGTCAGATGGATTTAACAATCAAGAAAGTGATCAGTAAGCGATCCAGGGTCAGAGGGTTGGCACAATGCAGTGGTCGGTGGGCAAAGCAGAGAGTCTGGTACACGATAACATAGGAGCATACAAGTATAGGACTGATCAGGTAGGGAAACACACTCAATACTGAGGCGCGGTACACAGGGGGGAGTGGTCCTTTATGAACACAGGTAGGGGTGTGGTGTGTTTTTTGTGTCTAACTGGTTGTGTACTGGTTAATGCTCTCCATGAAGGCAGCACTTTCCTGGAGATGGTTCAGGAGCAGGCACGGTTCCTGGCATTGGCGTTGTGACAGGCTTATGCAATTTATGGACATATTTTGTCTACTAAATTCCCATATTTTTTAAACAGAGCTTAGGGTTCCACATTTGGGAAAATTCTTCGATGGGTTAAAAACTTGGAAAATTCTAAATGGATTCTGTATATACAGTTGTGTTCAAAATTATTCAACCCCCAATGCTGTAAAGGGTTTTAGGGAATTTAGTGTACATTTGTAATTGTATTCAGAATGAAATCCTACAAGGACTTTTTAAAGAACCATATGCAACTAAAATGACATCAATTGGTTTTGTAATACAGTAGTAAATGTTTCTTTTGTGAATTCTTCATTGAAACAATTATTCAACCCCTTAAAGAGTACCACTCTGAAGAACAGAGGTTCATTCAAGTGTTTTCAATCAGGTATTGAAAACACCTGTGGATGTCACGGAGCAGCAATAAAGCATAATAAGCACCAATTAGGCAGCTTTAAAATGACTGTGATACTCAGCTCCTTCTAGACATTTACTGGTGTGGTTACAAACACGGTGAAGTCAAGAGAATGGTCCAGGAAGACAAGAGAAGAGGTGATTACTCTTCACAGGAAGGGCAATGGCTATAAGAAGATTGCAAAGATGTTAAACATACCAAGAGAGACCATAGGAAGCATCATTCGCAAATTCAAGGCAAAGGGCACTGTTGAAACGCTACCTGGTCGTGGCAGAAAGAAGATGCTGACTTCGACTGCTGTGCGCTACCTGAAGCGTAGAGTGGAGAAAAGTCCCCGTGTGACTGCTGAGGAACTGAGAAAAGATTTGTCAGATGTGGGTACTGAAGTTTCAGCTCAGACAATACGGCGCACACTGCGTAATGAAGGCCTCCATGCCAGAACTCCCAGGTGCACCCCCTTGCTGTCTCCAAAGAATAAGAAGAGTCGACTGCAGTATGCCAAAAGTCATGTGGACAAACCACAGAAGTTTTGGGATAGTGTTCTGTGGACTGATGAAACAAAATTAGAACTGTTTGGGCCCATGGATCAACGCTATGTTTGGAGGAGGAAGAACAAGGCCTATGAAGAAAAGAACACCTTGCCTACTGTGAAGCATGGCGGGGGTCAATCATGCTTTGGGGCTGTTTTGCTTCTGCAGGTACAGGGAAGCTTCAGCGTGTGCAAGGTACCATGAATTCTCTTCAGTACCAGGAGATAGTGGATGACAATGTGATGCAGTCCGTCACAAACCTGAGGCTTGGGAGACGTTGGACCTTTCAACAGGACAATGATCCCAAGCATACCTCCAAGTCCACTAGAGCATGGTTGCAGATTAAAGGCTGGAACATTTTGGAGTGGCCATCGCAGTCACCTGACTTAAATCCGATTGAGAACCTCTGGTGGGACTTAAAGAAAGCAGTTGCAGTGCGCAAGTCTAAGAATGTGACTGAACTGGAGGCTTTTGCCCATGACGAATGGGCGAAGATACCCATAGATCGCTGCAAGACACTTGTGTCAAGCTATGCTTCACGTTTAAAAGCTGTTATAACTGTAAAAGGATGTTGTACTAAGTACTAAGATTGAATGTCACTTGGGGTTTGAATAAAACTGATAATGATGTGAGCACAGAAAAGACATTTGTGGTTATTTCATTATAAATGTTATGTTATATTTGTCTGACCTACACGTGCCTCTTTGATTTAATTGTAAGCAAGATGACTGAATGATCAAAATCAATGTCAAACTGGCCAAAACACTCAATTTCAGTGGGGGCTGAATAATTTTGAACACAACTGTAAATCAAGCTGAGATTGCGTACAGCTCACGGATTATAGCTAGTTTAGTATTAGGGTTAGTGATTACGTGTAGGGGTAGTAATTAGGGTAAGGGTTATTATTTGTGCTTGTGTTATGGCTAGGGTTACTTTTAGGTTAAAAAAGTTAACCCTAGCCCTAATCAACATATTCTACTCCATTTTTAGGTAACAGGGTTATGGCCAAGGTTAACCCTAGTTTTATAAACTCAAACAGTTTTCGATTCTCTCCCACCTCATTCCTAATTTTAATCATCGCTTATGGGGTATGAAAGGTATAACTCATCTTTATTATTTGTATGACTCTCAGGGGTTCATGTCCTTCCCCAGCCTCAACCAGAAGTTCTCTCTGGGACTCACTTTTCATTATTCTTTCCTGAAAATTAGGTCCTGCCTCTCCGCATACCATTTGTTGAAGTTTCCTACCCAAGCAACCTTATTGACCCCGTTTGAGCAGTACTGTGTAGTCCCCTCTTCGGACGTTCGCCCTCTTTCCCTATTGTATCGCCTGTTGGTGTCCTCTACTATGGCGTCCACGTGGCGTTTTATAGCTAACTGAAAAATATATAGGGTTCAAAATCTCTGAATCCACCTGGGCTGATTGTTTTCTACTCGATACTTCTACATTCCGGTGTATATCTTTGACGGAGGCTAGGAAGAAGATATTATACAGATGGTATATCACGCCTGATAGGGAACACCATTTTAATCCCAGGGTTTCGGCGGTGTGCTGGAGATGTGGAGAGGGAATGGGTTCCTTTTTCATATATGGTGGTCTTGTAGATTGATCACTCAATTCTCCATTTTTGTCACCCACTTTAGCTCTGAGGTTGTGGGCTCAGAGGTTCCTGCTCTCACAGAAATTCTTCTCCTCCTCCAGATTCTGCCCGACTCCCTTTCCTGAGTGCAAAAGCAATCCTTGGGCCCACGTGCTGTCAGTGACAATGACCTTGGTCGCTGCTAGATGGAAGTCATCCACTCTACCTATTCTAAAAGACATCACCACACATTTACATGCGTTAAGGCTCCTAGATGGCATAGCCAGAAATATTGCAGGGATTCCACAAATGAAAAAAGATCACTGGTCTATCTGGGATATGTACAATGTTAGACAGGTTTCCTAATGTTATGTATGTCTCTATTGGAATGTAAACATGTAGCATAGTGACTATATACAGAATGCACCTGTAAACATGTAACATAATGACTATATACAGAATGCACCTGTAAACATGTAACATAGTGACTATATACAGAATGCACCTGTAAACATGTAACATAGTGACTACATACAGAATGCACCTGTAAACATGTAACATAGTGACTATATACAGAATGCACCTGTAAACATGTAACACAGTGACTATATTCAGAATGCACCTGTAAACGTGTAACATAGTGACTATATACGGAATGCACCTGTAAACATGTAACATAGTGACTATATACAGAATGCACCTGTAAACATGTAACACTAACACAGTGACTATATTCAGAATGCACCTGTAAACGTGTAACATAGTGACTATATACAGAATGCACCTGTAAACCTGTAACATAGTGACTATATACAGAATGTGCCTGTAAACATGTAACATAGTGACTATATACAGAATGCACCTGTAAACATGTAACATAGTGACTATATACAGAATGCACTTGTAAACATGTAACATAGTGACTATATACAGAATGCACCTGTAAACATGTAACATAGTGCTAAACCTGTCGCAACCCTGATTAATGAATCACTGGCGACTGGATACATACCCATACTCTGGAAGACTGCAAGGGTGGTACCTATCCATAAAAGTGGAGACAATACTTTGGTATCCAACTACCGCCCAATATCACTGCTCCCTGTAATGTCAAAAATTCTGGAAAAATGTGTCTACACTCAATTACGTGATTATTATCAGTATCAGAACTATTTAACCCCAGATCAATCAGGCTTTCGTCCAAACCATTCAACTACAACTGCCCTTTTAAAAGTTTGTAATGATATCCAAGCGGGCATGGAACAAGGAAATCTAACTGGAGCCATCTTCCTTGACTTTGCCAAGGCTTTTGACACAGTAGACCATGGCATCCTATTACAAAAACTTAAAAACTCTGGTATTGGTGATAGTACGTTAACCTGGTTCCAATCATATGTGTCTGACAGGTCTCAATTTGTGTCCATTTCTGACAGCACTTCCCTTCCCCTCCCAGTCACGTGCGGTGTACCCCAAGGCTCGATACTTGGCCCCCTGCTATTCACAATATTCATAAACGATCTGCCCAATGTCTGCAAAGCTTCAACTGTACACATGTACGCAGACGACACGGTAATCTATACCAGCCAACCAAATCTCCCGCAGCTGGAGGCCGTGCTGCAAGAAGAATTCACAGGGGTAGAAAAGTGGATAGCAAATAACAAACTTTTTCAAAATACTGACAAAACGGTTACAATGCTCTTTGGAACCGCACCTAAACTACACAAATTGCAAACACCCCATCTATGTGTTGGGACAAAATCAAATGGCACACTGACCACAGTCACCTCTCTCAAATACCTAGGTATGTGGTTAGACCCAAATCTATCTTTTGGCCCCCACATCGAAAAACTCTCATCTAAACTTTACCCCAAACTAGGTGCCCTGTACAGAAACAAATCCTGCCTGAGCCCCGCGGTAAGAAAGCAGATTGTACAACAAATGCTTATGCCAGCCATTGAATACGGAGATGTAGTGTATGCAGCCGCCCCGCAAACACACCTCCAGAAACTTACTACATTGTATAACTCATTCTGTCGCTTTGTGCTACAATGTAACTACATGACCCACCATTGTGACATGTTAAAAGAACTAAACTGGCCATCGCTGGACTCTAGACGCACCCTTCACCTTTCCAACCTGGTGTTTAAGAGCTTTTCTGGGAAGCTACCAGCCTACCTGAATATGCTGCTTCCCCCGGCAGTTCCCTCATCCTATAACCTCAGATCCAGGACCAGCACCTTACTTGCAATACCGCAATACAAAAAGAAAATGGCTAGATCCTCATTTTCCTACAGAGCACCGCAAATATGGAATAACCTCCCAGACGCCGTCAAATCTTCCCCCAGTCTAAAGTCCCTTAAGAGCTCCCTATTAGCATACCTCAATACGAAATGCACCTGTAAACATGTAACATAATGACTTTATTTCCTCCATATTTATTTTTCTGTTAATCTGTATATTTGGTCTTGTGTTAATATCTTGCATTTTACTATTTTGTATTTCTGTAACCACTCAATGTTCTCGAACCCAGGACATACTTGAAAACAAGAGAAATCTCAATGTATCCTTCCTGGTAAAATCCTTTATAAATAAATAAATAAATAAATATACAGAATGCCCCTGTAAACATGTAACATAGTGACTATATTCAGAATGCACCTGTAAACATGTAACATAGTGACTATATACAGAATGCACCTGTAAACATGTAACATAGTGACTATATACAGAATGCACCTGTAAACATGTAACACAGTGACTATATACAGAATGCTCCTGTAAACATGTAACATAGTGACTATATACAGAACGCGCCTGTAAACATGTAACATAGTGACTATATGCAGAATGCACCTGTAAACATGTAACATAGTGACTATATACAGAATGCACCTGTAAACATGTAACATAGTGACTATATTTCCTACATATTTATTTTCTGTGTTAATCTGTATATTTGTTTTTTTCAATATCTTGCATTTTATTACGTTGTATTCCTGTAACCACTCAATGTTCTTGAACTCAGGACATACTTGAAAACGAGAGAAATCTCAATGTATCCTTCCTGGAAAAATACTTTATAAATAAATAAATAGTATAAGGCTAGGGTCAGACGAACGCATTTTTCACGTTGTCCGTGAAAAAGTGCGGTCGAACGAACGTACGTATTTTTTCCCGGAATACGCGATAGCGGTCATACGATGCGCCTTTTCGTCCGTGATTTTGTACGGATCGTCAATAGAACACTTTTTGTGTCTGGACGTTATGTTAGCCGGACATTAGCAGCGTCTGACGTCTCCTAATCACACACACACGCCGCTATGCGGCCGCAGCGCACTCTGTACGTCAGTAGTAGCGGTTTGACGTTCTCGAAAAAATGCGTTCGTTGGCCACTTGCGTTGCGCAGACGAACTTTTGTGCGGCCGTTCGTCGTATGTTCCCCGGCATTGGACGTCATTTGCTGCTAGCACGGCCGTGATTTCGTGCGGCTAAACGCACGTTAAAACTGCGTTAGTCTGACCCCAGCCTTAATGTGATTGTATTTAGGCAGTGTTTTAGAAAAAATTCACAATGAATAATATTTATTATGACTTAACATGGAAACCTATGATTAAACCCTTAAATAGAAGCTTCATACAGGGTTATTCAGAGAAAGGTGAAACTCTGGAGACATTTTGGAGAAGTGAAAATTCTAGGTCAAAATAGCTGTTTGGAAAGTGAGATAAATGGGACAATTTTTCTTGTTTGACTATTTTGACCTACAGGGTTATTCAGAGAGAGGTGAAACTCAGGAGAATGACTGGAGAAGTGAAAATTCTAGGTCAAAATAGTCAAAACAGTCAAACCAGAAAAATTCTCCCATTTACATCACTTTCCAAATTGGCTATTTGGTCTATATTGTTCATTCTCCTGGCAATTCTCAAGGTTTTCACCTCTCTCTGAATAGCCCGCTAGAGTTTTCACTTTTCCAGACATTCTCCTGGTTTTCACCTCTCTCTGAATACCCCTGCTAGAATTTTCACTTCTCCAAATGTTCTCCAGAGTTTCACCTTTCTCTGAATAACCCTGATAGTGTGGGGGAAAGGGAACTCAGTTCCTCCTACTAAAAGAGTGGAGTAACTGCAATCCCATGCAGCGTGACTCGATCCTTGCCCGAGCCACACGCTAAGCTTGCAAAATAAGCAGAATAGTTTGTCCTGCCGTTAGGCTCTCGGCTGGAGAAGATCTGTGTTAGGGATGTGCGTTTCATTTCGTACCGATTCGTTTTTCTCATGAAACGGGCCGATTCAGGGCTTCGGATTCGTCCGATGTTCCGAACCGGATCGGCACCGAAATACACACCATCCGAAATATTTCCCGATACGAAACGAAAATCTTTTGTTATTTCGTATGGACATGAAATTTGTAAAATCGCAAGTCATTTTCGTTCTACTCGCAATTTCGGTTCCATTTCGGACAACGTATTTTCGTATCATTTCGAGTCCGTTGCTGATTTCGTAATTTCGTATCGCCAGTCACTTTTTTCACTTGTTCCAGTGCTTTCTTTCTGCATCAATAATATATTTATTTAAAATATTTAATTAGCTTTTCCCTAAATCCCCAGTCTAAATAAAGTTGCGCAATGCATATTCATAAGAAAAAACAGGATCTTTCATAAAAAATGATACGTCCGAAGGAGCGAATCGACAGGATTACCGAATCGACCGAAATATCGGAACATCCCAAATACCATACGTCTAAAGTCAAAAAGAAAGCAGATGATCCGAAAAACCGAATTTCCCCGATTTCACGAAACAAAAATCTATACCAAACACCGAGCCAAAACGAAACGAGCCGAAACAAAAATGGGTTGAAACGATCCAAAACAAAACTTTTGAAAAACCGAACGTGCCGAACCGAAACAAAACAAAAAAAAAACGCGTGCACATCTCTTCTCTAATCTGTATATCAGCTCCAGCCAATATCTTAAGGGCAAGAGGAGAATAGGGCCCTCCGTCGTTATTACTCCTTCTTAGGCAGTGGTCTTTTTATTAAACATTTTAGTTATTTTTTTTATTATTCAATAGCTACTTAACATATTCCCAGTTGGAGTTAAAGTCCTAATCAGGGCTTCTTTTTAAAGTTTTTTTTTCTCACATACGACACATTCTAAAATTAAAAGGGCATAAATCCGTTGTGAAAGAAACCTATTTATTAGCGTCGAGAGGGGCTCTAAGCTCTCAGTTTCTACGTAGATTTGAAGCAGCTGAATTTAATGAAGGTCAAGTTGTTTTGTTTCTTAACAACTCCGATCCCACAGCCTCCTCCCGTCACTCCACCCAACATCCGTCAGTCTACGGCTAAGGCAGACATGTGTCTCCACCCAACAAATGGCCATCAGAAGCTACACCCTATAGCCAAAGTGCCTCCAGAGGATACGCTGTAAACTGTTAGTAATCCATCTGGCAACTGAGCTGAGGTTTTCTAGAAAATAAGAGCAGGTAATTGGATATGTGTGTCTGTGTGTATGATTCCATGGAGCAGCGTGACACGCCAGCGTCCTCAGCTGAAAGGAAAATCAGGCATTTCATTTGTGATGGTAGATTTTTGTCTCCTTGTTTCGCAGCGCTGAAAAACGGGTAGGACAAAAACACAAACATACAATTTACAAATGAGTTTGGCTCATGGAGAACGATGGGGAAAGACTACCTTGCTCAAGAGCTTACGATCTAAGAGGAGTCCAAAATGAACACCTCTGCCAGATTATCTATCTCACATTCAGTACCTATCAAACCTTACCCCTCTACAGTCTATAATGAATGCTCTGCCAGACTCCACTACCTCACATCTCTAACCTCTCACATTTCACTCCTCTATAGTTTGTAATGTACGCCTGTCAGACCTATCTACTCCACATCCCACGCCTCTCACACCTCAACTCTCTACAGTGTATAATGAAGGCCTGTCAAACTCATCCAACTCACATCTCATACCTCTCATACCTCACCCCTCTACAGTCTGTAATGAACTCCTCTGTCAGACTCATCCATCTCACGCAAAAACAAGAAAAATTTAGTGACCACTCCCAACAATAAAACGATAAAATTATACGTATCTGATAGGCTTCGTTCAACAGCACTGCCCCCTCAATGCCAACAGGATGTATAAAGGAAAGAGAATTGTGAAGCATAATATGCAAAACAAATCAATACACACATAGTGCAGTTTGCAGATACATCATTTAATATATTATGCCCCCGCTGGATTGGCACTCACAAGATTAATGAATTAAATGGGCACATAACAGGTACTTGGTTACCCTCTCCTGATAAATTGTGTTGCCTCCTGAACTCCGGACCATCAGAATAACGCCAAGGAACTCCTTCAGGCTTGTTTAGTCAGTCAGTGGAACAGGAATCAGGCTCATTGAAAGAAAAACAAACCAGCAGTGGCTCCAATAAAAAACAGATTTTTTTAATTAAAATAACATGAATAAAATAAAAGTTGGAACACCATCCAACGCGTTTCGTCTCTGCTACACGCAAGACTTCATCAGGGATATGGTGTTCTTTCAGAAGTGCAACCGGAAGTGACGAATCGTAAGAAATTAACCAGTCTCCAGCATCCAGTCAACCAGCTGGAGCCTGGTTAATTTCTTACGATTCGTCAATTCCGGTTGCACCAGGAATAAAGGGAAGAGGATCAAAAACTACAAATATGGATGTGCGCTCCATCGTGGGGTGCATTGCAATTCATTAATTGGGACTTATGTGGACAATTAATCAATTATGTGTGTCAGCTGTATCCCCCTTTTTTACCATTGTATGGCTATATAACTGCGTTATTCTGAAAGAACACCATATTCCTGATGAAGTCTTGCATGTAGCAGAGACGAAACGCGTTGGATGGTGTTCCAATTTTTATTTTATTCATGTTATTTTAATTAAAAAATCAGTTTTTTATTGGAGCCACTGCTGGTTTGTTTTTCTTTCAATGAGCCTGATTCCTGTTCCACTGACTGACTAAACAAGCCTGAAGGAGTTCCTTGTCGTTATTCTGATGGTCCTGAGTTCAGGAGGCAACACAATTTATCAGGAGAGGGTAACCAAGTACCTGTTATGTGCCTGATTAATTCATTTATCTTGTGAGTGCCAATCCAGCGGGGGCATAATATATTAAATGATGTATCTGCAATCTGCACTATGTGTGTATTGATTTGTTTTGCAGATTATGCTTCACAATTCATCCATCTCACATCCCATACCTCTCACACCTCACATCCCATACCTCTCACACCTCACATCCCGTACCTCTCACACCTCACATCCCGTACCTCTCACACCTCACATCCTGTACCTCTCACACCTCACATCCCGTATCTCTTATATTTCACATCCCGTATCTCTCACACCTCACATCCTGTACCTCTCACACCTCATATCCAGTATCACCTCACATCCCATACTGCTCGCACCTCACATCCCGTACCTCTTGGACCTCACATCCTGTACCTCTCACACCTCACATCCCGTACCTCTCACACCTCACATCCTGTACCTCTCACACCTCACATTCCGTATCTCTCACACCTCACATCCCACACTTCTCACACCTCACATCCCGTACCTCTTGGACCTCACATCCTGTACCTCTCACACCTCACATTCCGTATCTCTCACACCTCACATCCCACACTTCTCACACCTCACATCACGTACCTCTTGGACCTCACATCCTGTACCTCTCACACCTCACATTCCGTATCTCTCACACCTCACATCCCACACTTCTCACACCTCACATCACGTACCTCTTAGACCTCACATCCTGTACCTCTCACACCTCATATCCTGAACCTCACAGCCCTCACATCCGTAGCTCTTGGACCTCACATCCTGTACCTCTCACACCTCATATCCTGTACTTCTCAACCCTCACCCTTTTGTCAGTCTCTGGAATGGCTCCATGTTTCCTCTAAAATTAAATTCAAATTAATGGAGCCCACGTACAAATCTCTCCATAACCACACCCCTGCCTACATCTCCTCCCTTATTAGCAGGTATGTTCAATCCTGCCACTTCGCTCTGCCAATGATCATATATTATCATCTCCTCGGACCCGCACCCCTCACTCTCGCCTCCAAGACTTTTCCTGAGCTGTCCCCTCTCTATGGATCTCCCTCTCTCCTAACATTAGACTCTCCCTGACCCTCCAGTCTTTCATGAGGTCTTTAGATACACATTACTTCAGAGATGCCTATCAACTCACCCCATAATCCCCATTGTACTTTTCCTGATCTGTGTCCCATACAGCCCCATTACTTCTCAGACTCTGTTATTTACTCAGACCTCTGTGAGTCACCCCAGTTCTCTTAGAGATACATGATTATACATGATTAAGGTCTCTTAGGACCGAAATGTCGTATTTTAATCTGCAGTAATTTTTTTTCCTAATAAATCCGTTGGATTGCATTTCCTGTGTTGCACACCATTGTGGATTTGTGGATGTTTTGGAGTTACAGGCAGACCTCGCTGATGTTGCACTGGATCTCTCCACTAGCCAGGATCAGGCTCTCCCTGGGAAGGTACGCCACGCACTCTACGTTTTGTTCTTTACCCTTTGTACAGTGGTACAGAGTTTGGTGGCGCTAAATAATTGTAATTGTGGATGACTTTCTCTGAAATAGCTGCAGCCATTTCTCAGTGTTTAAAACAAAAGTGTTATTCTGAATTTGCAAATTTTGTAGGAACATGTCATTTTGGGAGACCCTCTTGACCTGCAAAGAGAGAATCATTCCTGTTGCTTCCTGAAATATTTAGTCACACGTAGAGCACATGGACCCGTGGTTACACCAGTTGCCAAAGCTAAGGATGATGAGTAAATCCTAGGTGTGGCCAGGCTTACCCTTTCCTTTCAAGTCCGTCATTTGTAAAAAAAAACATAGGATATGACCAATGGTTTATCTTCATAATACATATCAAAAAGAATGATATTAAGTGAGAATACACATTTCTTAAAGATAACTAAACCAAGCTTAAAGCATAATTTCCGTATGAAGGAAACGGACCCTCCTCCTTATTCAGTCCAGATGCTGATGCATTGGTGACTAGAGGTGCATTGGGATGTGGCTACATTGCGACAGCTCTCCAGTGGCTGTAACCATGGCGATTATTTGACGTATTAAAGGTTTTCATTAACTGAAAATAAAACAATCCACTGAGGTTTGATTGTGAAAGCTGTTACTACGTTCTGACTAATCTATTGCATGTCTAGGGAGATGAGATCCAGCCAGTGGTTACTTAAACTTCTTTACTAGGTAGGCTAATAGAATAATATTGTTAAAACGTAATAATTATGTTACTCGTTGAGCTGTTCAGGCTTTTTGTGATGGATAGGACTGAGCCCATGAATGTAATCAAATATTGCATTGCAAGATCCATCCAAAACCCTCTTGAGAGGTTACAGTGTTAGCACTTGATATTAAATCATTGCAGTAACACAGTAGAAATATTTTAACAAAAAATCCAAAATAAACAAAAATGTGGCAATTTGGTACGATTTTGCCTATTTTCAGCATGTGCGTCTAACATACCTTACTATTCACCTAATTTGTAAATTAACAGTATGTTATCGAGGCATAAAGGATAGCCCAAATTCTAGGTGGTGTCGCTGATCTTGCACAATTTCACACTGGGTCTGTACTATCAGCATACAGGCAGAACTAACTTTTGTGCCAAATACATTAAATGTTAACAAAGAAAAATAAAAAAAATGGTCAATTAAATGCTCGAAACATAATAATAATAATAATACCCTCCTCTGGAAAATGCGGGACAACTGGAGCATGTTAGAAGATAGATTATTGGCAGACACACTGTCAAAAATAGATGCTAGATTGATTGATAAATAGATAGAGAGGTGAATTGAAAATAGATTGATAGATCTATGAATAGATGAATCATAGACAGACAAATTTAGACAAACAGACATGGGTAGACAGACATCTATAGATAGATTATAAGTAATAATTGATAGATATGGATAGATAGATATGGATAAATCTGTCTGTCTAGCTATGTCTGTCTATGTCTGTCTATCTATCTCTGTCTGCCTGTGTCTAGCTATGTTTGTCTGTCTATCTCTGTCTGCCTGTGTCTAGCTATGTCTGTCTATCTATCTCTGTCTGCCTTGTCTAGCTATGTTTGTCTGTCTATCTCTGTCTGCCTGTGTCTAGCTATGTCTATCTATCTCTATCTATCTCTGTCTGCCTGTGTCTAGCTATGTCTATCTATCTCTATCTATCTCTGTCTGCCTGTCTAGATATGTCTGTGTCTATCTATCTCTATCTATCTCTGTCTGCCTTGTCTAGCTATGTTTGTCTGTCTATCTCTGTCTGCCTGTGTCTAGCTATGTCTATCTATCTCTATCTATCTCTGTCTGCCTGTGTCTAGCTATGTCTATCTATCTCTATCTATCTCTGTCTGCCTGTCTAGATATGTCTGTCTATCTATCTCTATCTATCTCTGTCTGCCTTGTCTAGCTATGTTTGTCTGTCTATCTCTGTCTGCCTGTGTCTAGCTATGTCTATCTATCTCTATCTATCTCTGTCTGCCTGTCTAGATATGTCTGTCTATCTATCTCTGTCTGCCTGTGTCTAGCTATATCTGTCTATCTATCTCTATCTATCTCTGTCTGCCTGTCTAGCTATGTCTGTCTATGTCTGTCTATCTATCTCTGTCTGCCTGTGTCTAGCTATATCTGTCTATCTATCTCTATCTATCTCTGTCTGCCTGTCTAGCTATGTCTGTCTATGTCTGTCTATCTATCTATCTAGATGGATGAAGAGGTAGATATAGATAAACACATTTGGCGCCTAGATTCATTATTGATAAACATAAAGACTGATAGATTGAGATGCATTATATTACTATATTACTATATATTCTATGTTTTCCTAGCAGTTTAAACCTGTGTATGCTTTATTTTATTCATTATATTAAGCATGCATCAAAATGTTTTAAAAAAGCAGCCGGCTCAGCGAGTTGGGTATAAAATAAAAAAGGAGCACGGGTTGAAATACAAAAACATTTCAAAAACATGACTTTCCCAAAATCGCCTTTTACGCTCCGGAAATAATTACAGTATACGGTCTGTAAGCTTTTGAAGATATAATGAATTTACTGCCAGGAAGTTCAAACTAACTTTTTCAGATGAAACATCTCCTTGTGACTCAATGTCTGCAGAATGTGTATGTGATAGCCGGGTCACTCTAAGGCTGCTTATTGCGCTCCTTGTCTAAATGAATCACATGCGATTATGTTAAAAAGAATAAAATCTGATTCACATGCTTAGTCTGTAACACCAGGACTGGTAACGTGTTTCATGCGATAAAGATTGCATCTCTTGCGTCAAAAAAGAACAGAAAAAAAACACTCTATTTTCCGACATCATCTGTCATGTGAAAGTGTGTTTTTTTGTATTTCGCCACCGGGATTACTATTTTATTTTGGCACACCCGACAAATATGTCTGACGGTAACGTTTTCCCTGCAACATGTTACCCTCCCTAACCAGTTAAAATTTCCTGAAACAAAGTGATGTCATTGATTCTGTGAAATTACCCAAGGAGGGATCTCCTTCTGTCTGCTGTAACGTTTTGATCATTTTATATATATATATATATATACACTGTATATACAAAAAAGCCAGAGGCAACCTGCATAAAACCATTATAGGTAGTATACATGCCTGGGTGCAAAAATCCAAGAAAAATACAAAAACCACCAGAAAGGAAGACTCCAGGAATTAAGATTCAAATAAAAGGATGATGCTTTATTAAACGATCATTAAAATGTACCCACCACATATTTTAATGATCGTTTAATAAAGCATCTTCTTTTCATTTGAATCTTAAGTCCTGGAGTGGGTCCTTTCTGGTGGTATATATACTGTATATATATACAGTTGTGTTCAAAATTATTCAACCCCCACTGAAATTGAGTGTTTTGGCCAGTTTGACATTGATTTTGATCATTCAGTCATCTTGCTTACAATTAAATCAAAGAGGCACGTGTAGGTCAGACAAATATAACATAACATTTATAATGAAATAACCACAAATGTCTTTTCTGTGCTCACATCATTATCAGTTTTATTCAACCCCCAAGTGACATTCAATCTTAGTACTTAGTACAACATCCTTTTACAGTTATAACAGCTTTTAAACGTGAAGCATAGCTTGACACAAGTGTCTTGCAGCGATCTACGGGTATCTTCGCCAATTCGTCATGGGCAAAAGCCTCCAGTTCAGTCACATTCTTAGGCTTGCGCACTGCAACTGCTTTCCTTAAGTCCCACCAGAGGTTCTCAATCGGATTTAAGTCAGGTGACTGCGATGGCCACTCCAAAATGTTCCAGCCTTTAATCTGCAACCATGCTCTAGTGGACTTGGAGGTATGCTTGGGATGATTGTCCTGTTGAAAGGTCCAACGTCTCCCAAGCCTCAGGTTTGTGACGGACTGCATCACATTGTCATCCAATATCTCCTGGTACTGAAGAGAATTTATGGTACCTTGCACACGCTGAAGCTTCCCTGTATCTGCAGAAGCAAAACAGCCCCAAAGCATTATTGACCCCCCCCCGCCATGCTTCACAGTAGGCAAGGTGTTCTTTTCTTCATAGGCCTTGTTCTTCCTCCTCCAAACATAGCGTTGATCCATGGGCCCAAACAGTTCTAATTTTGTTTCATCAGTCCACAGAACACTATCCCAAAACTTCTGTGGTTTGTCCACATGACTTTTGGCATACTGCAGTCGACTCTTCTTATTCTTTGGAGACAGCAAGGGTGTGCGCCTGGGAGTTCTGGCATGGAGGCCTTCATTACGCAGTGTGCGCCGTATTGTCTGAGCTGAAACTTCAGTACCCACATCTGACAAATCTTTTCTCAGTTCCTCAGCAGTCACACGGGGACTTTTCTCCACTCTACGCTTCAGGCAGCGCACAGCAGTCGAAGTCAGCATCTTCTTTCTGCCACGACCAGGTAGCGTTTCAACAGTGCCCTTTGCCTTGAATTTGCGAATGATGCTTCCTATGGTCTCTCTTGGTATGTTTAACATCTTTGCAATCTTCTTATAGCCATTGCCCTTCCTGTGAAGAGTAATCACCTCTTCTCTTGTCTTCCTGGACCATTCTCTTGACTTCACCATGTTTGGAACCACACCAGTAAATGTCTAGAAGGAGCTGAGTATCACAGTCATTTTAAAGCTGCCTAATTGGTGCTTATTATGCTTTATTGCTGCTCAGTGACATCCACAGGTGTTTTCAATACCTGATTGAAAACACTTGAATGAACCTCTGTTCTTCAGAGTGGTAGTCTTTAAGGGGTTGAATAATTGTGTCAATGAAGAATTCACAAAAGAAACATTTACTACTGTATTACAAAACCAATTGATGTCATTTTAGTTGCATATAGTTCTTTAAAAAGTCCTTGTAGGATTTCATTCTGAATACAATTACAAATGTACACTAAATTCCCTAAAACCCTTTACAGCATTGGGGGTTGAATAATTTTGAACACAACTGTATATATATTTGCAATAAAAAGTATGTGAACCCTTTGGGATTACGTGGAGTTTTGCATGAATTGGTCATAAAATGTGCTCTGATCTTCATCGAAGTCACAACAATTTGAAAAACACATCTGCTTAAAATAATACAACACAAACATTATATGTTTTCATGTTTTTATTGAACAGAACATGTAAACATTCACAGTGCAGGGTGGAAAAAGTATGTGAACCTTTGGACTTAATAACTGGTTGACCCTCCTTTGGCAGCAATAACCTCAACCAAACGTTTCCTGTAGTTGCAGATCAGACCTGCAGAACGATCTGGAGTAATTTTGGACCACTCCTCTTCACAAAACTGTTTCAGTGTAGCAATATTCTTGGGATGTCTGGTGTGAATCGCTCTCTTAAGGTCATGCCACAGCATTTCAATCGGGTTGAGGTCAGGACTCTGACTGGGCCACTCCAGAAGGCGTATTTTGTTTTGTTGAAGCCATTCTTTTGTTCAATTACTTGTATGGTTTGGGTCATTGTCCTGTTGCATCACCCATCCTCTGCGGAGCTTCAGTTGGTGTCACAGGCTGGGCCTAGCATGTGTGTGCAGGAGTATGGGTGTGAGCCCAATATGCAGCGAAATAGCAGCAGAAGACTGCTATTAATACAGACTGCTTTTTATCTACAAATAAACAGACAGAACTATAAACACAGGAATACAGAGAACATAGAATAGCAGGGGGAAAACGGGGCAAAGGAGGATACCGATTATGAATGATGGTTCAGAGCAGAGGGAAAGCAGGAATGTCTTTGGTTCAGAGGGGTTCCAGACAAGGATCTCAGGAGTTCAAGAAAGCAGGTCTACTCTAGGCAAGGCTAGGAACTTCAATGAGGAAGTTTAGAGTAAGGGGCGTAGCTTCCTTTTATGCAGGGTAGATTAGGGAGGATGAAGGGCAGGTGAGGTTCCAGGTGCATCATGCAAATCAAAGTCCAGGAAAGCATATGGAGACAAAAGTCCTGGAACCTGCATATAGCAATGCAGGACAAGGCAAAAAGGAGAACAAAAGGGGGGCACCAGAGGGTCTGAAGGTTCGGACCGTGACAGTTGGCGGACAGATGGTCTTAAGTTTTCCTGCAAAATGTCTTGATAAACTCTGGAATTAATTTTTCCATCAATGACAACAATCCGTCCAGGCCCTGAGGCAGCAAAGCAGCCCCAAACCATGATGCTCCCTCCGCAATGTTTTACAGTGGGGATGAGGTTTTGATGTTGGTGTGCTGTGCCTGTGTTGTGTGTTTTTTCCAAACAAATCAATTTTGGTTTCATCTGTCCACAGAATATTTTGCCAGTAGTGCTGTGGAACATCCAGGTGCTCTTTTGCAAACTTCAAATGTGCTGCAATATTCGTTTTGGACAGCAATTGCTTCCTCTGTAGTGTCCTCCCATGTACTCCATTCTTGTTTAATGTTTTCCTTATTGTAGATGTGTCAACAAAAATGTTAGCATGTACCAGAGATTTCTGTAAGTCTTTAGCTGACACTCTAGGATTCTTCTTTACCTCATTAAGCATTCTGCGCTGTGCTCTTGCAGTCATCTTTACAGGACGACCACGCCTAGGGAGAGTAGCAACAGTGCTGAACTTTCTCCATTTGTAGACAGTCTGTCTTACCGTGGACACATGAACATCAAGGCTTTTGGAGATACTTTTGTAACCCTTTCCAGCTTCATGCAAGTCAACAATTCTTGATCGTAGGTCTTCTGAGAGCTCTTTTCTGCGAGGCATGGTTCACATCAGGCAGTGCTTCTTGAAACCAGTAAACCCAAAACTGGTGTGTGTTTTTAAAGGGCAGGACAGCTTTCAGCAACACATCCAATGATATCACACTGATTGGACTCAAGGTTGGCTCACTCCTGGCTCCAATTAGCTCTTGGAGAAGTCATTAGGCTAGGGGTTCACATACTTTTTCCACCCTGCACTGTGAATGTTTACATGTTATGTTCAATAAACACATGAAAACATATAATGTTTGTGTTGTATTATTTTAAGCAGACTGTGTTTGTCACATTGTTGTGACTTAGATGAAGATCAGAGCACATTTTATGACCAATTCATGCAAAACTCCACGTAATCCCAAAGGGTTCACATACTTTTCTTGCAACTGTATATATATATATATATACACATATACAAAATACAAGGAAAGAGCACTCTATATCAATGACCACCTTCTTCCATCATTTTCTGTGGCAAAAAAAGCAGTTTTAAAAAATGTTCAAAAAAATCTAACTTGAAGAAATCTGCAATTAAATTTACAGGATCGATGTATGGCAGGATGAATGCAGTATGTTATCAAAAAATACTGGAGGAAAATTTGCATTCATCAGCCCGGAAGCTGCGCATGGGACGTACTTGGACATTCCAACATGACAATGATCCAAAACACAAGGCAAAGTCGACCTGTCATTGGCTACAGCAGCATAAAGTGAAGGTTTTGGAGTGGCCGTCTCAGTCTCCTGACCTCAATATCATTGAGCCACTCTGGGGAGATCTCAGACATGCCGTTCATTCAAGACGGCCCGAGAATTTACAGGAACTGGAGGCTTTTTGCCAAGAATGGGCAGCTTTACCATCTGAGAAGATAAAGAGCCTCATCCACAAATACCACAAAAGAATTCAAGCTGTCACTGATGTTAAAGGGGGTAATACACAGTATTAAGAACTGGGGTATGTAAACTTTTTTGATCAGGTCATTTGTGTTGTTTCTGTTGTCATTATGATTTATAAAGAGTAAACACACTTGATTGATAATAAATTGTGGGCCCCTGAGGCTGGGGGGGCCCCACAAGCCACTGCCTGCGATCCAGGGGCAGACTGAGCCGAGGGCCCCCACAGGTGGGTAGGGCACATCATCATAATGCTCTTGCGGCTTGCCTTATCCTCAGCTCCGGTAACGGACTCGGAGTCCGAATCCGAAGTTGTCTGCGTAGCTGACTAGGTACCTTCCAGGACCCGCCACCCGCCGGTTTCTATACCCCCTGTATTCGAGCGTTTCATCTTCAAGACGACCTCCTCACGTGCTGCTACTGTCTCTGTGCTGGGAGGAAGTGATCATATAACGTCACTTCCTCTCAGCACTCCACCATGAGATGCAGATGCCACCGAGGAGAGAGATGTGGCTCAGGAACCCAGCGGCGCCCCCAGGTTCACCGAAGGTGAATTGAATTGGGGGGGTTAATGAAAAGAATGGGGATGGGGTTAATGAAAAGAATGGGGGTGGGGGGTTTAATGAAAAGAGTTGGGATGGGGGTTTAATGAAAAAAGTGGGGATGGGGGGTTTAATGAAAAGAGTGGAGGTGGGGGTTTAATGAAATGAAAAGAGTGGGGGGTTGGGGTGAAATGAAAAGAGGTGGGGGTTAATGAAAAGAGTAGGGGGTTGCTCGTATTGTGCAGGAGTGGTTTCAAAAACATGAGGGAGAATTTACCTTGCTTAGGTGGCCCCCACAATCAACAGATCTCAATCCAATTGAGCATTTGTGGGATGAAGTTGAAAGACAGCTGGTTCCACAACCATCAAATCTCACAGAACTGGACAGTGCTATTCATCAGGCATGGTGTCAGATTCCACGCATCACCATTCAACATCTCGTGGAGTCAATGCAAGAAGAATCGCCGCAGTATTGAAGGCAAAAGGTGGCCCAACGAAGTACTGATGGGGTGGTCTTAATGAGGGATGAGCCGAACACCCCCGTGTTCGGTTCACATTTGAACTCGAACAATTTCAAAAGTTTGAGTTCGAACTCGAACCGAACTCAATGCAAGTCAATGGGACTCAAAACTTCGATTTTTAGAGTGCCCTCCAAGAGGGCATATATGCAAGATATTTGCCATAAAAGGTGTATGGGGGTCCGGGTAGTTTCCTGGGGGACAGGAAACAAGGACAAAAAGTTTTAAAAAATAAATTTTTAAAGGGACAGTGAGTTTTCCATAAAATAAGGATTAAAAATAAAAACGAAAAATTCCTTCAAATATCGTGCCTAGGAGGTCCCCATAACCTGCCCCTGAAGTGGCGGATTTCTAGGATGTATAGAAACCTCGCCATCAGAGACCCACACACGACACCTAGCCACCCTTAAGGGGTTAAAATGCACAGGGACTGGCTACTATCCTGTTAGATGAGGGAATGTATTATATGTATAAAGCAAGGTATATATGACAATGGATAGTCAGAGACTCTAGGGACTCAGCTTGTGCGCTTTATGATAGACATTTTCACGTTGTGTTGTGTTACTAATGCAGAAGCAGCAAGCCCTACCACCACGCTTGCACCAAAACTATAGATCTAACACAATAATAATTGTATGCTCATAAAGGCCCTTCGGGAGAGGTACATTACATACAAATACTGGAATATTACGTTTAAATCTAAGGAGTGTGATAAAGATTTTATTAAGCCCTTGATGACAAATGACGTAACATCTACATCATTAATGATTGGCTTTACAGAACCCTGGTCCTTAAGGGGTTAAACAGCATATCAGAGAAACATGTAGTAGAAATTAACACTTCTTAGAATTCAGAAGCACAGTGTTCATACATGTGCAGGAGCCACACTCAGTCTGCAGGCAATGTATCAAATTCAGGAGACCAGACTAATTAGAAACACCTGTTATTTCCAAACACAAATTAACACCTGTTGTTTACGCCATTTGAGAGCCCTGCTGCGAGCACATGTCATTTAGAGGTGAGAATCTTTGCACCTAGACATTAGGCAGACTGTAAAGCATGCTTTCCTTGTAAGCTAGAAAATCCACATCACCCATTGCAGCATTTTAAAGATGAAACACACAGGCGGCGCAAAAAATCCTATGCAAGTCTCATGCACTCTAAGCACATGTAATTTTGAGGTGTGAAAGTTTCAGAAAAATGTACACGTGTGCAAATATTTTAAATAAAGCCAGAATAATTTTATGACAGTCACATTTGTCTGACAAACAGATAATACATTACGCTGCAGCATGTGTTGACATATGTTGGTAGATGTATGTAATGTGTGTTATGTGTATGTAACATGTTTATGCTATTATACATACCGCTTCTCAACGATGTACACAGTCCGTCTATTGCCTCCCACCGCGTTGACTGCGTCCGTAATCATCGCCCACATGCGTGCCTTCTTGCCCTGGGTAGTTTTTTAATTCAGTATTTAATAAACCGTTGCTTATAATATTCTGCAGTAAAGAGTCTCTTTATTTCTAGATTTTTTTTATTTTTTAAGCATTTTTTATACTTTTTTTCGAACTCGAACCGAACATGCCAAAGAGTTCGACGTTCGCAAACTTTCGAACTGCCAATGTTCGAGTCGAACTCTGAACTGATCGAACCGAACAGCTCATCCCTAGTCATAATTACCTGGCCACTCAGTGTATATATATATATATACTGTATATATATATATGTATATATAAGGTTTATTATTGCTGAAGTCACTTGCACATCACAGCAATTCAAAGAACTGCATCACACAGCTCCTGTACTGCATTCTCCATATGCAGCAAGGAACTCTGGGTAAGACATGCAAATGACATCTGTCTCACTTGTTTGCATCCTGGGTCTGTTTTCACACAGAACCCTTCAATCAATGCCATGCCATACTAGATGGCTTTTTTTAGCAGAGATCAGGTTTATGCATCTGGTCAAAGCCACCTCTGGACAGCGCTGTTTTGGGTTTATTGGACCCTCGTCAGCAGAGGCTAGGCATAACCAGGTGCAGTGGATGCTTGGATCCGTAGGGCAAATCAGTACTTGCTTGGGTTGTGGTGGAGGACAAAAAGTGAGATAAAAAGCCTCCACGCAATAACCAATAAGGTTTATTGTTGCAGAAGCCATTGCAGATCACAGCAATTCAAAGAACTGCATCACAGAGCTCCTGTACTGCATTCCCCATTTCCCCATATGTATACAGTTGTGTTCAAAATTATTCAACCCCCAATGCTGTAAAGGGTTTTAGGGAATTTAGTGTACATTTGTAATTGTATTCAGAATGAAATCCTACAAGGACTTTTTAAAGAACCATATGCAACTAAAATGACATCAATTGGTTTTGTAATACAGTAGTAAATGTTTCTTTTGTGAATTCTTCATTGACACAATTATTCAACCCCTTAACCACTTCAATGCGGAGGACGCGCTCAGCGCGTCCTCCGCATTACCGCTGGTATGGGGGTCAGCGTTCGGCCGAGTTCCGGCCGATTGCTGGCCCCTCCGGTGCGGGCTGACATCCTGGATGTCAGCCGCGCATCCGGAACCGCAGCCGCTGGTATTAGGTGTCATCGCGGCAGCGCGATGACACCTAATTCAGGCACCCCCCCCCGCATGTGCGGAGGAGGCGCCTGAAAGGGAGGGGGGGAGGTCCTTCGGACCTCTCTCCCTCCCGATCGGCGGCTCTGCGGGGGTTAACCCAGGCATCATTTGGAAGGGCACAGCCTGCCCTTCCAAATGGTGCCTGGCATTAACCCCTGGGGAGCTGGATCGCGAATCGGCACTGAAAAGCGCCGGTTCGCGATCCTTTCCCGGAGCTGGCCGACATCTTGGATGTCGGCCAAGCCTCCGGGAACTCCCCCTGAGGACTGGCGTCATCGTGCGTAGCACGATGACGCCAGTCCTGGACTTAGGCTAGGGACAGATGAGCGCATTTTCTGCGGCCACCGTCAAAATGTACGTCGATGCGTGCGCACGCATTTTTTCACGGAATACGCTTAAGTGGTCAGACGATGCGCAATTCTGGACGTATTTCATGACGGTGGGGTAAAAAGAAGTCTAGGGAAATCCGGCTGTTTGAACGTTATGTAGGCCGCACACTAGCAGCGTCTGACGTCTCCTAATCACGCACACACGCTGCCATGCGGCCGCCGCGCACTTTGTACGTCAGTAGCAGCGGTTTCACGTTCTGAGAAAAATGCGTTCTTTGCTGGTTGCGTGGTGTCGGCGCACTTTCGTACGCACCGTACTGCGTATATTGGCCGTCATTGCCCGTTATGTGCTGCTACTGCCGCCGTGATTTAGTGCGTCTGCACGCGCGTTCCGACTGCCCACTCTGACCCTAGCCTTAACCCCTAACTGCCACCAACGGTGGAGATAGGGAGTTCCAATGAACTCCCTATCTCCCGATCCGTGGCAGCTAGGGGTTAAATTTGCCAGAGCATGGCCGTTCCAACGATACCAAACACTACTGTGAAAAATGTTGTAATTAAAAAAAAAATTATAAAAAAAAAATAAACACTTTTTTTTTCTTTTTTTTGGTTTGTTAATGCAGCAATATTGTTCCCATTTCAATTATAATGTGAACAATGATGCTGCACTAACGATTTTTGTATGCGGTGCGTTTGTTAAAAATAGTGTAATTTTCCCCAAAAAAAAATGTAACGAGACCCCATCTCTAATTTTTTTAACAAGCGCACCCCATACAAAATATAACCGCAATTGCTCGCATGTTAAATTGTGAAAAAAAACACTTTACACATTGTAAATTATTGAAAATACATATTTTATTGCATTTTTTGTTATAATATACAGACATGACATAACGTATACATATAATAATGACATATTATGAATCTACCGAGTCTGACGGAAAGAACGATATATAATATGTCTGGGTCATATACTAAAATAAGCCTTCAAAACACGTTTAAACATGATGAGCAAAACCGGTAAAAATGACCTCAGCACAGGGGCGGGAAAAGCCTCAGCAGCGAAAGGGTTAAAGACTACCACTCTGAAGAACAGAGGTTCATTCAAGTGTTTTCAATCAGGTATTGAAAACACCTGTGGATGTCACGGAGCAGCAATAAAGCATAATAAGCACCAATTAGGCAGCTTTAAAATGACTGTGATACTCAGCTCCTTCTAGACATTTACTGGTGTGGTTACAAACATGGTGAAGTCAAGAGAATGGTCCAGGAAGACAAGAGAAGAGGTGATTACTCTTCACAGGAAGGGCAATGGCTATAAGAAGATTGCAAAGATGTTAAACATACCAAGAGAGACCATAGGAAGCATCATTCGCAAATTCAAGGCAAAGGGCACTGTTGAAACGCTACCTGGTCGTGGCAGAAAGAAGATGCTGACTTTGACTGCTGTGCGCTACCTGAAGCGTAGAGTGGAGAAAAGTCCCTGTGTTACTGCTGAGGAACTGAGAAAAGATTTGTCAGATGTGGGTACTGAAGTTTCAGCTCAGACAATACGGCGCACACTGCGTAATGAAGGCCTCCATGCCAGAACTCCCAGGCGCACCCCCTTGCTGTCTCCAAAGAATAAGAAGAGTCGACTGCAGTATGCCAAAAGTCATGTGGACAAACCACAGAAGTTTTGGGATAGTGTTCTGTGGACTGATGAAACAAAATTAGAACTGTTTGGGCCCATGGATCAACGCTATGTTTGGAAGAGGATGAACAAGGCCTATGAAGAAAAGAACACCTTGCCTACTGTGAAGCATTGCGGGGGGTCAATCATGCTTTGGGGCTGTTTTGCTTCTGCAGGTACAGGGAAGCTTCAGCGTGTGCAAGGCACCATGAATTCTCTTCAGTACCAGGAGATATTGGATGACAATGTGATGCAGTCCGTCACAAACCTGAGGCTTGGGAGACGTTGGACCTTTCAACAGGACAATGATCCCAAGCATACCTCCAAGTCCACTAGAGCATGGTTGCAGATTAAAGGCTGGAACATTTTGGAGTGGCCATCGCAGTCACCTGACTTAAATCCGATTGAGAACCTCTGGTGGGACTTAAAGAAAGCAGTTGCAGTGCGCAAGCCTAAGAATGTGACTGAACTGGTGGCTTTTGCCCATGACGAATTGGCGAAGATACCCGTAGATCGCTGCAAGACACTTGTGTCAAGCTATGCTTCACGTTTAAAAGCTGTTATAACTGTAAAAGGATGTTGTACTAAGATTGAATGTCACTTGGGGGTTGAATAAAACTGATAATGATGTGAGCACAGAAAAGACATTTGTGGTTATTTCATTATAAATGTTATGTTATATTTGTCTGACCTACACGTGCCTCTTTGATTTAATTGTAAGCAAGATGACTGAATGATCAAAATCAATGTCAAACTGGCCAAAACACTCAATTTCAGTGGGGGTTGAATAATTTTGAACACAACTGTATATATATATACCGTATATACTCAGGTATAAGCCGACCCGTGTATAAGCCGACCGCCCAACTTTTTCCCAAAAAACCTGTGAAAACGTATTGACTCGCGTATAAGCCTAAGTGGGAAATGCAGCAGCCACTGGTAAATTTCAAAAATAAAAATAGATACCAAAAAAAATAAATATTTAATGGATATTGCCCCAGCTCACACATGGATATTGCCCCAGCTCACACATGGATATTGCCCCAGCTCACACATGGATTTGCCCCAGCACATGGATTTGCCCCAGCTCACACATGGATTTGCCCCAGCACATGGATATGCCCCAGCTCATGGATATGCCCCAGCTCATGGATATGCCCCAGCTCACACATGGATATGCCCCAGCTCATGGATTTGCCCCAGCTCATGGATATGCCCCAGCTCACACATGGATATGCCCCAGCTCATGGATATGCCCCAGCTCACACATGGATTTGCCCCAGCTCATGGATATGTCCCAGCTCACACATGGATTTGCCCCAGCTCATGGATATGCCCCAGCTCACACATGGATTTGTCCCAGCTCATGGATATGCCCCAGCTCACACATGGATATGCCCCAGCTCATGGATATGCCCCAGCTCACACATGGATTTGCCCCAGCTCATGGATTTGCCCCAGCTCTCACCTGGATATTGCCCCAGCGGCAGCCAGCTCTCACATGGATACTTGGATCATGGATCCAGCAGGGGTTGAGGGGGCCCAGATGCCGGGCAGTGAGAGTGCCTGCCCGGTCCTGAACAGCGTGAGTCCGTCCGTGTTGAAGGGGATGCGGCTGCGTGCGTGCGCAGGTCACGCGGTCCGGCCAGTCAGGTGGTACAGAGACTCAGTACCACCTGATTAGCCGGACCACGTGACCGGCTGCGCCTGCACGCAGCCGCTTCCCCTTCAACACGGACAGACTCACGCTGTTCACTCGGGTATAAGCCGAATCACGTTTTTTTGACTCAAAATCTGAGTAAAAAAACTCGGCTTATACCCGAGTATATACGGTACACCCAAACACAAACGTATATAAAGGACAGACACACAACCATATATACACAATATATATACTGTATATATAGCTCAACACTGGGTACAGCACAAAAATTCCAATTGCCTGGTGCACTAATAGCTCATAGAAAAATATATAGATACCTGAAGGAGAGGCACTCGAGGACTTTAAAAATAAAAAACTTTTAGAGCTCTATTACATTCTTCACGCAAAAATACACGGTAAATGCGTGAATTTTTGCGAGAAGCGTTAAAGTTAATGCGCGTAAAATAACGCTGGTATTACAATCCTCGCGCATTATTTCATCTGTCAAAAAATAACACGCGTAAAAAAAGCACGCAAAAATGCGTGCGCATTAAAGTTGCGTGCAGAAATCGGTGTGCGGACTGTTTTTCCACGCGATTCAGCCAATCAGAATTAAAACCTTAATTGTCTCACGTTAAGATTTTGCGCCTGTCAAAGTCAATCTGCGCATACATGCTGCATCAAAAAAAAAAAACACGCACAACTTCTCCATTTTCTTGTTTGGGTATGTGTAGAATGTGTAACTATACGTTGCTGTATTTTTTTTCGGGCTGGTATATTTGGGTTCGGCCAGGCTGTTCAGATTTGCCGTTACCACCAGCTTTTAAAAGACATTAAAACGCTGCGCGTTAAATTTTGAGCATAGATTGTAATACCATCCGCGTACCAGCGCACGAACGCACGAACGCATTTCGCTCACAATGTTAAGTATAGGACGCACGCAGTACAGTACGCTCGTGCAGCGTTCGCACAGGTTTCCCTGCGGTAGACGTATACGCACGTTTGTTGTGCTGACATTGTACTACGACGTTCAGCGCAAAGGGTTTTGCCCCTCGCGTTTATGTGTTTTTGCGCACGCGTTGACATTTGCGCGAAGAATGCAATAGAGCCCTTATTGTTTAAAAATACATATTTCCCATATTTCGGGAAATATATATTTTAAACAATAAAAGTTTTTTATTTTTAAAGTCCTCGAGTGCCTCTCTTTCAGGTATATATATATATATACACACCCAGTGATAAAAAGCCAGCACTCCAAGGTCTTCAATCGTTAAATTAAAAAAAATGTATTAGATATTATATTTAAAAAATCGACATTTCAGCTCTTGATACAGTTACAGTAACAAGTATTTACAAAGCGCTAATAAATTCCGTAGCGCTGTACAATGGGTGAGACAGAATAACAAATATACATACAAGTTAAACAAACAGGACAATAGGAGAGAGGACCCTGCTCAGGAGCTTACCATCTAAGGCTAGGGTCAGACGAACGCAGTGCGAACGCGCGTGCAGCCGCACTTTATCACGGCCGTAGTAGCAGCAAATGACGTCCAATGCCGGGCAGCATACGAAGTACGGCCGCACGGAAGTGCGGCTGCGCAACGCAAGCGGCAAACAAACGCATTTTTTCGATAACGTGATACCGCTAGTACTGACGTACAGAGTGCGCTGCGTCCACTAGCGGCGTGTGTGCGTGATTAGGAGACGTCAGACGCTGCTAATGTCCGGCCAACATAACGTCCAGACACAAAAAAGGGTTTTATTGATGATCCGTATGAAATCACGCACGAAAATGCGCATCGTATGACCGCTATCGCGTATTCCGTGAAAAAATACGTCCATTCGTTTGAACGCACTTTTTCACGGACACCGCAAAAAATACGCTCGTCTGACCCTAGCCTTAGAGAGGGGTGAGCGTGAGAAACTTTAATCAGGACATTGATAACACTGGCTGGCGTTTTCCTGGAATTATTCTGTCTTTAAGTAATTTAATAATCATGACAGAATAATTCCACCATCGACCGGGAAGGGGTCAACCAGCAGAATACTGGGGCTGTGAGGCTGCGGCCTACAAACAGCCTCCCTTCACAGCTCTTCCCGGGGGCTGGTGCTACACAATTCAGAAAGGCTGGCACTATTGGAGGTGTAGTGTAGCTGGACTAGGCCTTCACCAGCATTTCGGTGATAGTTGTCACCATATTAAAGTGCAGGTAATTAGTATTGTGTGTGGCGTGATGGCAGTTTGTCTTATTCTACCGCTGCATGAGGTTTTCACAGTATTTATTGGTGGTCTGCTAGACAATCTCATGGTTGCCGAGGGGGAAATCGTTGCATTTGGTATGTGTGATATCTTATGTAGTTGTGTTTTGCGTAGCAACAAAAAAAAAAACCAGTAAAGTGCAGTGTTACTGAAAATCCGAAGTAATAAACACCGCAGCTGTGTAAGCATGCGTTATTATACCCCAGGCTCCACAGCTATAGATATCACTGTAATATAACACGGGGGTGTGAAGTTACCCAGACACTCGATGTCTGCATCAGGGCTGCTCATGGCTCTCTTTTCTATCCACACCGTTACCAGAAGCAAGTATTTATGAAGCGCCAACAAGTTCTGTAGCGCTGTACAAAAGGTGAGCCATAACAAATATACAAACAAGGTAGACACAAAGAACAGAAGGAGAGAGGACCCTGCTCGAGAGTTTACAATCTAAGTCAAGTGCCAGAGTTCCACTCCATCCAAAATACCACGCTTCCCAGACGTAGACAATCGCAGATGCCCCAGCGACCTGCGTCCTCACAGGATTTTAACCGCACACCGCGCCGTTTGTGATATTTATGAGGCCTTCTGGCTCCCTGGCAGTGGCGTAGCGTGGGGGGGGCTGGGGGGGCCATGGCCCCGGGCGCAGTTTTGTTAGGGGTGCATTTGCGCCCCTAAAACTGGCCCGGGGGTTGAGGAGACCCAGATGCTGGCAACGCGGGAGTGCCTGCCCGGTCCTAAACAGTCCGTCCTGTTAAAGGGGAGGCGGCTGCGTGCAGGCGCAGCCGGTCACGTGGTCCGGCTAATCAGGTGGTACTGAGTCTCTGTACCACCTGACTGGCCGGACCACGTGACCTGCGCACGCACGCAGCCACCTCCACTTCAACAGGACGGACTGTTCAGGACCGGGCAGGCACTCCCGCGCTGCCCGGCATCTGGGCCCCCTCAATGCCTGCCGGAGCTGGCCCGAGTATCCAGGTGAGAGCTGGGGCAAATCCATGTGAGAGCTGGGGCAAATCCATGTGCTGGGGGCAAATCCATTTGAGAGCTGGGGCAAATCCATGTGCTGGGGGCATATCCATGTGAGAGCTGGGGCAAATCCATGTGTGAGCTGGGGCAAATCCATGTGAGAGCTGGGGCAAATCCATGTGTGAGCTGGGGCAAATCCATGTGAGAGCTGGGGCAAATCCATGTGTGAGCTGGGGGAAATCCCATGAGCTGAGGCAAATCCATGTGTGAGCTGGGGCAAATCCATGTGTGAGTTGGGGCAAATCCATGTGTGAGCTGGGGCAAATCCCATGAGCTGGGGCAAATCCCATGAGCTGGGGCAAATCCATGTGTGAGCTGGGGCAAATCCATGTGTGAGTTGGGGCAAATCCATGTGTGAGCTGGGGCAAATCCCATGAGCTGGGGCAAATCCTGGGGGGGCCATGGCCCCGGGCGCAGTTTTGTTAGGGGTGCATTTGCGCCCCTAAAACTGGCCCGGGGGTTGAGGAGACCCAGATGCTGGGCAACGCGGGAGTGCCTGCCCGGTCCTAAACAGTCCGTCCTGTTAAAGGGGAGGCGGCTGCGTGCAGGCGCAGCCGGTCACGTGGTCCGGCTAATCAGGTGGTACTGAGTCTCTGTACCACCTGACTGGCCGGACCACGTGACCTGCGCACGCACGCTGCCACCTCCACTTCAACAGGACGGACTGTTCAGGACCGGGCAGGCACTCCCGCGCTGCCCGGCATCTGGGCCCCCTCAATGCCTGCCGGAGCTGGCCCGAGTATCCAGGTGAGAGCTGGGGCAAATCCATGTGAGAGCTGGGGCAAATCCATGTGCTGGGGGCAAATCCATTTGAGAGCTGGGGCAAATCCATGTGCTGGGGGCATATCCATGTGAGAGCTGGGGCAAATCCATGTGTGAGCTGGGGCAAATCCATGTGAGAGCTGGGGCAAATCCATGTGTGAGCTGGGGCAAATCCATGTGAGAGCTGGGGCAAATCCATGTGTGAGCTGGGGCAAATCCCATGAGCTGAGGCAAATCCATGTGTGAGCTGGGGCAAATCCATGTGTGAGTTGGGGCAAATCCATGTGTGAGCTGGGGCAAATCCCATGAGCTGGGGCAAATCCCATGAGCTGGGGCAAATCCATGTGTGAGCTGGGGCAAATCCATGTGTGAGTTGGGGCAAATCCATGTGTGAGCTGGGGCAAATCCCATGAGCTGGGGCAAATCCATGTGTGAGCTGGGGCAAATCCATGTGTGAGTTGGGGCAGTATCCATGTGAGAGCTGGGGCAATATCCATGTGAGAGCTGGGGCAATATCCATGTGAGAGCTGGGGCAATATCCATGTGAGAGCTGGGGCAATATCCATGTGTGAGCTGGGGCAGTATCCATGTGAGAGCTGGGGCAATATCCATGTGAGAGCTGGGGCAATATCCATGTGAGAGCTGGGGCAATATCCATGTGTGAGCTGGGGCAGTATCCATGTGAGAGCTGGGGCAAATCCCATGAGCTGGGGCAATATCCATGTGAGAGCTGGGGCAATATCGATAACGTGTCCACAGGTTGGGGGGGGGGGGCGCACAATTCTTGGCTGGCCCCGGGCGCTGACAACCCACGCTACGCCACTGCTTCCTGGTCGTTCCTTTGTTAATAGACAAAGGATGGTGCAGCGCCGCACAATATGTATCCACCGCCTCGGCACCCCAGACAGCCAATCACATGATATAGTGGATTCCCCTACACCAATACGCACAAAATGTAGAATATATAACCTGAATCGGCGCAAACAATGCTTTCTGGGGTCCTGGGATCTTGCATTTATATATGCGAGATCCCAGGACCCCAGAAAGCATTGTTTGCGCCGATTCAGGTTATATATTCTACGATCCTTTGTTAAGCCTAGGAGTGTAAGAACCTTGCTTTATGTCCACTTACAGTATATTATCTATATTAAGCTTGTATCATATCATCCATACACATAACAGTAAATGAATTTAAGCAAGCATGGGATAGGCATAAGGCTATCCTAAACAAAAGATAAATCCAGGTAAAGTATCCATGTAATTGGGCAGACTAGATGGGCCGAAAGGTTCTTATCTGCCGACATTTTTCTATGTTTCTATGTTTCTATAAAATAATATACAAAATAACATGAAACCACAAAACACTACGGGCTATTTTACAAACTTCGTGCAAAAACCCTCGCACAGAAGCATGAATTTTTCGCCAAGTGTTAAACTTTTGCACGCGCAAATCACCGCTGGATTTACAATCCTTGCACGTCTTTTTATCTGCAATAACCCGCACAAACAGGACGCGCCCAGATGCTCGCGCAGTACCGTCGCGCGCAAAAATCAGTGTGCGCACTGTTTTTTTCTCGCGATTCAGCCAATCAGAATTAAGAACTACAATTATCTCACGTTAAGAAATTGCGCCTGCCAAAGTCAATCTGGGCATATATGCTGCGGCAATAACACATGCACACACAACGTCTCCATTTTATTGGTTTGAAATGAGTAGAATGTATAACTATACTTTGTCACGGATTTTTTTTTTGGACTGTTGTATTTGGTTTCGGTCAGGTTGTTCAGATTTGCCATTAACACCAGTTTTTAGGAGTTGCTAAAATGTTGCGCGCAAAGGCTATGCGGTAATTACCGCAAAATAGATTGTAATACCATCCGCGTACCAGCGCACATTTGCATTTGCCCTCACAATGTTAAGTATAGGAGGCGCGACGTAAAGTAAGCACGCGCAGGGTTCGTGCAGGTTCACCCGCGGTAGACAATTGTACGCGGTTGTTGCGCTGACTATGTAATATGGCATTCGGCCAAATGGTTTTACCCCTCGTGTTAATGTTTTTTTGCAAAGATTGTAATTTAGCCCCATGGGTTAGGCTTGTGCACCGATTTTTTTTTCGGTTCGATTCGGTTCGATTTTTCGGATTTTTAAACTTTTCGATTCCACTCGTTTCGACCGATTTCGGTTCGGCTCGTTTTTCGGGTAAAAATTTTTTCGGAATATCGACCATTTTTCGTATTTTCGTGTCACTGTGCTCGGTTTTTGTATCAACTTTTCGTGATTTCGGAAATTTTCGTTTTTCGGAATTGTGCATTTTTCGGAATATCGACCATTTTTCGTATTTTTCGTGTCACTTTGCTCGTTTTTTGTATCGACTTTTCGTTTTTTTCGGAAAGTTTTCGCTTTCAGTAAATTTTCGTTTTCAGAAAATTTTCGTTTTCTGGAAATTTTCATTTTTCGGAAAATTTTCGTTTTTTCGGAACGTCTGTTCTCCTCGTTTGACACATTTCAAGTCCATTCGAAAAATCCGAAAATATTTCGTTTCGGCTCGGAAAAAGTTTCGGATCTGACATTTTCAGATCTAAAAATTTTCGGAAATTCGGCCGCATCCGAAAACACGAATTGGGAAATTTCGTGAAAATTCCGAAATTCCGAAACCTGAAACGCACATCCCTACCATGGGTAGCAGCATCAGCCCCAGACAGGATTGAAGACGTGAACCCAGCATTATACTGTCCCTTCAAGGCTTTAATATCACAAGGGACCATTTTTTGGCTGAGTAGGATAACTCAGTGCGCGCCATTAAACATTAGTGCAGGGGGTCAGAAACCTTTGCCCCTCAGATGTTTTGCAACTACATTTCAAATGATGCTCAGCCACTCCTTAGCTTGGCTGAGGATCATGGGGAATGCAGTTCCAAAACATCTGGAGGGCTAGGATACTGGCCCCCGCATTATCAGCTCCATCCTAACAGCTCTAATATGAGAGAGCCTCTATATTAGCAGCTCAACATGTAATATAAAGTCACCGCTAACAATTATCAGCAGCCAACAGTTGCATCTTGTGATGTCAGAGAGAGAAAGCAGAGAGAGCCCTGTGCGGGATTTTGTTTATGCGATGCTGCAGGGTCAGAAGAAGGACACGGGGAAATGTTTGTTCCCAATGACCTTCTGCTTGCAGAAAGAAGGGGAGCAGATCATGCTGTCCTACACAATAGACATGTGCACAGCACAAAATTTTGTTTTGAACTAATGGATTAGTCCTAAAATGCAATTTATTTAGTTGCTAAAGAAATTCGTTTTCAGTTATTTAGTATGAAAACTAATTTCATTCATTGGAAAACCAGTGGATACAATTACTATTGTAGTGGCTCCTCAGAGGGCTGAGATTGCTGCTTGTTACAGTATCTCTCGCTCTCAGCACAATGTGGGCCATATTACATAGTTGGTGCTGACTTAACCAGAGCTGTTGTAAACTTCCCAGAGCTATTATAGCCTATGGAGGATTTCAGTTTACAACAGCTCTGGTTAAGTTAGCACCAACATTGTAATACTGCCCCGTGTCAGGCAAAGCTGTTACAGTAATTGACTGCTGCACATCACAGCGCTCAGAGTTTCAGTAAAACTAGTAAATAATATTTTTATGTAAGAGGTTAGAACAATATTATTTCCTTGTTTTACTGAAACTCTGAGCGCTGTTAGTCAGTTACTGTAACAACTGAGCCTGATACATTGTACTGAGAGATAATGTAACAAGCAGCCGATCTCCGCGCTCACAGATTTAAAGGGCTGAAATAAAAAGGATCCTCTCTATATAATGTTTAGAACATCCTCCTGCATTAATTAATACCCCTCTCTGTATAATGTATACAACATCCACCTGCATTAATTAATACCCCTCTCCGTATAATATATAGAACATCCTCCTGAATTAATTAATGTCCCTCTCTGTATAGAACATCCTCCTCAATTTATACATTTCTCTGTATAATGTATATAACATCCTCCTGCATTAATTAATGCCCCTCTCTGTATAGAACATCCTACTGCATTGGCATGTGGAGGGTGCAGAACTTCGGATGTTGCACTCTTCATTGCTGGTCTCCTTCACTCATCAATGTAATATCACAAAAAGGACTGACACTAAAATGTAGTGCATTTTATTTTAGTTTCTTTCGTTTTTTGTACTGAGCAGTTTCGTTTCTCTTGAGTCATACGAAAACTAAATTATCCCAAAATTCGGACTAAATCGTTTTAGTACTAAAACGAATGCACATGTCTACTACACAAAGCATAAGAAGCATAGGCATGCACAAGGGGTGTGCCTGATGTGCCCAGGCACACCCTAATGTTGGGTGAAGAGGTCCTCTTTCACTTCCTACACTGACATTTTAGATGTCCCTTTTTTGGTTCATGATGAATAACGTGAAAGCTTACTGTATCTCTGATTACAGCTTGTTATTTCTAATGAAAGAATGTGCATTTTGTGCAAACTCTTCTAAACATAAGTTTTCGTTTAATAAATGTTCCATGGTGCACACCCTAATGTAACGTGCTGTGCGCGCCAGTGAAGTTTTACTCTACAGTTGACTGCTGCAAGAGCTGAGCTGTAAGGGGAGTCTGAAATGAATAAGAGTGGCTCTGTTATACTTAACAGCTCACTTATCAACCCCTTCACTACCAAATGATTTTCCAAAAATACACTGGGACCTATTCCAAGGTTGTTGTAAACTTAACCAAAGCTGTTGTAAACTTAACAACTCCATAGACTGGGGCTATATTCCATAGTTGACAATAAGCTAAATACAGGAAACATTACACATAACATTACGCATAATATCTCCGTAGTTAGTTTATTGATGGGATACGCCACTCCATTCTTGCCGCAAGCTGAGATGGCAGGTTGGATGCAGCCCTTTCCCTGAGGTTACTGTGCATTAACATCTCCTATACTTAACCCCTTCCCGACTGCTGACGTACCATGTACTTCCTGCCCACGGGTCTCCCTTAGACCCGCGGACGTACATGGTGATGACGTCATCGACAGGTGCCGGTAGGTAAAATTCAGGAAGGGGAGGGAGGCTCGTTTAGAGCCCTCCATCTCCCCAACCATTTTACCTAGAGAGATGGTTTTTGCACCGCTGGAAAGGGGAGAGTCTCCCCTTTTCCGCTGTGTATAGCATTAACCATTTTGCTGCCGGTTTGTGATTCAAACCTGGAGGTGGCTGACATCTTGGATGTCAGCCAAGCCTCCGGGTAACCCCCCACCCACTGACATCCTCACCATATGTGTGAGAATGTCAGTGGGCCAGTTAAATGCCTAGCTGCCAAGTGGAGATAGGGGGATCATTTGGACCCCCTTATCTCCCAATCCATGGCAGTTAGAGGATCATGGCCTTTCCAATGATACCAAACATGACTAGGTTTGTGTCACGGATCCCTCTGATTACCAGAAGTGTGGTCCCTTTACGCAGACCGCTCTCTACCCTTCCGATCCTTGAATGGTCGGCGAAACTAGAAGGACAATTAACCAGACAATAGATAGACAAGAGGTAACACCAGACAGAGGTATGGAATAGAGTATCGTCACGAATCCTTCTGACTACCAAGATATATATCTCTTTCTGTAGCTCCCTTTCTACTCTTCCGATCCTTGAATGGTCGGCAAAGCTATGTAGACAATGAAGCAGGTAACAGACAAAGAAAGGGAAATACCAGACAGGGGTACAGACCAGATCACAAGTCCTCCCTAGGACTTTAGTAATAGCAGAGGTAATCTGATGCGTGCTTAGGATGCCACATAGACTGACCTCAGTACCAACGTTAAGGGCAGAACCTAGAGCAGAGTAAATGCCAATACCAGGGGTCACACACAGGAGGGTTCGTTTGCCAATACCAGGAGTCATACATAGGAGGGTTCGTTTGCCAATACCAGGAGTCATACACAGGAGGGTTCGTTTGCCAATGCCAAGGGTCATGCACAGGAGGGTTCGTTTGCCAATGCCAAGGGTCATACACAGGAGGGTTCGTTTGCCAATGCCAAGGGTTATGCACAAGAGGGTTCGTTTGCCAATGCCAAGGGTCATACACAAGAGGATTCGTTTGCCAATGCCAAGGATCATACACAGGAGATAGCCAAAAATCACAAGAGCTCTGCGGGAGGTGAATACCACGTCAGGGCACCGGTGTATGGGAGAGACTGGGTTTTAAACCCGGCGGGTCCGCGTCACAGCGCCAGGCCCCGCCCCTCGGCGTCCCACGTGAGCGGGCCCGGAAGCGCTTACATTCGGCGCCTGGCCAGCGAGCAGCGAGGAAGCCGCTGCCAGGCGCCCCATCCCCTGAGCCACCGTGACAGAACCCCCCCCTCCAGGGGCGGCCACTGGACGACCCCCAGGGGCACGGGGATGCGCTAGATAGAAGGCCTTCACTAGCCGGGGTGCATGGACTTCCGCAGCCGGTACCCAAGAACGATCCTCCGGACCGTACCCCACCCAATCGACCAAATACTGCAAGGACCCCCTAGACAGCCTGGCACCCAGAATGGCCTGAACTTCGAATTCCTCCTCGCCCTCCACAGAGACAGGAGGCAGTGGAGCATGGACTTTGGTGTACCGGTTACATAACAGCGGCTTCAAAAGGTTCACATGGAATACATTGTGTATTTTAAAATGGGGGGGTAACGCCAAAGCATAGGAGACAGGGTTAAGTCGCCGTAGTATCTTATAGGGGCCGATATACCTAGGAGCCAACTTCATGGAAGGCACTAAGAGCTTGATGTTACGTGAAGACAGCCAAACCCTGTCCCCAACTTGATACACTGGTGCCTGCCTCCTGTGTCTGTCGGCCTTAGTTTTCTGGATGGCACTACTTTCCTCCAGTGCCCGTCTCACTCTCCCCAAGTCTCTTTCAATGATGCCAGTTGTTTATCTAAAGCAGGAATCGTGGAATCAGGAAACGTATCGGGGAGCACGGGAGGATCAAAGCCATAAACAGTGAAGAAAGGAGAATGACCTGTGGATTCACTTACTGCGCTGTTAATAGCATATTCTGCCCACGGTAGCAGATCTGACCAGTTATCTTGTTGTTCTGAGATGAAGCACCTGAGATATTTCTCTACGTTTTGGTTTGCTCGTTCTGCTGCTCCGTTGGTCTGGGGGTGATAGGCAGAAGAGAAAGAGAGGTCTATCCCCACGTTCTTACAAAACCCTCTCCAGAATCCTGAGATGAATTGGGTCCCCCTATCAGAGACTATCTCCCGAGGGACACCGTGAATGCGGACCACATTGGCGATGAATATGGGCACCAGTTCAGCTGCCGAAGGTAGTTTCTGAAGAGGAACATAGTGACCCATCTTGGAAAATCGATCTATGATCGTAAGTATCACTGTATTCCCTCTTGACTCAGGTAACTCTACGATAAAATCCATGGCTACATGTGACCAGGGTCGTTCGGGGATCGGCAAAGGCTGGAGTAAGCCAATGGGTGCTGTTTTGGGACTTTTCTGCCTTGTGCACACTTCGCACACGGCAATGTAATCTTTGACATCTCGGCGCAATGTGGGCCACCAGAGGAGTTTACTGATACTAGACACAGTCTTGGTGATACCCATATGCCCGGAAGTTTTATTATCATGATAGATGTTAAGCACTTCCTCTCTTTCGTTCTCAGGTACAAAGAGTCTCGCAGGAGGTTTTCCCCCAGGAGCTGCGCCCTGGACGGTCTGCAACCTTTTCATTAGAGGAGACGAAACACTAATCGTGGTAGCGGCTATAATCCTCTCCTGGGGTACAATGGGATGCTGATCTTGGATATTATGTTCATAAGACTCATACTGTCTCGACAATGCGTCTGCTTTGATGTTTCTGGACCCAGGTCTATAGGTGAGTACGAAATTAAAACTTGAAAGAAACAATGACCATCTCGCTTGTCTGGAGTTTAAACGTTTGGCATCTCCAATGTACGTGAGATTCTTATGGTCGGTTATGATAACAATGGGGTCCTTAGACCCTTCTAATAAGTATCTCATTCAGCCAAGGCCGCGATGACTGCTAACAATTCTCTATTTCCAATGTCATAGTTCTTCTCTGCCGGGGACAACTTCCGAGAATAGAAGCCGCATGGATGCAAGGGTTTGTCAGGAGCCTCCTTTGGGACAAGACTGCACCAAGACCTAGTTCGGAGGCGTCAACTTCTAATTGGAAAGGCAGAGCCGGATCTGGATGCCGGAGAACAGGGGCAGTAGTAAAGGCTTGTTTTAGTGCCTCAAAGGCTTGAGTGGCTTGAGGTGTCCATTTCTGATTTCCCACCCCTTTCTTTGTCATAGCCGTGAGGGGGGCCACCAAGGCCGAAAAATCTTTAATGAACCTTCGGTAATAGTTCGTAAACCCCAGAAACCTCTGAATGGCTTTAAGTCCTTGGGGTAGAGGCCAGTCAAGAATAGCTGAGAGCTTCTTGGGATCCATTTGAAAACCCCCAGGAGTTATAATATAACCAAGGAATTGCACAGTTACTATGTCGAATAGACATTTTTCTAGCTTACAGTACAATCCAGCCTTCAATAATTTTTTCAACACTTGTTTCACGTGGACATGATGAGTGTCCACATCAGGAGAGTATATCAGGATATCATCCAGATATACTATGACGAATTCTTGCAGAAAGTCCCTTAGAGTGTCATTTATAAGGTCCTGAAAGACGGCTGGCGCATTACACAACCCAAAAGGCATCACCAGGTATTCGTAATGCCCGCTACGTGTATTAAAAGCCGTTTTCCATTCGTCTCCCTTTTTAACCCTGACCAGGTTGTACGCTCCGCGTAAATCAAGCTTAGTATAGACACGGGCCCCTTTCAATCGGTCGAACAATTCTGTTATGAGAGGTATGGGATATGCATTTCTTATAGTGATCCTATTTAAACCCCTATAGTCGATGCAAGGTCGCAGATCTCCCTCTTTCTTGAAACAAAAAAGAAACCTGCTCCTGCTGGAGAGGAGGACCGTCTAATGAATCCTCGTTCCAGATTCTCCCTTATATATTCCTCCATAATGTCGTTCTCCCTTTGTGACAAAGGGTATACGTGACCCCTAGGAGGCATCGTACCGGGGAGCAAGTCAATGGCACAGTCATATGGACGATGTGGTGGTAGGACCTCAGTCCTGGCTTTAGAGAACACCTCCTTTAATGCCAGGTAACATTCCGGAACCTCCGTGGACAAAGGAGGAGCTGTGGCAATATTGAGGCTACCAATCACATTAACTGTGCCTAGGCACTTAGACTGACAACTCTGACCCCAACATTTTATGTCTCTCTGGACCCAATCGACTACTGGGTTGTGCTCTGTTAGCCATGGAAACCCAAGGACGACAGGACATGAGGGTGATTCAATGATTTGAAATCTTATTGTCTCCTGGTGTAAAACTCCTACTTTCATACATACATCGACTGTATCGTGAGTGATATGTGGACATGCCAGGGGTTACCATCTATGGCCTCCACCCTTAGAGGTCTTTCCCTGAGAACCAGTGGTATGAGGTTTTTGGCAGCAAAATTCTTATCCATAAAATTGCCTGAGGCCCCAGAGTCCAAAAACGCCTCAGTCTTGAGGTGAAACCCCTCCCAGGTTAGGAAGACCGGTAACAGAATCCTGGATTTTTTTTTCTCATTATCCACAAAGGAGGCACACAGAGAACCGACAACCTGGGTGTCTCCTGTTCTGAATCCCACTCTGCTATGTTCAGCTCTGCCAACCCTGGGTCTCTGAGGACATTGAAGGCGGAAGTGATCTGCCCCTGCACAATAAAAGCAGAGCCCCTTTTCTCTTCTGTGAGCTTTTTCTGCTTCTGAAATACCTGTCCTCCCTATTTGCATGGGTTCAACGACCGGTAAATCTGTTTTTACATTCTCCGAACCACCTGATGTACTGGGGTGTCTGGGTAACGAGGGTAAAGGAGGCAAGACCCTTCTGGGTCTATCTCTGGGGTGTCTCCTTTCCCTGATTTGATCGTCCATGGCTATACAGAAATCTATCAGGTGGTCCAGACTTTCTGGTAATTTTAAGGGAGCCAGTTCAAACATAAAAGCCTCGTTCAAGCCTTCGGTAAAGGCTAAGGTTAAAACGTCGTTCGGCCAAAGTACTTCAGAAACCAAAGTCTTAAACTCTATGGCATAATCGGCGACCCTCTTATTACCTTGTTTGATGTGAAACAAGGACCTACCCGCATTGGTAGCCCTTCTAGAGGGATCAAAGGTACGTTTTAACTCAGAGGTAAAACCCTCATAGTCATAAATGATGGGTTTCTTATTTTCCCACAACGGCGTAGCCCACAATAAAGCTTTTTCTGTTAAATGATTAATCAGATATCCTACTTTGGCTTTATCAGACATACAAGAACCTGGATTGTTCTCAAACAAAATCTCGAGTTGAGTCAAAAACCCCCGACATAGGCTTGGTGTACCATCATAGCGTAGGGGTGCCTTCATACTAAGCCTATGTCCTTCAGGGGGGACGGGACTGACCCTAGGTAACACTGGATCTGGAGGGTTTGTGATACCTGTATTGGACCGATTTAACAGGGTTTGCAGAGCGAGAGAAATCTGGTCCATCCTATGGTCTTGTTCCTCTTGTCTGGCTGCGATACGTGCCAGCTGGTTAGAGAGGTCTGCGGGATCCATTGGCCCTGACGTAATGTCACGGATCCCTCTGATTACCAGAAGTGTGGTCCCTTTACGCAGACCGCTCTCTACCCTCCGATCCTTGAATGGTCGGCGAAACTAGAAGGACAATTAACCAGACAATAGATAGACAAGAGGTAACACCAGACAGAGGTATGGAATAGAGTATCGTCACGAATCCTTCTGACTACCAAGATATATATCTCTTTCTGTAGCTCCCTTTCTACTCTTCCGATCCTTGAATGGTCGGCAAAGCTATGTAGACAATGAAGCAGGTAACAGACAAAGAAAGGGAAATACCAGACAGGGGTACAGACCAGATCACAAGTCCTCCCTAGGACTTTAGTAATAGCAGAGGTAATCTGATGCGTGCTTAGGATGCCACATAGACTGACCTCAGTACCAACGTTAAGGGCAGAACCTAGAGCAGAGTAAATGCCAATACCAGGGGTCACACACAGGAGGGTTCGTTTGCCAATACCAGGAGTCATACATAGGAGGGTTCGTTTGCCAATACCAGGAGTCATACACAGGAGGGTTCGTTTGCCAATGCCAAGGGTCATGCACAGGAGGGTTCGTTTGCCAATGCCAAGGGTCATACACAGGAGGGTTCGTTTGCCAATGCCAAGGGTTATGCACAAGAGGGTTCGTTTGCCAATGCCAAGGGTCATACACAAGAGGATTTGTTTGCCAATGCCAAGGATCATACACAGGAGATAGCCAAAAATCACAAGAGCTCTGCGGGAGGTGAATACCACGTCAGGGCACCGGTGTATGGGAGAGACTGGGTTTTAAACCCGGCGGGTCCGCGTCACAGCGCCAGGCCCCGCCTCGGCGTCCCACGTGAGCGGGCCCGGAAGCGCTTACATTCGGCGCCTGGCCAGCGAGCAGCGAGGAAGCCGCTGCCAGGCGCCCCATCCCCTGAGCCACCGTGACAGTTTGGTGTAAAAATAAAATAATAAAAAGTAATAAAAAACAAATAATAATAATATTTTAAAAAAATTGTTTTTTTTTTTAAAAAAATAAATTGTCTGGGGGGGTTTAGTTAAATAGGACCTAGGCTATCATCTAAAAGTAATGAGCATAAAACGATCATAATGACTTCAGCGCACGTCGTGGGTGAACTGGCTCAGCAGTGAAGGGGTTAAAAAGCAAAAACATGTAAAAATTTAGTATTTCTATTCTCGGGACAACATTTTTAAACTATTTAGCCGGGGTCTTTTTTGGTGGTTGTAGATTTTGGGGATTAAATTCCGAAAAAGTGTGTTTTTACCATTTGTTTTCATCATGTTTTATTTTTTTTTAATAGTAAATTATAGGATATGATGGAAATAATGGTATTTTTAGAAAGTCCTTTTAATGGCGGGAAAAACGATGTATAATATATGTGTGGGTTGCATAAACGAGTAAAAGGAAAATTTGACCTAAACACAAACAGCGCAGAAATGTCAAAACAGCAGCAGGCACTAAAGGACAGATTTGCGTAAAACCGCCCGGTCACTATGGGGTTGATATTGGAGATATTAATTGTTTACTTTGCAATATCCTGCACTTCCACACAAAGTATCTTGCGCTTACACACGGGAGACGGTAAAACTGATGTTAAACAATTTTGCAAAATGCAAACGCATAATCATATAACACCCTCATATTGAATCCCATAATCACCTCTAATCCCATGGTGAAAAGGTTAGATTAGGCTGCAGGGGGTGTATTGTGTTCTCCAGGCTACTCAAATTAAAATCTGGCAGTTGAATGAGATAAAACATGGAGATTAAAAGTCATATTATGGAATAACCTCCCAGACACCATCAAATCTTCCCCCAGTCTAAAGTCACTTAAGAGTCACTATTAATCCCTTCCCGACCACTGACGTACATAATACGTCCTTTGGAGAAATCCCCTTAATGACCGCGGACGTACTATGTACTGTACGTCAAGGTCTCCTAACCTCCCTCCCTCCCTATACTCACCTCTCTGTCCTGGCTACCACGGCAGACTGGCAGGCTGGATGTCTGCCCCACCTTTTCAGGGGGCCTAACAGGCGCAATGACCTCATTAACGTGCGTGGTGACGTCATTGCCAGGCGCCCCAGGTGCCTGGAGGGAAAAATAGAAAAGGGGAGGGGGGCTCATTTGGATGACTAGGTTTGGTGTAAGAAAGTAAAACTAAAACAATAATATTTTTTTTTTCATTAATTTTTTTTAAATTTGTCTGGGGGTTTAATAAAATAGGACTTAAGCTGGCATTTAAACATAATGAGCATAAAACGGTCAAAATGAGCTCAGCGTACAAGGTGAAATGGCTCAGTAGTGAAGGGGTTAAAAAGCAAAAACATGTAAAAATTGGGTATTTCTAAACTCTGGACAAAATTTTGAAACTATTTAGTCACAGTCTTTTTTGGCGGTTGTAGATTTTGGGGATTAATTTTTGAAAAATGTAGTTTTTTCTTTTTTTTGCATATTTCAGATTTTTATAGTAAATTATACGATATGTTGGAAATAATGGTATCTTTAGAAATTCCATTTCTTACATATTTATTTTCTGTTAATCTGTATATTTGTGTTGTTCTTTTTAATATCTCGCATTTTATTACTCTGTTTTTCTGTAACAACTGTAACAATTCAACATTAAATAAAATACTTTATAAATAAATAAATATTATCTACCCCCTGGTGATGTCTTTTGAATACTTCCCACACAATACAATGATTTGAGTCACTGGTCGAACCATTCACTCCATTCTATGGCCAAAGCCACACATTGAGGAGCAAGTAATGGAAAGATACGGTGGGGAGGGGCAGTTTACAAAATATCACGCAATGGATTCACCCAGTGACACATATAGAGGAAAACATCACACAATGGATTCACCCAGTGACACATATAGAGGAAAATATCACACAATGGATGCACCCAGTGACACATATAGAGGAAAATATCACACAATGGATGCACCCAGTGACACATATAGAGGAAAATATCACACAATGGATTCACCCAGTGACACATATAGAGGAAAATATCACACAATGGATGCGCCCAGTGACACATATAGAGGAAAATATCACACAATGGATGCGCCCAGTGACAAATCTAGAGGAAAATATCACACAATGGATGCACCCAGTGACACATATAGAGGAAAATATCACACAATGGATGCCCCCAATGACACATATAGAGGAAAATATCACACAATGGATGCACCCAGTGACACATATAGAGGAAAATATCACACAATGGATACGCCCAGTGACACATATAGAGGAAAATATCACACAATGGATACGCCCAGTGACACATATAGAGGGAAATATCACACAATGGATGCACCCAGTGACACATATAGAGGAAAATATCACACAATGGATGCACCCAGTGACACATATAGAGGAAAATATCACACAATGGATGCACCCAGTGACACATATAGAGGAAAATATCACACAATGGATGCACCCAGTGACACATATAGAGGAAAATATCACACAATGGATGCACCCAGTGACACATATAGAGGAAAATATCACACAATGGATGCACCCAGTGACACATATAGAGGGAAATATTTTCTTAACTAAATATGCAAGAGAAAAGCAAAATACATGTAAGGCTGTGGTCAGACTAACGCATTTTTAACGTGCGTTTAGGTGCACTTAATCACGGCCGTAGTAGCAGCAAATGACGGGCAATGACGGCCAATATACGAAAGTCTGGCCGCGCAAAGCAAGCGGCAAGCGAATGCATTTTTTCGAGAACTTAAAACCGCTAGTACTGACGTACAGAGTGCGCTGCGTCCGCTAGCGGCGTGTGTGCGCAATTAGGAGACATCAGATGCTGCTCATGTCCGGCCAACATAACGCACAGACGCAAAAGGGTTTTATTGATGAGCCGTAAAAAACCATGCACGAAAATGCGCATCGTTTGATCGCTTCCGCGTCCACTGTTAAAAAATACGTCAATGCGTTCGGACGCGCTTTTTGACAGTCGATGCGAAAAATGCGTTCGTTTGACCCCAGCCTAAGATATCAGCAACATCAAATAAACACAATAAGGACATTTCATTTTTTGGTGGTACTGGCCCTTGAGCTCTGCTGAGCAGGACCATCAAGACATCTTGTCTCTGTGTTTATAAACTTGGTTCTCTCCAAAGAAAGTCATTTATTAGGTATTGTCAGTCCATAAAATAGTAGCACTCACTCCTGCCATACTCTGATTATTTTAGCACGTGGACTGGCACGGATACTTTAACCTACTAATCTACTAAAATCAATATATAAACTTTTTACCTTTCTTTTTTCCATTTTTATTTACTTATTTAACTTTGAAAATGGAATAATCTTCATTACGGCAGACAATTCATTCCGAGCGAGGCTTGAATCACATTAGGGTTGGCACTGCATTTAATGAACTTATGTTCTGGGAAAAATTCCCATTGACCGTTACCAAAAAAATGTAGCCCCTAATTTTGGCCAAGTTACTCATTTATGACTACTACAAGGGCGGCGTTCACAATTGAAAGCAAGATTTATGGTAAATGTTTCCAAGGCAACTACCCGAAATAATACATTGGTTAATTTACCATAAATGGTAAATAAATAACCACAGCTTTTTAGTTCCTGAACATGATGACTTTGAGGAATTTCTCAGCCCGACACGTCCACAATGAGATGACAATCTCTAATCTTTAATCTAGATAAATGCAAAGTTATGCACTTTGGAGTGAAGAACACACAAGCAATTTATACCCTAAATGGTACGGAGTTAGGGAAATCCAAGCAGGAGAAGGATTTGGGAATAATCATAGACTTCAAACTAAGTAACAATGTGCAATGTCAAACAGCAGCCGCCAAGGCCAGCAAAGTATTGGCATGCATTAAAAGGGGAGTTCACTCACGGGATGAAAACATAATTTTGCCTCTGTATAAATCAATGGTCAGGCCGCACATTGAATATGCCGTGCAATTTTGGGCACCTGTCTTAAAAAAAGATATTATAGCGTTAGAAAAAGTGCAGAGACGGGCAACTAAATTAATAAGGGGGATGGAAGGGTTAAGTTATGAGGAAAGACTAACAAGCTTAAACCTGTTTAGTTTAGAGAAACGGCGCCTTAGAGGGGATCTGATAACCTTATATAAATATATACGGGGCCATTATCAACCATTGTCTGATAACCTATTCATTAACAGGACTATACACAGGACAAGGGGTCATCCATTTAGACTGGAAGAAAGAAAATTTAGCTTAAAGCATAGGAAGGGTTATTTTACGGTGAGAACAATAAAGCTGTGGAATTCTCTGCCTGTTGAGGTGGTTGGGTCAGAGTCTGTACAGACTTTTAAAAAACGACTGGATGACTTCCTGCAGACACAGAATATTAAGGGTTATAATATTTAATATGGGGGTAAAAGCTTCTTGATCCAAGGAGAAATCTGACGCCATTCTGGGGTCAAGAAGGAATTTTTTCCCAGTATGTTGCATATTGGCAAGCGCTTCAGACTGGGTTTTTTGCCTTCTTTTGGATCAACAGCAGTAGGTTATGTGGGAGAGGCTGAACCCGATGGACGCATGTCTTTTTTCAGCCTATATAACTATGTAACTATGTAACAATGCTGTGATGTGTGAATTGATTTGGACAGGTGGCTTTAGTAAAATTAATTCGTTAGTTGTTATTTTGGAATAAATACTAGTTTAGAATAAATAATTATGGAATAAATAAATTATTTTGGAATAAATAATTGTTTCAGGTGGCCTCGTTCACTCATCTAAAAATTCTCCTTCACATAAAGAGGACTTCTTCTACTACCGATCGGCTTTGACCGAAAAACCAACAAAGCCAACAATGAAATCCGCACTATATAACTTCAGCACAAACTATGGGCTTGATTTAATCCTATCAGTCAATTTTTCTGAGCAAATATCAGCTGCTTTGGGCTGATATTTTTTCCGAAATATCGGCTGATTCAATTGAAATATTTTCGGTCAGAGCCAATAGTCGAAAAATGGCACTTGTTCGAAAAAAGCTGTCGGGTGAAACGTCTGAAAAAGCTTACTATGGCCAGTATCATAAGGGGTTATTCAAAGAGGTACCGGCTGGGTGGAGAAGAGGTAACATCACTGCTCTATAACCGTGGAGACTGTGGAGACACAGGTTCAAATCCCAGCCGGAGCACCTCTCCAGTAAGTGTCCTTGGGCAAGACACCCAACGGTACATATTCGCCACCCAGGACATACTTGAAAACGAGAGAAATCTCAATGTATCCTTCCTGGTGAAATTCGTTCCCAAAAAAATAGAGCCAAAATGTCCCCGAACAGGGAATTTCCCCATACGGTGACATTTTGGGGCCGTATCGGCTATTCAGAGAGCAGGCAGTTTGCCAAATTTTGGCAAAATGCATGCAAATACTGTGCCTGTTCGGCGGCAGTGAAACCCCCATAGAGAAGCAATAGTTAATTTATTCACAGACACCGAATAGCAGTGTAACGTTGCCGAAGTGCCCTGCTGTTCGGTGGTTTCATTCGGCAGGTTTATTCAGGCGAACATTTTCATTGAGAATCGAAATGCCGGTAGGCCCGAATTAATATCTCTCAACCAGAAAAATGGACTAAAAATGCGACCGAAAAAGGTCCCGATTTTGGTTGTCAGGCCGAATTAAATGCGATGTATGTTGAAAACTATGATGAATAAAGCGCTAAACAACTTAAGCAGAACCAATGATCGAAAAAATAGTGACTTCGGTGGAAATACCCTAGATAGCCAAAATCCACAGTAGTAAATTCACCATTATTTCAATAAAACAATGGTGCTTAGTGAAATTGTGGTCCTCAATCAAAAAGAAATAATACTTTACGTGAATTTTTTCCTAGATTGAGGACCACAATTATATTACAGAGAATTGATAAGTTTTTACGTGTGCAAAATGTCCTGTACAATTCCTCGTATGAATGCATATATCTTATTGGGACATTTTTTTTGCAAGTTTAATATATTACACAGATTATTTACGATGTGCAATCTTTAAACCTATGCAACCTTTATAAGATATTTAGCTCTATTACTTTCTCCGCACAAATTCGTACGCACAACGCAATTTTTTTTGCGCGCTGTGTTAAATGTTAACGCGCGTAAATTAACACTGGTATTACGATCCGCGTGCATTTTTTCATCCGTCAAAAAATATTGCGCGGAAAAAAGACGTGCAAAAAAGTGTGCGCATTAAAGCTGTGCTCAGAAATCAGTGGGCAGACTGTTTTTTCACGCGATTCAGCCAATCAGAATTAAGAACCACAATTGTCTCCCGTTCAGTTTTTGCGCCTGTCAAAATCAATCTGTGCACATATGCTGCAGCAATAATTAAAACACGCACAACCTCTCTATTTTATTGTTTGGGTATGTGTAGAATGTGTAACTATACTTTGCTGTATTTTTTTTTTTTCGTGCTGGTGTATTTCGTTTCGGCCAGAACGTTCAGATTTGCCGTTACCACCAGCTTTTCAAAGACGTTAAAATTATGCGCGCAAACGTCGTTCGTAAAAAGTTGCGCATCGATTGTAATACCATCCGTGTACCAGTGCACAAACGCATTTGCGCTCACAATGTTACGTTCGCGCAGGGTTCGCGCAGAGTCACTCGTGTTAGACGTTAACGCGCATCGTATGCGCGAACATCGTAATACGACATTCAGCGAGAAGGGTTTTGCCCCTCGCGTTAATGCGTTTTTGCGTACGCGCTCATTTGGGCGCGAACAGTGTAATAGAGCCCACAGATCTTTGAAGGACATTTTTTAGTGCTGTACAGTCTGAGGTCCTGAGCGTGCACAGGGTTTCACGTGCACAGCTTGTGCTAGTTCATGTGCAGCTTTGATGGGTGGAGTAGTGGGTGGGGAATATACAGGAAGTGAGAGCTGGAGAAACACCCTTAGCTGAGGGGCGTGGCCAAAGAAGATGAAATGACAGAGTTTAAAGCAAGAAAATAAACATTTTTACATATTCTTAAAACTTTTATTGATTTATTCTAGTTTGTCTATTGGTATAAAAGAGTTTAGCTGTCAAGTTAAAAATATACATTTCTAGACACGCATGTCCCTTTAAGAATGTCTCTCCACTTTCTATTAACACAGGATCGACTGGATCCAATCAAAAGGAATGTAACAGTAACAGGAGTTTTAATTTTGAATTTGGCTTTCGGTTCAACCCCCAGTGCTTTACACTCACTGGTGATTCATCATGAGACGTGAATTGAAGGCATTTCCTCTGGCTGGCTTCAAGTGGCAGTTCTGCTGTTTAAAACTAGCTTTAAGGGAAGTCATTCACTTGGCACAGGTACTAAACATGGAAATAATTGCAAACTCCCTGCTCAGATACAGGAAAAAAACGTAGGACTGGACATGTATTTCCTCAAGGGTCCAATCTGAATCATTTTAGAACAGATTTCGCGTAGTAAGTCACAAAGAAAATATTGCCTAAGCCGCACGGATAAGCTGACTTTACGTCTCTACACAGGTTGGCTCAAACAAGGTTAAGACTATATTTATAGGAAATATTCTTAAATCCTTGAATTGCAGTGAATCTATACACTCAGTGGCCACTTTATTAGGTACACCTGTTCAAATTGCTTGTTAACACAAATTGCTAATCAGCCAATCACAAGGCAGCAATTCAATGCATTTAGGCATCTAGATGTGGTGAAGACAACTTGCTAAAGTTCAAACTGAGCATCGTAATGGGGACAAAAGGGGATTAAAGTGACTTTGAAAGTGGCATGGTTGTTGGTGCCAGACAGGTTGGTGGTGAGTATTTCAAAAGTTGTTGATCTACTGGGATTTTCACGCATAACCATCTCTAGGGTTTACTGAGAATGGTCCAAAAAAGAGAAAATATCCAGTGAGCGGCAGCTGCAGTGGTGTATTTAGGTTTTGTGCTGCCCTAGGCCTGACTAAACTCGTGCACCCCCTAATTTAAATTTGAGGCACCCCTTCCTGTCAAGGGCACACCTCTTCCTGGTTAATCCCCACCCTTCCTCTTTAAGCTCCACCTTTTCCTCTTAGAGCTCCGCCTTTTCCTCTCTTTATATTAAAAGTGGATACCAAGTGCCTACTTGTATATTTTGTATACCATTTCAAATGTATATATTGAGATAAATAAAATTATGAAATGTTTAAATTCAAGCATTTTTACAAAGAACAGCCACGCATGTTAAGTATACTGGATTACAGTTGCTCTAATTGGTTGAACAATAAAATCCACAGAAACGTGCACTGCATATGAGCGTATCACAGAGCTGCACAGCAATAAAACCCACAGAAATGTGCACTGTGTATGAGCATATCACAGAACTGCACAGCAATAAAACTCACGGTAATGTGCAGTGTGTATGAGTGTATCCCAGAGCTCCAAGGCAATAAAACTCACAGTACTATGCATTGTGTATCACAGAATCCACAGCAATAAAACTCCCAGCAATGCAATGTTTGGTGTGTGTCAGCGTATCAGAATCCACAGCAATAAAAATTCCAGCAATGCAATGTGCAGTGTATATGAGTGTATCAGAATCCACAGCAATAAAACTCCCAGTAATGCAATGTGCGGGTCAGCGTATCAGAATCCACAGCAATAAAACTCCCAGCAATGCAATGTGTGGTGTGTATGAGTGCATCAGAATCCACTGCAATAAAACTCCCAGCAATGCAATGTGTGGTGTGTGTCAGCGTATCAGAATCCACTGCAATAAAACTCCCAGCAAACCGAGTGTATATGAGCACACAGCAATTATTTATTCTACATTTACCGGCCTCCGTCTGCGGTAGGGCTGTGTGCAGAGTCAGCAGGGACCGTGTATAGACTCAGCAGGAGGTCCCTCCAGGCCACGTTAGGATCGCGGCTGTGCCTGTGCGTGGAGCCATCTTGTCAGCAGTGGGGTGCCACTGCCAAAGGGTACACCGTGGCTTTGATTCCCTTCCTGGTGGGTGTTCAGTCCAGAATAGAGTGACAGTCCATGTTAACGAAAGGGTGGGCAGCTGCGTGCGTGTCACATGGTTCAGCCACTCAGGTGGTACTGAGACTCAGTACCACCTGACTGGCCGGAACGAGTGTGACCTGCACGTGCGCAGCCTCACCAGGAGCCAGGCAGCTCAATGACAAATTTCTATCACTGCAGTGCTGGTTAAGGACAGGTCCACTTTAAACAGCAGTAAGCAGACAGGGCTTCATATTCTGCTGATAAACCCCCCCCTTTACCTGCCGTTTACTGTCATCTTCTCTCTCTGGACACAAATCACATCCCCCTCCTAGAGCTGCTGCGGGGCAGGGGAGGAGCTATGGAGGGAGGAGAGAGGGATTTTTATTCTATTCAATTTTATTCCGTATGCAAATGCCATGCTCCGCTGCTCGTTGTTTGAGAACACAGCTCAAAGCTGACACACAGTGACAGTGGCACCTCCTAGTACCCCGTAATGACACCCCAATAATCACTGGTACCTGGGGCAGCCCGCCCTCCACCACTCCTCTAAGTACACCACTGCTCTGGTGATATGCTCACACACAAGTTTGGCGAACTGCCAGCAAGTACGGTGCTGTTTGAAGGCAGTGCAAATCCCCATAGAGAGGTAATGGTTAATCTATTCAAAGAACACCAAACAGCAGAGAAATGTCAGTGAAATACCCTGATGTTCGGAGGTTTCAATCAGCAGGTTCAGGTATTCAGGCGAACCCCATAGGTTTCAATGTTAAAAATATTCCCGTTTTTATGCAATATCTAATAAACCACTTATTATTTTAATCTGCAGTAAAAAGTCTTTATTTATTGATTTTTGTTTTTAGTACCATTTAGTAATTTTTCTGAATTTTTTGGGCAAAATCCCCCCCCCCTTTTTTAATATCGGTTCTTCTTTTTCTGTAACAGAACTTTTTATTATCAATCATAGGATCTTATATGTAAATTTCAGACATTTTCGTTCACTAGTTCTTTTGAAAACAGCAGGCCATGGGTTTGCGGTGGCAGCATACAGCGGCCGACTCCATGCACTTTGGGGACCCTGCGGTGAATGGTGAATTCACTGCAGGGTGGGGAAATTTTATTCCCCGAAGTGCAGGGAACTACAGAACACGAAAATGTTGGCGTCATTTCGGTGCTCTGTGAGTAACCCAATTAGTGGTGAGGTTTTTTGTTGCCCCCTGGAAAGTGAAAGCCTAGGCGTTGCCTACCCAGGACATACTTGAAAATTAGTGACATCTCAATGTTTCCTTCCTGGTAAAATAGTTTGCAAAAGTAAAAAAAAAAAAAAAATCGTTTTTTTAGGGGTGGGGCCACCCGGCGGGCCGCCGCCCCCTGGAGAGTGCCACCCTAGGCCTAGGCCTTGTTGGCCTAGGCCAAAATACACCAGTGGGCAGCTGTGTGGACGAAAATGCCTTGTTGACGACTGAGGTCAGAGGAGAATGGGTCAAACTGGTTCGAGATGATAGAAAGGCAACAGTAACTCAAATAACCACTCGTTACAACCAAGGTATGCAGAATACCATCTCTGAATGCACAACATGTTTAAACTTGAATCAGATGGGCTATAGCAGCAGCAGACCACACCGGGTGCCACTCCTGTCAGCTAAGAGCAGGAAACTGAGGCTACAATTCACACAGGCACCAAAACTGGACAATAGAAGATTGGAAAAAGCATTGCCTGGTGTGATGAGTCTTGATTTCAGCTGCGACATTCAGATGGTCTGTTCAGAATTTGGCATAAAGAACATGAAAGCATATAATCATCCTGCTTCACTTTGGGCCCCTTAGTACCAATTAAGCATCGTTTAAAGGCCATGGCCTACCTGAGTATTTTTGCTGACCATGTCCATCAAAAATCCAAGCATCATGCTGACAAATCTGCAGACCCCCTGCAACCAATGACGTTGACTGGCCACAGAACAGAGAGGCGGGCCGTAGGAGTTATTATTATTAATATTATCCTTTATTTAAAAAGCGCCAGCATATTCCGTATCGCTGTAGAATGGGGAAGCACAGACATGAGACATACATGATAAATAAGGAAAAGACAACCCTGCCCAAAGGATAGCTTGTCTGGAAAGCACAGCACTTTAACCAAGTGCTCAGCCAGACATCCTGTGAGCTTACAATCTAAGGGATGGGGTAAGTGAAACAGATGGGATCAGAGGGAAGGTGAAGCTGGTTGCTAGAAGAATTGTTGTGACGGTTGCATGGGAAGGACCAGAAGGTTGGGCTGAGTAAAAGTAATTAGAGAGAGAAGTGGAAACAGCTGTAAAGGAGCCCTTAAATTAAGGACCAGGCCTGAGTGGGAGGGTGGGTGAGACTGCAGAGTGGAGAATCTTGGGTCTGTGATGATCTCAGTGTATGCTGCAAAATAGAATGGAGATTTGCTAAGTGTGCTTTTAAAAACTACACGGCAGGAGGGGGAAGGAGGAGGAGCAGGAAAAGGGGGGAGAGTGAGAGGCAGAGGTGAAGACCAGGTAATAAATGTGTTTTTAAGTAAAAAGGAGGGAACATTGAAACATGGAATCAGCCAGAAATTAATACATTTAAAAAAAATAGCGTTGGACGGATAGCGTTGGACGGCATTCTGAAATCCTACTACCTTATGCTCGTTCCGGGGTGCTGAGAGTTGCCAGAGAGCCAAGGGGCGTTCAGACGCCAAGTGGCGTTCAGACGCGCCCACCTCCCGCAGACCCCAGTGTCAAAGGTTAATTAATATATTAAATAGGAACTAGTTTGAAACACGACCAAAAATTCTAGCTGGTGTGTAAAAAAGGTGATCAAAATCTTTCCATTGTGCTCTTGACCTGATGACACACTATTAAGACTTTTTGCACCAATATGAAACAGATGGAATACAGTTTTAATAAAGTATTACATTTTATTAGATCTCAAACGTTAAAGAGAATGATCTGAATGTCATGTGGCGAAAACCAGAGAAATCCTTTAATCCACGATCGCAGGTGACCATGTTCACAGGTGTGAGAGCTGGATTTGGTCATTATCCGTCCAGGGGAACGATCAGCTGCCCTGAGCTAAAACCAGGATGCTAAGGGGAAAAATTAGCGTCCCGGTTTCCCTAGCAGATCATGGGTCATGCGCTGGGTCCAGCAGCCTGCCCCTTAGTGATTGCTAAGCTCGCGTACGCTGGGGCAGCGCTACAGCGCCGTCCCCAGCATCCCATCCTTGGCGTCTGTTGGACTCTGTGGAGGATCGTGCTGCCGGGTCACATGACTGGCAGGATCTCGCCTCTCGCAAAATTCTGCTGATGGGCGGAGTGATTGCGGAGGGAGACGGGAGACTTTCTTCCCCCAGTCTCCCTCAGCTCCCGGCAGCCAGAAGCAGCGGATCAGGCCAATGTTTTCCCCACGGGATGAGAGTATTTGTTTTTTGGGGGGTTTTGAGCTGCAGGTAACGGTTTCTGCAGCAGCGCAATCCATTACCTGGCACCTCTGAGCTGGTCGTAACTTTTTCGTTAGCGCCAGCTCTTAGTAACTAGAATTAGGACCAACTTATACCAACGCTAGTTACTCTGTGCTTTCACTTTGCGCTCCCCATGTTAAGTATAGGGAGTGCAAAGTACAGTAAACTCGCGCTAGGAATCGCAAATTAATGAGCGCTAACGGGTTTTTTAACCTGTTAGCGATTCAAAGGTGATGTGGGCGCAGCGCAATGACCTCCTTTAAGGCTAGGGTCAGACTAGCGCAGTTTTAACGTGCGTTTAGACGCACGAAATCACGGCCGTGCTAGCAGCAAATGACGTCCAATGCCAGGAACGTACGACGAACGGCCGCACGAAAGTTCGTCCGCGCAACGCAAGTGGCCAACGAACGCATTTTTTGAGAACGTCAAACCGCTACTACTGACGTACAGAGTGCGCTGCGGCCGCATAGCGCGTGTTGTGTGATTGGAGACGTCAGACGCTGCTAATGTCCGGCTAACATAACGTCCAGACTCAAAAAGTGTTTTATTGATGATCCGTACAAAATCACGGACGAACAGGCGCATCGTATGACCGCTATCGCGTATTCCGGAAAAAATACGTGCGTTCGTTCGACCGCACTTTCTCACGGGCAACGTGAAAAATGCGTTCGTCTGACCCTAGCCTAAGCTAGCGCTACCGCTGACGCTAGTGTTAGCTTGAAGGAGGGGATGGAGCCCCAGGTGGTTTCTAATTAAATGCTCTTATAGTAACAGAATCATGCTCTGAAATTATATTTGACACAGCCTGGATTTTTGATCTTTCTTTACGTTGTTTAGTTTCCTGGAAACTTTGTAGATAAACAGAAATTAGTCACTTTCCAGCTTCTGCTTAACCAAGACACAGAAATTACAGTAATGCGCTCCGTGTGTTGTGAATTAATGCAATGTATTGAGAGATGTAAATTAAAGCCACATACAAGGCTGTAAATACAAATTTATGGTGCAGTACAGCTAGCAATCTATCTTCCCTTCTGGATACAATTAGTACTTTTTAGCAATCTATCTTCTCTTCTGCTTGCTGGTTCTACACGTTGCAATCCATCTTCTCTTCTGGATATTGTTAGTACCCCCAGCCATCTATCTTTCCTTCTGGATACTGTTAGACTATTATCTAATATAACTAGTAATATATCTTCCCTCGTTTAGTACCTCTAGTAAACTGTCTCCCTTTCCGAATGCTTGGGGCTCCGTTCACCAAGGGCCTAGTAGGCGCCAACAAGGGCAACCCGGCTGATAAATCAATTGCAGTTGGTTAAATCAAGAAAATTAGGCAACCTTATTCCGTATGCAGTTAGCCGAGCCAACACATCATGTGCTGCTTGACTGATTGCCGCTGAGTTGCGCTTGCCTGTGCCTACTCAACACTTTGCAAATGGAACCTTTTAATTTAACGGGACCATCTCAAGTTTTCAAATATTGTTAATGAACCTGTTAGCACTGGCAAAAATCATCATTCAAGTTAACACTGACACACATAAGCGTTTCAAAGGAGTGAGTTCCAAACATCGGAAACCGATAGTTCAAATGAGAGCGCAGTTGATTTTCCCAGTTGACTTTGAATCTTGACGAAGAGCGCAACTCGGTAAAGGTCAACCATTGGGAGAACGGACTGAATCAGTTTAGATAAGGATAGAAGATTAGCACCATATTGTCACAACTACTTGAGTGCAAAGGTTAGCTACTGACTGAAAAACACAAATATGAGGCACTGCGCTTTCGGCGTAGGATGTTTCTGAACCTCCCATAACACGAAGCAGCATTAAAGAGATAATGCTGAGACAGTGCCTCAAAGTTGTGTTTTTCGTATCTTTGTGTGTCCTGCGGAGAGACATTTTGAGGCTGTTTGTTACGTTGTTGTATACCGTTTTTACAGATTTGACATCTTTCTTGCGGTCACCTTATTTCCTTGTCATTAGCTACTGACTGGACTTATAGACAACCCTCTTTCGGTCATGTCCCAGGCCAAGGCCTTCTTTCCTCATGCAGTTGCTGTGTCAAGCGGGAGCGAAGATTCATACAACCAATCTCTGCTGACTGCTAGTGATTTTGAAACCGGCTGCTCGCAGGATTCGTCATTTATTACGACGGGTGTTAAAAGTCATTTTCCAAGTGCCGCTGTGCGTTTGTCATTCCTGTTGCACACGTTTTGGCACACCCGTATGATGCTACCCAACCAGGAGGGGGAGAACACTAAGACAGGCTCTATCTGAAACATATTGCCCTACTGTAGTTCTTCTTGACCAGTTAGCATGTTCTTCACTCCTGATTGTTTTTCTGTATATGACCTTGGCTACGTCACCCGACTCTGTGCTACTCTGTCTCTTTTTGACCATGGCTACATTTACTCGATGGTGCTATATTCTATCTCCTTTTGACCATGTTTACGATTACTTGATTGTGCGATACTATATCATCTTTTGACCATGTTTACGATTACTTGATTGTGCGATACTATATCATCTTTTGACCATGGCTACGTTCACTCAGTTGTGCAATACTTTATCTCCCTTTGACCTTGGCTACGTTTACTCAATAGTGCGATAATATTATATAAACTAGATTTTCGCCTTTGCTTCTTTTACCTTATTGGCGTCATTGGGCATTTTTCTCTTCCTTCCTTTTTGTATCCGGCCACCCTAAGGACCAGAGGTTAGGGGTTGCTATATGTTTAGCTTTTAATTATTACGACATGATAAAAAAAACAATAGACGCCATATATACAAATGAAATCCTTGAAAAATGAAGCGTAAAATGCAAAAACTAATAAAAAAGGAAGAGACTAAAAGGAAAACTCTAAAAGGGTAAAATTATGGTGTATAAATCACTCAGTAAGCAGACATCTCATAACAGGCCTAGATCTGCCAAAGTCTCGGTAGAAAGAGGAGAAAAGAGGGCCGAATGTGAGCCTTCGTGGGTCATCAGTAATAGGAAAGCCTAGAGACTAGAGATGTGCATTCGTTTCGGAAAAATTCGGAATTTGGAACGAAATTCGATAATTCGTATTTCAGAAGTACTTCCGAATAACGAATCGATACGATACGAATTCGAAATGAAACAAAATGGTATATAACGAATTTATTTCGTGTTACACTGTGTCATCATCATAAAAGAAAAATTTGAATAATTGATATCAACTATCGAATTGATCTTAACTTAAAATACAAGTAATCAGCAAGTCAACAAAGGACTTTATGAAACAAATTGATTTTGTTTCACTTTTTAATTTGACTCAAATACTAAATCTGTGACACAGCTTAAAATTTAACCCTAGCTTTTCTTTTAACAACAAAATTTGATTAATTGTGGTTTTATTTAGTGATCCAAAATTCAAATTGATCTCAACAATCTAATTGATATATGAAATTCGAATTGGTTCGAAATTTGGAATCGATATGAAATTTCAAATCGATCAAAACGAAACGAAATATGAAAACCAAATTAGGCTGGGGTCAGACGAGCGTAGTGTTCACGTCCATGATTGCGCCTAAAAGTACGTCCGTGATAGCATGACAGAAAGCCCATTGGAGCCCCACACACAAGTACGTCCGCACTGAACTGCGGACGCACAACGGCCGCGGCCCACGGACGCAAGGCAGGCAAGAACGTACATCCCCTAGAACGGCCGCACAAAGTGCGCTGCGTCCGCAACGTCTGCATAGCTTTGTGTGTGAGTGATGGAACGTGGTCAGACGGACTGCATTTATACGTCCAGCATTTTTCACGGACAAAATGGTTTTGATTTTTAATTTATTTTCCCTCCTACATCCGTCAAAATATATACGTCAGTGAATAAACGGACTGTGTGACCACTACTGTGTCTTCCGTACTGACGTACGTCCGTGTGCACGGACGCACAGTCCGTAGAAATCACGCTCGTCTGACCCTAGCCTAAGTTACGAAATTCCGAAAACAAAATTATTTAAAAACATAACGAAACTAAGCGAAACAAATTTTTCAGCCATGCACATCCCTACTAGAGACAATAGAATACATGAAAATAATCTAGCTAGTAGGATAGTCACAAAGTCAATAGAGGGCACAAAGATACCCATTCACAGCAAAATAAATGAATCAGAATAAAGCTGAGAGCACTCAAAAAAAGCTTTCTCTGCAGGGCAGAAAGCCCCATAATGTTGCTGCACAAAATGGGTGACTCGGGCGATATTATTAGAAAATGATCATCATTATAATTCTGCTTGTTTTGGAAGGTAAAATAAAGACACAGGTGAATGTGATTTAAAAAAAAATACATGTGCTGCTATGATTGGAACTCTCAGGCTTCTGATTTGAAAGCAGGAGCATTATCACACTGAGCCACGGAACCCCCTGTTCTGTTGATTATTTACTGATTTAAAACCCAGCTCAGGGAGGAGCAAATCTCCAGTCGGTGAAAGAAAGCTGCAGCCTCGTCTCCTAGCTAGGAGGGCTCGGACGGCAATCTCTGCGTGCGCACGAAACAGCAATCTCATACGCACACTATTAACTCGTGAGCACGTGAAAAAAAAATCTCGAAAGACACCAGCGGGGCTCCATAACATATATATAATAATGATATATTCTGAATCTGCCAAGGCTGCTGAAAATAAGGATATATAATTTGTCTGGGTCCTACTATCAAATATGACTTCAAATTGCATTTAAACATGATGTGCACAAAACGGTCAAAATGAGCTGAGCACACAGGGGTGAAATGGCTCAGCACGGAAGGAGTTAAGGGCCGTGGCACCACCTCCTCCCTCCCAGTGCTCCTCAGCGGCAGTGCTGGAAGGAAGTGATTGTGTAACATATCACTTCCTCCCAGCGTTGTATGGCAGCCGCGCAGGAGGAAAGAGCAGATCTTTGGGTAAGCCCCCTCGTGGCTGGGAATGTTCATGGAGACGGGGCATGGAGAAAAAATTAGGAGGTATGAACCTTGAGAAGGAACATGCAGAATGGTGAGGGTGGGGTGAACAGGGAGAGGGGCCATCTGGAGGGGGGAATGAACAGAGAAAGAGGGCATGCCACAGTCTATGAAATTATTCCCAGTCATCACAAGTCTTTTGCCATTTAGCGAGAAACAGAACGAAGGTTAATACACAGGAAAGGAATATGGGGAGGGCGCTAGAGTAGGACTTGCCCCCGGACACCTCATCACCTTGCTGCGTCTCTGGTTTGATGTTCCGATTAGAGAAGGAAATGGGCTTTCATTTGGTGAAAGGCCATTTCTCTCCATAATTCACAATTTTATACAATATCAGGGTTATTCAGAGAAAGGTGAAACTCTGATTTGGAAAGTGAGATAAATGGAAGAATTTTTCTGGTTTGGCTATTTTGACCTAGAATTTCTAATTCTCCAAATGTTCTGCAGAGTTTCACCTTTCTCTGAATAACCCTGTATGTCTTTTCAGAATGTAAATAAAGAGGGCGACCACAATGGGCATGAAGAGGACCTTAAGGATTTCTTAGTAAGCGTTACCCCTTCCCACAGCATTAACCCTTTCGCTGCTGAGGCATTTCACGCCTGTGCGCTGAGCTCATTTTTACCGGTTTCACTCATCATGTTTAACTGCGTTTTGAAGCCTTATTTTAGTATATGACCCAGACATATTATATATCGTTCTTTCCGGCAGACTCGGCAGATTCATAATATATCATTATTATATGTATACGTCATGTCCTGTCTGTATATTATAACAAAAAATGCATTAAAATTTTAATTCTCAATAATTTAAAACGTGTAAAGTGTTTTTTTTTCACATTTTAACATGCAAGCATTTGCAGTTATATTTTCTATGGGGTGTGCTTGTTAAAAAAAATTGAAATAGGGACTCGTTACATTTTTTTGGGGGGAAAATCACGTGATTTTTAACAAACGCACTCCATACAAAAATCGTTAGTGCGGCATCATTGTTCACATTATAATTGAAATGGGAACAATATTGCTGCATTAACAAAAACAAAACAAAAAAAAAGCTGTTTATTTATTTTTTTTATTTTTTTTAAATATTTTTTTATTTACATTTTTATTTTTTATTTATTTTTTGTAACTTTTTACATGGTCATGTTTAGTATCGTTGGAAAGGCCATGCTCTGGCCGATCCAACGATACTAAACATTAACCCCTAGCTGAAACGGATCGGGAGATAGGGGGTTCATTGGAACTCCTATCTCCACCATTGGTGGAAGCTAGGGGGTAACTCTAAAACTGACGTCATCGTGCTATGTACGATGACACCAGTCATCAGGGGGAGATCCCGGAAGCTTGGCCGACATCCAAGATGTTGGCCAGCTCCAGTAGAGGATCACGATCCGGCGCTTTTCGGCGCCCCAAGGGGTTAAAGCCATGCACCGTTTGGAAGGGCAGGCTGTGCACTTCCAAACGATGCCTGCCTTTATCTCTGGCCCCCAGCGATTGGGAGGGAGAGAGGTCTGAAGGACCCCCCTCCCTTTCAGGCACCTCCTCCGCACTCGCGGGGGGGTGGGCGCCTGAAATAGATGTCATCGCGCCAGCGCAATGACATCTATTGGTCCCACCGGGATCCCGGAGTGCCGGGCAGACATCCAAGATGTCAGCCCACACCGGGGGGACTCAGCAATCGTCCGGAATCCCGGCTGATTGCTGCCTCCTGTGCATGGACGTGCTTAGCGCGTCCGTCACACAGGGGAAGCACTTGGCAGGACGCGCTGAGCGCGTCCTCCGCAGCCAAGTGGTTAAAGCATTTGCTGCTATGAAGTGAAGTCAGCTACTACAATAACTGCCAAACCTTTTGTTACTTTTTTTTTTTTACATTTAGGGTTGTTTCAGCTCTAAGCTGCTAACTTAAGTGAATTTACATATTTTATTTCTGCAAACCTCTAATTGTGTTTATTTTGAAAAAAAAATTCTTTCCCAATTTAAAAGGTACAGTTTTGTATCACATTTTGTCACATAATAATAATAATAATTACCCAGGACATACTTGAAAATGAGAGAAATCACAATGTATTCTTCCTGGTAAAATACTATTAAACCCATTAATTGCATGATTAATCCTTTTTTTTTAGGATTCTTTTGTTCCTTCAAACATGCAAATAAATTCACAGTTTTGTCTTGCTTTGGTGTAAAACACAAATCAAATCTTATATTTCCAGTAATAATACACTTTCTAAATGAAAGTACTTGCAGTCAGCTCATGATTTACATGTTAGAAAAATCATCTTTCTGTTCCCCTTAAGTATGTCTCATTTTGCATAGTATTTATCTTGGCTCCAAGCCACTGATTTTGACGCACAGCACAACCCAGGCGAGACTTTCAGGCATGAGCATTGCTCTATGATGCTGTCCGGCTCAGAAAAGGAATACTTTATCAATCATGGCAACATTTGCATATACAGCAGGTTACAATGTATCATTGAGAAGATGACCTCGATTCGTAATAGTTAATGGTCATCATCTGAAATGGGGATATTCTAGTTAACCCTTTTACTGCCAAAACTGTGTGAACTTGATTTTACGTTGCAACACATTAATACTAAAAAAAATGCTTTTGCATATATTTTCAAAGCAGGTCATGGTGTAACACATTTCTCAATCAGATCTCACTGCTGTCACCCTGTATTCCTGTAAAGAAGCTACAAGGAGCAGCCCCGACCATCACTGTAACAAAAAGCTCCACAAACTTAACTGCTGTATTGCAACAGCCAGGGAGAGGGTGGAATACAGGGAGAGCTCCGGGGTCAGTCACTTCAGTACAGGCATAAGATTCAGTGGGCTATAATGAGTGTAAATCCCTGTACAGTACAGATACAAGGTGTTGCTGTAATTGCCATACACAGGCATTATGTAGCACAATCAGATATTTTTTTTTTTAGAAAGGATTTTACCAGGAAGGATACATTGAGATTTCTCTAGTTTTCAAGTATGTCCTGGGTGGTGAGTACGTACCGTTAGGTGTCTTGCCCAAGGACACTTACTGGAGAGGTTGCTCGCTGGGATCAAGCCCAGGGCTCCACAGGCTCTCTCCAAGAAGAGCAGTGATGTTACCTCTACTCCACCCAGCCGGCACAAATTGCATTGCTAATAATCTCATTATGATCACTGCAAATCCCCATAAGCAGGAGATCTCATAATTTTATTATCTGTCTGCATCACATTTACTGCATATGACACAAAGGCCATTTCTGCTTGTATGCTGATACTGCAGACCCTGTTTGACACTGTGTGAGATAAGGTACACCATCTAGAGTTCAGAACCTTCCATCCCATCAATATTTCTGTAAAATGTTATCTGTCTGCAGCACATTTACTGCATTTGACTCAAAGGTCATTTCTGTCTGTATGCTGATAATGCAGACCCCGTGTGTTATTGTGCAAGATAAAGGATGCCATCTACAGTTTAGAACCTTTCATCCCAGCATAGGGATGAAAGGATAAACGAAGGAGGATAAACGAATACACAAAAAAATTATACGTCGTATTACAATGTCTGCACAAAAAATGCTCATTAACGTCTACCGTGGGTGAACCTGCGCGAACCGTGCGCAAGCTTAAGGTACTGTGCGCGTCCTATACTTAACATTGTGAGCGCAAATGCGTTTGTGCGCTGGTACGCAGATGGTATTACAATCTATGCGCAAAATTTAACGCACAGTGTTCGCACGCATAATTTTAACATCTTGTAAAAGCTGGTGGTAACGGCAAATCTGAACGTTCTGGGAACCTTTGGGTTAAAAAGCCTTGTTTCTTTAAAAAAAAGTTAGGAAACCTAAACTTTCACCCAAAAAAATCCTAAAAGAATAAATAAACTTTCATTCTATTGGTTCTAGCAATCTACTTCCCATTCTTAAATAAACAATAAAAAATGAAATAACTCATTAAAAAGCGAAAAACCAACTGATCCGAATCACCCGAAATGATCCGAATTGATCCGAATCACAGAATCACCGAACCGAAACAAAAAACTGTCCGAAATGACACGAAATTAAAAAAAGACCCAAAAAAACCCTGAAACGAAACGTAAAAAAAAGTCATGCTAGAGTGCGCCCCCATATTTCAAATTTATGTTACGTTAATTTTTTTTAACTAAAAGCTCCGGTGGAGAAAGGGTTAAGTGGATGACCTAATGGCTAATCAAAATGTATGATAAAAATTCTTTAAAGTCAAAATGTCTGAGATGTGCATACATACAGCTATAATTTCATGATTTCAGGCCATGGCTCAACATTTTCCCCCAAAGGTATTAAACATGCAAGACAAGCTTATATTTCCTTTGTATTTCTCGTTTCCATGGATATATTAGCTGGCCGTGCCATTATATTAAATGATATTAGATGTGCTGCCGTAATGCATTGGGGGGGGGGGGTAACATGAAATGATTCTAAGGAGAAATTGTTTAAATCCATTGACGGCATATATGATAACCGGTTTCCTGGTTTCCCCATTGATTGAATCCATGAATGATAAAAAGGTTTTAGCAGCTGTTAATCATCTAGCAACATGTAAAAAATAACTGAATTAAATATATCTGCATATCATTTATTATTAGAAAATGGTGGAAGGAGAAAACAGTTGGTTTCAATAAGAATCAATGCAAAAAAAACCCCACTTTGTTTGGTCGAGTTATTTCAATATGTTCTGCTTGTGTACTTTGTATTATGAGTATAAACCCCTTAATAATTTTCTGTTTGGTTTTTCACAACTTATAGCTTAAGGGGTTATTCAGAGAGCATCGAAATGTCGCCGACATTTTAGGCTTGTGCACCGATTTTTTTTTCCGTTCGATTCGATTCCATTTTTCGGATTTTTAAACTTTTCGATTCGGCTCGTTTCGACCGATTTCTGTTTCGATTCGGTTCGGCTCGACTCGTTTTTCGTGTACATTTTTTTTTCGGAATTTTGACCATTTTTCGTATTTTCGTGTCACTTAGCTCGTTTTTGTATCGACTTTTCGTATTTTCGAAATTTTTCGTTTTTTCGGAACGTCTTTTCTCCTCGTTTCAAAGCAATAAATTTCGATTTGACACATTTCAAGTACATTCGAAAATTCCGAAAATATTTCGTTTCGGCTCGGAAAACTTTTCGGATCTGCCATTTTCGGATCTAAAAAGTTTCGGAAAATCGGCCGCATCCGAAAACACGAATCGGGAAATTTCGTGAAAATTCCGAAATTCCGAAACCCGAAACGCACATCCCTACGACATTTCATTGCCCTCTTGTTCCCCGCAGTTCCCTGCTCTTCGGGGAATTAAAGTTCCCCACCCTGCAGTGATTTCAGCAATCACCGCAGGGTCCCCGAAGTGCAGGGAAAACCTGCTGCAAACCCACCGCAATCCTGCTGCAATCACGCTGAAACCCCACTGAAAACCTGCCAGCAGAGGCGTAACTAGAAACCCCAGGGCCCAGGTGCAGGAACCATGACGGCCCCCCCACCCTAGGCAAAAACATTTTGTCCCCCCTCCCGTCAATATGCATTGGTAACCCTCCAGGTCCACAATGTTTACTCCAGACAATCGGTGTCCCATTTTTTCCAGGTGCACTATGATCTTTTCAGTCCTTCCCATTTTTAATGTAATGTGCACTATTTGCATCTCAGAGCTCCACAGCAATAAACCTCACAGTAATGTGCGCTGTGTATGAAGGAATCACAGAGCTCCACAGCAATAAAACTCAGTAATATCCAGTCTGTATCAACATATCACAGATCTTCACAGCAATAAAGCTCACAATAATGTGCAATGTGTATCAGTGTAAATCACAGAGCTCCACAGCAATAAAACGTACACTTATACACACCACATATTACCATATTACTGTATCACAGAGCTCCAAAGTAAAACTCACACATAAGTATAAAATAAATTTAAAAAATAATTGTATATATATATAAGTCCCAAGGCCAAGACAGGCGAGTGTTTGCCCCCCACCTCAAGGGCCCAGGTGCGGTGGCACCCTCTGCACCCCTGGTAGTTACACCCTGCCTGCCAGAACCGCTGAAAAAACCACACCAAACACGCTTGAGAAACCCGACTAGCCGCCGAATACAGACAGAGCAGCCGCCGGAAAATGCCGACACGCAGACGAACGAAGTGAAAAAAATAAATAAAAAGTACGCTTAAAAGTTTGAAAATTAAAATGCTGTTTGCAAAAAATCTACTGAACGAAAATGTCTGGAATTTACACATAAGATCCAATGAATGATAATAAAAAGGACTGTTACAGAAAACGTCGCTAAAGAAAGGGTGAGTATTTCACCTAGATCTCATAAAGAATTTTGTTTCTCGCATGGGTCACAGTAACCTTACATTTAATAGGTATAAGAATGGGCTTTTTACAAATGTTCATATTTCATTGTATTACAACCACAAAATCATATACAGTTGTGTGAAAAATGTTGGCCCCATTCCTGATTTTTTTTTTGCACGTTTGTCCCACTTTAATGTTTCAGATTAAACAAATTTAAATATTAGTCAAAGATAACACAAGTAAACAAAATATGCCATTTTTAAATGAAGGTTTAAATTTGTTTGATGATCTGAAACATTAAAGTGTGACAAACGTGCAAAAAAATAAAAGATCAGGAAGGGGGCCAACACTTTTTCACACAAATGTATATACCTTTTCGGTAGTGAGAGGTTTAACACAGACTGACAGAGATTTTGATGCCACAAAAATTACCTCTTCTTCTAAGAAACTGACAGGGTTATTCAAAGAGAATCGAAAAGTCACCGCACGTTTGGTGACTTTTCGTTCTTTTCAATTCAGTGCGATTTGGCGATCCCATTTTCGCGAACCTGCGATGTATTAAGCAAGCACCAAAGGGCTGTCGTAGTGCAGGGAAAAGCCGCCACAAACCTGACGAACACTCACCTCAAAACCAGGCGAATGCACACTGAAACCCGCAAAAACATCTGGATTAACCTCGCCGAACACGCCGGAGAAACCCAAGCAGCTGCCGATCACAGTGCAGTGCAGCCGCCGGAAAAAGCCGACACCGCAGACAAATGGAGTGAAAAAAAACCCAGTACGATTGAATGTTTGAAAAGTGAAACGCTGTTTGCAAAGAAACTACAAAAAGAAAATGTCTGAAATTTACATATAAAATCCAATGAATGATAATAAAAAGTTCTGTTACAGAAAAAAAGGAAAAACGATTTTAAAAAAATTGAATTTTTTTTGCAAACAAATCCCTAACAATGCCTAAAAGATCCTAAAAAATCTAAAAATAAAGAGACCTTTTACTGCAGGATATAATAATAAACGGTTTATTAGGTATTGAATTAAAACAGGAATATGCTTAACATTGAGCCTATGGGATTCGCCTGAATAAACCTGTCGAATGAAACCACTGAACAGCAGGGCATTTCGGCAACTTTTCACTGCAGGTTTTTGTTCTCTGAATAGACGAAGCATTGCTTCTCTATGGGGATTTCACTGCCCTCGAACAGGCACCGAACAGGCACCGTATGTGCAGGCAATTCGCCAGCATTTGGCGAACTGCCTGCTCTCTGAATAGCCGAATGGCCAGGAAAGGTAACCGTACTCTGAATTTCACTGTTCGGTTACCTTTCGGCCACAATTCGGATCTCTTTGAATAACCCTGTGAGTCAAAATAGTAGCATTTCTTTGAATCTGAAAGAGGAGGAGAAATAGAAAGAATTCTAAAGGAATGTATCCTGTCCATGCCGGGAAAAAACAGATGCAAAAGGCTTTACTCTGTGGTCACATGGGCACTTTGCCACTGTAAGCACTGTTCAGGTATTGTTTAGGTTTTCGTAAACCACTATTCCACCAGTCATGTTGAGTAACCGTAATGGAATTGTCTGTTGCAATGTATCAGGCAAGTCACTGGCTTATATACACATTATATGTAATCTTGTTGTTCTATTCACTTGTAGCTGTAGTCACTGGGTTTATATAATAGTATAAAAAAGGAAACTTAACCCCTTACCGACAGGGACTTCCCGTCGGCAAGGAGTGCCTAAACAACATTGGTCAGCATAGGATGACCCACGGGGTCTGAAGCCCACGGCCTGCCTCTCGTCCCAATGACCAGAGCACGTCATTGCTCAGGCAGCCCAGTAATAGCCAATGGCGTGCAGGGGAGGTGGGGTGAAGGTGTGCATAGGGAGCAAGTGGAGCGTACATGCCGACCCATGTTGTTTAGGCCCACCTGTCGCTATGATAATATTGCACGCCTCACAATGGCAAGGTGTTAAAGGGACATTACGCACCCTGACCACCTTATCATATTAAAGTGGAGTGGAGTGACACCCTTTCTCTCCAGCTTCATTTGGTCAATTCGACTGACGCAGAGGGGCTTCCTCTACTCACACAATTGTCACTTGGCAGACGGGATTTGAATATCCCGCCTGTCAGGGACCAACTGGTGTTTAAGAGCTTTTCTGGAAAGCTACCACCCTACCTGAATAGACTGCTTCCCCCCAGCAGTTCCCTCATCCTATAACCTCTAATACAGGACCAGCACCTTACTCGCAATACAACAATACAAAAAGAAAGTGTCTCGATCCTCAAAATCCACAAAAACATCTGGACTAACCTGCCGAAAACGCCGGAAAAACCCGAGCAGGAGCCGATCACACGCAGCGAAGCCGCCGGAAAAAGCCGACACCGCAGACGAGTGAAGTGAATAAATTAGCAAAACAGTTTGCATGAATGTTTGAAAAGTGAAACGCTGTTTGAAAAGAAACTACTGAGCGAAAATGTCTGAAATTTACATATAAGATCCTGGGAATGATAATAAAAAGGGCTGTTACAGAAAAAAGAAGTAAACTTAAAAAAAAAAATCCAGAAAAATGCTTAAAATATCCGAAAAAATCTATAAATAAAGAGACTTTTTACTGCAAAATATTATAATAAATGCTTTATTAGATATTGAATTAAAACGGGAATATTTTTAACATTGAAGCCCATGGGATTCGCCTGAATAAACCTGCCGAATTAAACCACCGAATCACAGGGCATTAGGGGAATCTTTCACTGCTGGTTTGTGTTCTCTGAATAGCCGAAGCAGTGCTTTTTTATGGGGATTCACTGCCCTCGAACAGGCACCGAAGAGGCACCGAATGTACAGGCAATTCGCCAGGATTTGGCGAATTGCCTGCTCTCTGGATAGCCGAATGGCCAAGAAAGGTAACCGAACGCTGATTTTCAGTGTTCAGTTACCTTTCTCCAGCAATTCGGATCTCTTTGAATAACCCTGATAGTGACTATATTTCCTACATATTTATTTTCTGTTAATCTGTATATTTGTGTTTTGTTTTTAATATCTTGCATTTTATAACTTTGTATTTCTATAACAACTGTAACAATTCAATGTTCTTGAACCCAGGAAATACTTGAAAAGTAGAGAAATCTCATTGTATCCTTCCTGGTAAAATTCTTTATAAATAAATTAATAAATAACTCGGGGACCAATGATGTCAACAATCTCTGCATGCTGACATCATCCTGTCTCTGATCATTCACAGCAGTGAGCATCCTGGGAGATGTCAGACAAGGACTGGTGGTACATGTATCCTGTGCAATGGGTGCAGAACTTGTCTTCCAATGTATGCAACTGCGTACGATGCTCAATTAAGTATGCTATATAAGTTGTGTAAGAAACTGCAGGGACTTCTGCATTTCGGAAGTCCTGAGCCTAAGAGGAGGAGAAGCCTGGCATTGAGGGAGAGAAGGTGTATAATTACTCACAACATAAGAAAAATATATGTAAAAAAGAAGTATCGGACAGATGCAGACAGCAGCAACTGCCCAATTATTTAAAGCAGTGGTTCCCAACCGTGGTCCTCAGGTCCCCCCAACAGGTCAGGTTTGCAGGATATGTGAAGCACAGCACAGGTGATATGATTTGCTGCTCAGTGATTGCAGGATTCAGTCTGTATTTCCCCAAGGCGATCCTTAAAACCTGTCCTGTTGGGGGTACTTGGGAACCACTGATTTATAGGGATGAAAAGAAGGGCTTTTTTTTAGTAGAGTGGCCCTTTATATCACGCAGCATGATAGAAAAGAATGTGGAGGCAACAACAAAGGAAAAGGGAATTAAAATGGAAATGAATTTGGAGTCAGTCTTGTTACATTGTATCCTATCATCTGCCTCAAGTGATAAATTATGAAAACAATTCCCTTTGGAGATGAGAATGCATTAAATATAATTGGATGAAGGTCATAGTGGAATAGCTGGATGAGGATTTCTTTTAATAATCTTCTAAGTGCTCTCTGTAGGACATGATGATTGCTGAGCATTTCAGACAATTACACCTAACAGTCAGACTTTTGGTCAAACGCGCTAAGTTACAAAAAGCTGAAAGAACGGCGAAGATGGAAAGGATGAGACGCAATAAGATCAGCGACACACCTGCAGAGTTATGTGTACATAAATAATAAAAAGAAAGTCTGGGGAAGCAAAGTCAACTTGAAACTTAAACCATTAGAAATGTAGGAGAGTATAACAAAAAACAAAGGGCTCTATTACATTCTTCACGCAAAAACGCGCGCAGAACGCATGAATTTTTGCACGAAGCGTTAAACATTAACGCGCGTAAAACAACGCTGGTATTATAATCCTTACGCATTTTTTCATCCGTCAAAAAAATAATGCGCGTAAAACGGACGCGCAAAAGCACGCGCACACCAACGTTGCGTGCAGAAATCAGTGTACGGACTGTTTTTTTCACGCGATTCAGCCAATCAGAATTAAGAACCACAATTGTCTCACGTTAAGTTTTTGCGCCTGTCAAAGTCAATCTGCGCATATATACTGCATCAATAAAAAAAAAAACTTTTCCATTTTATTGGTTGGGTATGTGTAGAATGTGTAACTATACTTTGCTGCGTATTTTTTTTTGGGCTGGTGTATTTGGTTTCGGTCAGGTTGATAGAATTTGCCATTAACACCAGCTTTTAGGATTTTCGAAAATTATGCGCGCAAAGTCTGTGCGTTACAAACTGCGCATAGATTGTAATACCATCCACATACCAGCGCACAAACGCATTTGTGCTCACAATGTTAAGTATAGTACACGTGAAGTACAGTACGTTTGCGCAACGTTCGCGCAGGTTCACCGCGGTAGACATATACGCGCGTTTGTTGCGCTGACTATGTAATACGACGTTCTGCGCAAAGGGTTTTGCTCCCCTCGTTAATGCGTTTTTGAGCGCCCAAAATGTTTTATTTATGATAAGCTTTCAATCTATATCTATACTGATCAGCCACAACATTAAAACCACTGACAGGTTAAGCAAATGCCATTGATTATATGGTTACAATGGCGTCTGTCACAGGGTGGAATATTTTGGCGGACTGCCAGCAAGTACGGTGCCTGTTCGACAGCAGTGAAATCCCCCATAGAGAAGCTATGGTTAATCTATTAAGAGACACCGAACAGCAGTGAAAAGTAGCCGAATTTCCATTCTGTTCGGTGGCTTCATTCGGCAGGTTTATTCAGGCGAACACCATAGGCTTCAATAAGGCAAAATATTCCCGATTTAGTCCAACATCTAATAAACCGTTTATTATTATATTCTGCAGTAAAAACGCTCTTTATTTATTGATTTTTTTAGGATCTTTTAGGCATTTTCGGGATTTTTTCGGCAAATTTTTTTTCATTTTTTTTTTTAAAGCGATTTTTCTTTTTTCTGTAACAGCCGTTTTATTATCATGCATAGGATCTTATATGTCAATTCCAGACATTTTTATTCAGTAGTTTTTTTTGTGAAGTGTTTAAATTTTGACGCTATCAAGGGTATTGTTATTGGGTTTTTTTACCCCGTTCGTCAGCTTGTCGGCTTTTTCCGGCGGCTGGTCTGTGCTGTGATCGGCGACTCGTTGACTTTTTCTGGCGTGTTCAGCGTGTTTTTTGCGGCGGTTCTGGCAGATTTTTGACTAGTGTTCGGCGGGGTTGCCCTGCACTACGGGAACCCTGCGGTGAATGCTGAATTCGCCGCAGGGTGGGGAACTTTGATTTCCCCGAAATGCAGGGAAGTGCGGGGAACGAGAGAGCACCTAACCCCCAATATTTTTACATGTGACTACTTTTTAATTCAGGGACTTTTTATTCTTCGCTTCTGTGACAGATTGATTATAAATCAGCATTTTATGAACTCTCTTCCTCTCGGAATCTTCAATACAGTCTGTTTATTTTCTGCCAAATATGTTATTAATAAGTCAGAAAATTTAAAAAAAAACATAAAAAAGGGATTTCCAGGAATATGTCTGGCGCGATAATTATTAAAGGGCAGAAAATCGCGAATTGGAAAACACAGGTTGCGTTCCTTGCAGCCTTCTCGGCTATTGATTTTGACAGGGCTGGAGGTGGGAAAGAGCTGTCATATTGTAATAATTGGAAGGTTTCCTGTTCATGGTGATAGGGGTCATAGGACATCAGTCTGCATTTCTCCAAACATAGGGATGTGTTATGGAAATTGCCTGGAAAATTCTCCTGGTCAATTAAGTTCAGTCTCCCGGCTTCGGAAAAGTAATTTTATTGTGATGATCTAAGAGCGAAGGAAAATAAACTCTGTGCGTCAGGTAATAATATTTTCATGTTTTCAGAGACAGACAGGGTTATTCAAAGAGAATCGAAAAGCGACAGCACGTTCGGTGACTTTTCGTTCTCTTCAATTCGGTGCGATTTGGCGATCCCATTTTAGGCGACCCTGCGGTGTATTCAGCAAGCACCACAGGGCCGCCGTAGTGCAGGGAAAAGCCGCCGCAAACCTGCCGAACACTCACCGCAAAACCCAGGCTGATGCACACTGAAACCCGCAAAACCATCTGTATTAACCACGCAAAAGACGCCGGAGAAACCCAAGCAGGAGCCGATCACAGCGCAGAGTAGCCGCCGGAAAAACCCGACACCGCGGACGAATGGAGTGAAAAAAAAAAACCTGTACGCTTGAATGTTCGAAAAGTGAAATGTTGTTTGCAAAGAAACTACAGAACGAAAATGTCTGGAATTTACATATAAGATCCAATGAATGATAATAAAAAGGGCTGTTACAGAAAAAAGAAAAAAACGTTTAAAAAAAAATAAATTAAAAAAACGGAAAACAAATTTGCATACAAATCCCGAAAAATTACTAAAAGATCCTAAAAAATCCAAAAATAAAGAAACTTTTTACTGCAGAATATTATAATGAACGGTTTATTAGATATTGAATTTTAACATTTAAGCCTATGGGATTCGCCTGAATAAACCTGTCGAATGAAGCAACCGAATGGCAGGGCATTTCGGCAACTTTTCACTGCTGGTTTTTGTTCTCTGAATAGACGAAGCATTGCTTCTCTATGGGGATTCACTGCCCTCGAACAGGCAACGAACAGGCACCGTATGTGCAGGCAATTCGCCAACATTTGGCGAACTGCCTGCTCTCTGAATAGCCGAATGGCCATTAAAGGTAACCAAATGCTGAATTTCAGCGGTCGGTTACCTTTCGGCAGCCATTCGGATCTCTTTGAATAACCCTGAGAATCTATTTTCTGACTGTGAAGCAAAGTTTTTTCGGCAGAATGTTATGGAAGAAAACATACGCACATGACATCTCTTCTCCGCAAGAGTCTGGGGATGTTTCGAAGAATGTTTAATGCGTTCGGAAATGTTTCCTGATATCTTCGATTTGATGGACGACAAGAGAATTCATAGACATATGTGGGATGACAGAACGTATTGGATGCTCTGTAATGTATCAATAGACTTCCAGAGAAATTAGGATTCTATCATTATTTTCCTTTGGTTTATTCACTCAAGATGTTGCCTATCACTGACAGGCGGACAATAAGAAGAAGACGTTCAGGGTTATTCAGATAGAGCCGAACTGGCCCCGAAATGGCACTGAAATTGAGAAATTTCCCCTTACGGAGCAATTTCGGGGCCATTCGGCTACTCAAAAGCAGACCAGATTTGGCAAATTGCCAGCGAAATATGGTGCCTGTTCGGCAGCAGTGAAATTCCCCATAGAGAAGCAATGGTTAATCTATACAGAGACACTGAACAGCAGAGAAATGTCAGTGAAATGCCCTGATGTTCGGTGGTTTCATTTGGCAGTAGTGATGGGCCGAACACCCCTGTGTTCGGTTCGCATTCGAACTCGAACATCCGAAAAAGTTCAACCACGAACTCGAACACAATGCGAACACAATGCAAGTCAATGGGGCTCAAACGTTCGAAAATTAAGGTCCCCTCCAAGAGGGCGTATATGAAAGTTATTGGCCATAAAAGGTGTATGGGGGTCCGGATACTGCCCTGGGGGACAGAAAACAATGAGGATTTTTTTAACCCTTTCACTGCTGAGTGCTGAGCCATTTCACCGCTGTGCGCTGAGCTCATTTTACCGCTTTTGCTCATGTTTAAACGCGATTTGAATCCATGGGAAATGTTTGACCAACAAGGAGTGGGAAATGTTTGACCAACAAGGTGTAAGAAATGTTTGACCAACCTGGATTGGGAAATGTTTGACCAACAAGGAGTGGGAAATGTTTGACCAACAAGGCGTGGGAAATGTTTGACCAACAAGGAGTGGGAAATGTTTGACCAGCATGGTGTGCGAAATGTTTGACCAACAAGGAGTAGGAAATGTTTAGGAATCTTATAGGCATCAATGTTAAAAATATTCCTGTTTTAATTCAATATCTAATAAACCATTTATTATTATATTCGGCAGTAAAGAGTTTCTTTACCTTTAGATTTTTTAGGATCTTTTAAGCATTTTAGAATTATTATTTTTTTCGAACTTTCAGCGAACGTCCTGAAAAGTTTGAAGTTTGCGAATTTTCGAATAGCCGATGTTCGAATCGAACATCGAACCGATTCAAACCAGCAGCCCATCCCTATTCGGCAGATTTTATCAGGCGAATCTCATAGGTGTCAATGTTAAAAATATTCCCGTTTTTATCCAATATCCGTTAAACCGTTTATTCTTTTAATTTGCAGCAAAAGTCTCTGTTTATTTATATTTTAGGATTTTTTTAGGCTTTTTTTGGGATTTTTTTCAGTTGTAGTAATTTTTTTTTCTCTAGCAGCAATAAATAGTATAATGCAGTGAGAAGTGCAGCGAAGGAAAGTGAAAAACACATGCATAACTGGACTATTGGCCAATCTTTAACCCCTTCATCACCAAGGGATTTTCCAGAAAACTGCTCTAAAGAACCAATTTTTTAAATTTATTTAAATTAATTATACAGTAATAAAATTTTGGGAATATTCCCTTATTGTTAGTGTGACCTAATTGACAGGAAGATGTCACCGCCTACTGGCCAAGAGGAGTTACTGAAGTCCTGTGCTCCGTGCAGGATCAGTCAGGGAGTTGTCATTAAGCCACATTCCCAGCTGTTTTTAAGGGGGTTATTCAGAGAGTTCCCTGCACTTCGGGGAATCAAAGTTCCCCAACCTGCTGTGAATTCAGAATTCACTGCGGGGTCCCCAAAGTGCAGGGAATGCCGCCGCCAACACGCTGCCAACCAGCCGAACAGCTGCCGCAAACCCGCCGAAGGGCTGCCAAACGCAGCCGACAAGCCGCCGGAGAGGTAAAAAAAAAAAAACAATATGCTTGAAAGTGTCAAAATTTAAACGCTGTTTGCAAGAAAACTACAGAACGGAAATGTCTGGAATTTACATATAAGATCCAATGAATGATAATAAAAAGGGCAATTACAGGAAAAAGAAAAAACGCTTTAACCCCTTCACTGCGAATGACGTGTGGGGAGCGTCCTCATACACTCCCGATAGATTCGGAGGACGTTCCCCACATGTCATCCGCCCGGCGGGAGCCCAGAGGGATACTCACCTCTCTGGTCCGGGGTCCCGTGGCGTTCTGACATCAAGGAAGTCAGACGCTGCTTTAAAAGGCCCTCCCGACACAAATGACATCATCACGTTGTGCGCAATTATTTAATTTTCAGGCATCAATGGCACCGGGAGATCACCTGGAAGGAAGGGGGATCCTTTTGAATCAATCCGGGCACCGCTTAAAAGGAGAGAGTCTCCCCTTTTAAGCGGTGCCTGACTTTAACCCCTGAGGCACTGGTCCGCAATCCAGCGCCATTCAGGTCATCTTGGATGGCAACTCCACCTCCGGGTCCCCCCTCATCACCTGATGCGATGATGTCACTTAGCCAGGGAACCCCTAGCTGCCCAAGGATTTCCTAAGGAAATCCCGTGGTGGAGATAGGGTGTTCCTTTGAACCCCCATATCTCTCATACGGTGGCAACTAGGGGGTCATGTTTGGTGTCATTTGAAAGGCCAGCATGGCCTTTCCAATGATATCAAACATGACCATGTTCAAGTTAAGTGAAAATTAAAAAAATAAAAATAATTTAAAAAAAAAAATAATAATAATAATAAAATAATAAAAATAATAACTTTTTTTGGGGGGAATTACATAATTTTTATCACACGCCCCCCCCCCATAGAAAAAAAATCATTAGTGCAGCATCATTGTTCCCATTTCAATAATAATGTGAACAATGATGCTGCACTAATGATTTTTTTCTATGGGAGGCGTGTGATAAAAATTATGTAATTCCCCCAAAAAAAGTTAATGATTCCCCATTTCTAATTTTTTTAAAAAGCGCAACCCACACAAAATATAGATGTAGATGATTGAAAATTAAAATTTTATTGCATTTTTTATTATAATATTCAGATACGACATGACCTATACATATAATAATGATATTATTATGAATCTGCTGAATCTGCTGGAAAGAACGATACATAATATGTCTGGGTCGGATAATAAAACGTGACTTCAAATCGCGTTTAGACATGATGAGCAAAAGTGGTAAAAATGAGCTCAGCACACAGACAGCAGTGAAGGGGTTAAAAAAAAGGGAAAAAAAATTGTACCAAAGAAATCCCAAACAAAATGCCTAAAAGATCCTAAAAAAATCAATAAATCAAGAGAGTTTTTGCTGTAGATTAAAATCATAATTAGATTAGATTTATTAGATATTGAGTAAAAACGGGAATATTTTTAACATTGAAGCCTATGGGATTCGCCTGAATAAAGCGGCCGAATGAAAACACCGGACAGCAGGGCACTGCTGTTTGGTGTCACTGAAGAGATTAACCATTGCTTCTCTATGGGGGATTTCACAGCCTTCGAACAGGCTGCCTGCTCTCTGAATAGCCGAATGGCCCCAAAATGTCACTGTATGGGGCCAGATCGTTTTCTCTGAATAACACTTTTAGTGTTAATACCTTGGGCATTATGCCCACAGTGCTAAAACTTTAGGATCACGTTCTGGAGCCCAAATGCAAGGAATTTCATTTGCAATTAACAAAATTCCTTTGCATGGCTCCTGTGCAGGCCTGGACTGGCTATTGGGCAAACCGTGCGTTTGCCCGGTAGGCTGCTAGCCTCCCTGGCCGGTCAGCCGCTAGCTTTCCTTGCCGGCCGACATAGCCAGTCGCCCGGCAAGTCAGCCTAGGCCAGGTGTCGGCAACCTGCGGCTGGACTGCTGTGTAGATCTGTGACACCCTCATAAACACTGCACATTACTGTAGATTTTTTAGGATCTTTTAAGCATTTTAGAATTATTATTTTTTTCGAACTTTCAGCGAACGTCATGAAAAGTTTGAAGTTTGCGAATTTTCGAACAGTCGATGTTCGAATCGAACATCGAACCGATTCAAACCAGCAGCCCATCCCTATTCGGCAGATTTTATCAGTCGAATCTCATAGGTGTCAATGTTAAAAATATTCCCGTTTTTATCCAATATCCGTTAAACCGTTTATTCTTTTAATTTGCAGCAAAAGTCTCTGTTTATTTATATTTTAGGATTTTTTTAGGCTTTTTTTGGGATTTTTTTCAGTTGTAGTCATTTTTCTTTCTCTAGCAGCAATAAATAGTATAATGCAGTGAGAAGTGCAGCGAAGGAAAGTGAAAAACACATGCATAACTGGACTATTGGCCAATCTTTAACCCCTTCATCACCAAGGGATTTTCCAGAAAACTGCTCTAAAGAACCATTTTTAAAATATATTTAAATTAATTATACAGTAATAAAATTTTGGGAATATTCCCTTATTGTTAGTGTGACCTAATTGACAGGTAGATGTCACCGCCTACTGGCCAAGAGGAGTTACTGAAGTCCTGTGCTCCGTGCAGGATCAGTCAGGGAGTTGTCATTAAGCCACATTCCCAGCTGTTTTTAAGGGGGTTATTCAGAGAGTTCCCTGCACTTCGGGGAATCAAAGTTCCCCAACCTGCTGTGAATTCAGAATTCACTGCGGGGTCCCCAAAGTGCAGGGAATGCCACCGCCAACACGCTGCCAACCAGCCGAACAGCTGCCGCAAACCCGCCGAAGGGCTGCCAAACGCAGCCGACAAGCCGCCGGAGAGGTAAGAATAAAAACAATATGCTTGAAAGTGTCAAAATTTAAACGCTGTTTGCAAGAAAACTACAGAACGGAAATGTCTGGAATTTACATATAAGATCCAATGAATGATAATAAAAAGGGCAATTACAGGAAAAAGAAAAAACGCTTTAACCCCTTCACTGCGAATGACGTGTGGGGAGCGTCCTCATACACTCCCGATAGATTCGGAGGACGTTCCCCACATGTCATCCGCCCGGCGGGAGCCCAGAGGGATACTCACCTCTCTGGTCCAGGGTCCCGTGGTGTTCTGACATCAAGGAAGTCAGACGCTGCTTTAAAAGGCCCTCCCGACACAAATGACATCATCACGTTGTGCGCAATTATTTCATTTTCAGGCATCAATGGCACCGGGAGATCACCTGGAAGGAAGGGGGATCCTTTTGGATCAATCCGGGCACCGCTTAAAAGGAGAGAGTCTCCCCTTTTAAGCGGTGCCTGACTTTAACCCCTGAGGCACTGGTCCGCAATCCAGCGCCATTCAGGTCATCTTGGATGGCAACTCCACCTCCGGGTCCCCCCTCATCACCTGATGCGATGATGTCACTTAGCCAGGAACCCCTAGCTGCCCGGGGATTTCCTAAGGAAATCCCGTGGTGGAGATAGGGTGTTCCTTTGAACCCCCATATCTCTCATACGGTGGCAACTAGGGGGTCATGTTTGGTGTCATTTGAAAGGCCAGCATGGCCTTTCCAATGGTACCAAACATGACCATGTTCAAGTTAAGTGAAAATTAAAAAAAAAAAAAATAATTAAAAAAATAATAATAATAATAATAAAATAATAAAATAATAAAATTTTTTGGGGGGAATTACATAATTTTTATCACACGCCCCCCCATAGAAACAAAATCATTAGTGCAGCATCATTGTTCCCATTTCAATAATAATGTGAACAATGATGCTGCACTAATGATTTTTTTCTATGGGAGGCGTGTGATAAAAATTATGTAATTCCCCCAAAAAAAGTTAATGATTCCCCATTTCTAATTTTTTTAAAAAGCGCAACCCACACAAAATATAGATGTAGATAATTGAAAATTTAAATTTTATTGCATTTTTTATTATAATATACAGACAGGACATGACGTATACATATAATAATGATATTATTATGAATCTGCTGAATCTGCTGGAAAGAACGATACATAATATGTCTGGGTCGGATAATAAAACGTGACTTCAAATCGCGTTTAGACATGATGAGCAAAAGTGGTAAAAATGAGCTCAGCCCACAGACAGCAGTGAAGGGGTTAAAAAAAAGGGGAAAAAATTGTACCAAAGAAATCCCAAACAAAATGCCTAAAAGATCCTAAAAAATCAATAAATAAAGAGAGTTTTTGCTGTAGATTAAAATCATAATTAGATTAGATTTATTAGATATTGAGTAAAAACGGGAATATTTTTAACATTGAAGCCTATGGGATTCGCCTGAATAAACCGGCCGAATGAAAACACAGGACAGCAGGGCACTGCTGTTTGGTGTCTCTGAAGAGATTGACCATTGCTTCTCTATGGGGGATTTCACAGCCTTCGAACAGGCATCGTACTGGCTGGCAGTTTGCCAAAATTTGGCAAACTGCCTGCTCTCTGAATAGCCGAATGGCCCCGAAATGTCACTGTATGGGGCCAGATCGGTTTTCTCTGAATAACACTTTTAGTGTTAATACCTTGGGCATCATGCCCACAGTGCTAAAACTTTAGGATCACGTTCTGGAGCCCAAATGCAAGGAATTTCATTTGCAATTAACAAAATTCCTTTGCATGGCTCCTGTGCAGGCCTGAACTGGACAGCCGCTAGCTTCCCTGGCCGGCCGACATAGCCAGTCGCCCGGCAAGGCAGCCTAGGCCAGGTGTCGGCAACCTGCGGCTGGACTGCTGTGGAGATCTGTGACACCCTCATAAACACTGCACATTTCTGTGGAGCTCTGTGACACCCTTATAAACACTGCACATTACTGTGGAGCTCTGCGACACCCTCATAAACACTGCACATTACTGTGGAGCTCTGCAGCACCCTCATAAACACTGCACATTACTGTGGACCTCTGTGACACACTCATAAACAATGCACATTACTGTGGAGCTCTGTGACACCCTCATAAACACTGCACATTACTGTGGAGCTCTGTGACACCCTCATAAACACTGCACATTACTGTGGAGCTCTGCAACACCCTCATAAACACTGCACATTACTGTGGAGCTCTGTGACACCCTCATAAATACTGCACATTACTGTGGAGCTCTGTGACACCCTCATAAACACTGCACATTACTGTGGAGCTCTGTGACACCCTCATAAATACTGCACATTACTGTGGAGCTCTGTGACACCCTCATAAACACTGCACGTTACTGTGGAGCTCTGTGACACCCTCATAAACACTGCACATTACTGTGGAGCTCTGTGACACCCTCGTAAACACTGCACATTAAGGGGGTGTCACAGAGCTCCACAGTAATATGCAGTGTGTATGAGTGTATCGCAGAGCTCCACAGCAATTACACTCACAGTAATATGTGCTGTGTAGAAAAAAATGTGGGCTGCTCAGTCCAAAATGCCCGGTCTTATATTTTGTCCCAGTCCAGGCCTGCTCCTGTGGAACACAAAATCGACTATATTTGAGGAGGTGCTGATCGAGTGTAGTCAAGCTCTGTAGTGAATGGGGTTATCAATGTTTTTGGTATGTACATAGCATAATTCCAATCAACATTCAATCTCGTGCAATCAGATATTCCTCCCAAAAAGCTGTATTCTCATTGTATAGAATAATGGGGTGACTTAAAACACAGACATGCTTTTGGGTTGGATTGAGAAAAGTCCTATATCTCCCTCTATATGGAAGTCTGGCTTTTTTACGAATGTATATTTAAGAACGCTTTTCAGTAAATTCATTAATAAGTATACATTTCGAAATGATGTGATTATTATTTTTACACAACTATCTGTTTGGAATTCATTCGATACCCTTAGAAATGTTGTTGTACGTGTTGAAATTATCTTCTCATATGTTTATAGTTCCTCATTTCTACATTTCTTAATTTCCACCGCTTCGGTAACTGTAGAGGACATCAGACTTTTTCTGGCTGACGTTGGGCTCTTGCAAAACGTCTAAATCTGTCTAGTCATCTCGGGGCACTCCCTTTCAAATTATAAATGATCTCAATATTTGTATCATAAGAAAAACTTCACCTATACGCTTGTTTTTCCCTGGAGTTGTGGGATTTTGAAACCAATTCACGCAGCCTGAGTCAGAGGCTATCAGGGTTATTCAAAGAGCTCCAAATTGCTGGCGAAAGGTAACCGAACGCTGAAATTTCCTACCGGCTACCTTTCCTGGCCATTCGGCTATCCAGAGAGCAGGCAGTTCGCCAAATGTTGGCGAATTGCCTGCACATACGGTGTCTGTTCAGTGCCTGTTTGAGGACAGTGAAATCCCCATAGAGAAGCAATGCTTCGTCTATTCAGAGAACACAAACCAGCAGTGAAAAGTTGCCGAATTGCCCTGCATTCGGTGGTTTCATTCGACAGGTTTATTCAGGCAAATCCCATAGGCTTCAATGTCAAAAATATTCCCGTTTTAATCCAATATCTAATAAACCGTTGATTATAATATTCTGCAATAAAAAGTCTCTTTATATATAGATTTCTTAGGATCTTTTAGGCATTTTTCGGGATTTTTTTGCAAAAAATGTTTTCCCGGTTTTTGTTTTAACTACTAACCATGTCCATTTACCATGTCTATGGGGTCAAAAAAGCTGCTGATTTTGGCCTTCAGGCTGAATTAAATCGAGCTGCATATGAGATAACTCAGTTATGTTTCTTTTTAAGGTAATATGCATTTTTTTAGTAAACCGGACTTGAGAAGTACAATATTAGAAGTTACTGTGACCATCATATCCTCCAAGTTTTGCAGAGAGAGGGAGTCCTGCTGCGCAGAGTGGCAGATGTTTGGAGAGGAGGACACCATGGTCATCAATGTACAAGGAGAACGTGGTGGAGTTGGCGCTTCTTGTCCTGTCGAGGCCTCCCTTGTGGTGCCCTCTTGGGTTCGCTACGTGGTTCCTTACGATGCTGAACTCCTCCATAGCCCTCAAAGAGTAAACAAAACTCACATAGAGTAATATCGTATATGCAGAGAGTGTATAAAGAGACAAAACATATTACTCACATTTGCTGGTGTCTCATCAATCAGATGTTCGGGCAGCCAGTGATTTCATAAGGTGCACTGGATCACCTAACAGCCTCAGCCACCTCTGCAGTGAATGAAAGTATCCAGGACCCAGGATAGGTGTAAAATCTGGCAAAATATTTATTAATAAAATAATAAAACAGTATGGGCCATGTTACATAGTTGGTGCTAACTTAACCAGAGCTGTTGTAAGCTTACCAGAGCCATTATTAAGGTTTTAGGTTTACAACAGCTCTGGTTAAGTTAGCACCAACTATGTAATATGGCCCTAAAACAGTTGACAAAAACGCGTTTCGCTAGTACAGTTTCTTCAATTGGTGCCACATGTTCATCAAGACTGCACTCATGGAGTGTTTCAAGACAGAGACCATAGAAAGTTTTTAATGTAACTTTAAGTCAAGTTCTAGGAGGCAAACCAGGTGTGAGGGGTACGGACACTCTTATCTATGGTGAAACATTCCAGGGTGTTGTACATGCAGCCACATTTTAGTGTGGAGGCAATAGAAAAGACTCCTAGGCAGTCACACTGCTTCGTGGTCAGGCCACATCCAAAGTTCACATTTTAGAACATAAACATCTTTTCACAAGGCATTATCGGAAATGTTCTCTCTCCAAGCAGTAGTTCCATAAACAGGCACTATGATAGCAGCAATCCTGGCACCAATACATGAATCTTGGTGATCACAGTGTTTGTTGGACAGGTCTAGTCTAGCTGACATGGACAGGGCAAGTAAGGCTTATCATGGCATTCCTACTTTGTGTTTAAATGGAAAGTGGACAAGCTCAAAGACGTCTGATGTCCTAGAAGATGTCACGACTGCAAACAATGGCATGTAGAGAGATTGCAGTTGATATGAAGCTTGGTGTGTCCCTCTAATAGGGAAAATAGGTTTGGTTGACAGACACACACATGCTCATTACTGCACAACTATTTAATTATTGATTTAACCCCTTCGCTGCTGAGCCATTTCACCCCTGAGTGCTGAGCTCATTTTTACCGGTTTCGCTCATCATGTTTTAAGTCACGTTTTATTATACAACCCAGACAAATTATATATCATTTTTTTCAGGAGATTCATAATATTTCGTTATTATATGCACTGTATACGTCATGTCCTGCCTGAATATTATAACAAAAAATGCAATACAATTTGAAATTTCAATCATCTACAGCGTGTAAAGTGATTTTTTTCGAATTTTATCATCTGAGTGTTTGCGATTATATATTATATGGGTGTGGTTGTTAAAAAAATTAGAAATGGGAACCCATTACTTTTATTTTTCTGAGAAATTATGTGATTTTAGGTAAAACCCCCCAAAACAATCGTTAGTGCAGCATCATTGTTCACATTATCATTGAAATGTGAACAATAATGCCGCATTAATAAAACAAAAAAAAAATATTATTATTTTAAATTTTTTATTTTATTACTATTATTTTTATTTTCTTCCTTTAGATTAAACATGGTCATGTGTGGTACCATGCTCTGGCCTTTCAAATGATACCAAACATTAACCCCTAGCTGCCATGGATCGGGAGATATGGGGGTCATTGGACCCTCCTATCTCCACCGTAGGTGGCAGCTAGGGGTAAACTCCCTAACTGACGTCATGACGTCCATGCGCGATGACACCAATAGGTGGGGGGAGATCCCGGAGGCTTGGCTGACATTCAAGAGAGAGGACCTCTGAGAGAGGACAATCTACAGAACTAAGGCAAGTGAAATAAAAGGGAGCAGGGGGAGTGTGAAAGATAATATTAGACACTACCAGAAAGGTAATACCTGACAGTGCATGAAGATAGACTATATGGGTTATTCAGAGAGCACCGAAATTTGAGCGAAATTTCAGTGCTCTCTTTCTCGGCACCCTTGATTCACAGACCCTGCAGTGAATTCAGCATTCACCACAGGGTCCCCGAAGTGCGCCCAATCGATGCACCAAACGTCGCCGATAAACCTGCCGAATGCATCTGCAAACCGCTGAAAAAGCACCGAACGAATCGAAAAACCATCAAGTCGATTCAATAACCTGCCGAAGAAACGGCAAATCGATTCGATAACCTGCTGCAAAACCGCCGAACAGACCACCGAACGCATCCGAAAAAAAGCTGACCAGCTGCCGATCAGGGCTAAAACAAAAACAACAACATAAAACTCAACTCTTAAAAGGTGTGCATGCAAATGCATGGAAATAACATATAAGGTCCTATGAAAAACAAGGTCTGGTACAGAATTTTTTTTTAAAAAAAATTCGGAGTAAACAATTTCGCAAAAAAAATCCCAAAGATGCCTGAAAATTCTTAAAAATAAATAAAGAGACTTTTTGCTGCAAATGAAAATAATAAACGGTTGACAAAATATTTAAGAAAAATGTGGATTTTTTTTTACATTGGAACCGATGGGATTTGCCTGTTTAAACCTGACGAAAGAAACCACCGAAAATCAGAGCATTTCACTGACATTTCGGGGCTGTTCGGTGTCTCTGAATAGATTAACCATTACTTCTCTATGGGGATTTCACTGTATCACCGTATTTAGCTGGCAATTTGCCAATATTTGGGGAATTGGCAGCTTTTTGATTAGCGGAATGGCCATGAAATTGTCTGTATGGGGAAATTCACCATTCGGTGCAATTCGGTGACCAATTCGGTGCTCTCTGAATAACCCCCTTAGGAGCTTGGGTGTGATGAGGTTAAACTGAAAGAGAATAGAAGAAGGAGCTTATATAATTAGAATAGAGACTGGGTGGGGGGTTGGTTGGGGTGGGTGGGTGGGAGGAAAGGGACAGCAGAAGGGAAGAAGGTGGTGAGTGTGGCTGTAGGGAAAAAACACAGTTTAGAGAGATGGCCAATGCATGCAAAGAATTTACAACAGGGAGGGGCAGAACATAATTAAACAAACAAAAAAGGAGGGAAAGGACGAAAAAAAATCTGTTATATCATTATTAGAGAAGAAACAATGTGGCAAAAGTTGTATTGATTGAAGACTACCTTGCTGGTAATTTCAATAGAGTATCCCTTTAATGGTTTATCGGGTGGTTCTTAGCAACACAGTATAGAAAAGTAAACAATGATCTGTACAGCACTTTTTGTTAATAGCAACAGGCGAGACTTATTGCCGTGGTTGTTGTGCTGTTAAGTCTGCAGACAAAGGGTCGTTTTTACTATACCAGGAATTGTAGTAAAATCGATACGGGAATTGCTCATTTTGGAACAAAATAGCAGAGCTGGAGAAACAGTAGTCAAGGTTATACACAACACTGGGAATTGCTTGGATCTAACCACAGAATACGATATTTCCAGCCAAAATATCTCAACTGTAAAAAAAAAAAACGAAGCATTTTTTTTCGTTTGTCCATATAGCTTTTGCAGTTCCCTGTTCACCCCCTACTTTTCTCAGCTTAGTGAATGGAGCCGAAATGCTTCAAAATCAGATAGCTCGGTCAAAAAACGACTGTCCTGTGAACGGTTCTGTCAGGTTTTGTCAAATTATTCCTAGACCCAAGGATAAGTGTTAATAAAAGCATACATGTCCTGTAAAGCATTTGGAAGAAAGAAAATAAATGGCAGAGTCAGCGCTTCCTTCAACTGTAGTCTCTTTCTTTCAGTATTCCTCTGTTTAGGGTCACTTTGTACCTCAAATAAAACAGAAAAAATCCATAGTGCAGCAAGCGGAGTTCACTTAAATAATGGTAAAGAAGGAGTTTTACTCACATTCTAGAGTGTCTCAATCAGACACTAGATTTGGTCAGCAACCGGTGATATTAGAGGGAGCACCGGATCTCCCATATAGCCATCAAGATCCTTTTCGCACCATACAAAATTTCAGTGTGCCAGGAGTTTAAAACAAGGCTAATTTATTAATAAAAGAAATAAAAAAACGGGCAACACACCCAAAGCATTTGTAAAGTATTTGGTCTTGGAATTTTGCAGGTCTGATCAAGGTGCGCTGCGGGGCATTAAACCCCAGTAGCTCATCTTCCACAAGTCCTAGAATCCCAGAATCATATACTAATCACTAGCTCGTCAGGAAATACTCGAGTGGAGACTCACCGTCTTCTTTTATACCCATTAGGCTGCATTTCCTCCTGATGATGTCAGAGTACCCTTGCGTGTCATTCACTAGTGTTGGAGCTCTGAGCGGTGTAAATTGATGGCTAATACACGCGCACGTGAACACATCAAGCCTACCGACCGGCGTGGAGGTGGCCATTACTGGATACAGAGATGAAGGAGACCTGCATGGCAGAAGATGTGGCCTGCGCTGTCAGCACAATCTGGAACGGCGTGTGGCAGGCCAGACATCGGAGACGAGACCGCGGTTGGCGGTGAGTGCAGGGCTCCTGGTCGTCGCAGTGTGGGCAACATTATATCTACACTAATCTTTAATCAGAAATACATAATCCTATAACAGATTTAGTTCACCAGACAGATACTGGCTATTCTAAACCGATTGGGAAGGGTATAAGATTATTGAAGAGAACATGTGCCGGTAACGATGGTGACACCAATTAATTTACACTAGTATACATACACATATCCTGTTCATTTATTTTACTATTTATTCACAAAATGTATGTTATTTTTTCTTATTTTTGTCTTCTATCTCATCTTATATATATATGTATTTCAATTAAAAGTTATGTTTTCATTTCATTCTACAACCTTGAAAGGGATTGTTGTACTGTTCTGAAACTGAAAACTGTCTCAAAGACAGAGTGCAAAGAGTTGTTGTTAATGGTAAATATTCAAGTTGAATACAAGTGCTAAGGTACTTCAGGGTTCTGTCCTGGACTTTTTTAATATCTTTATCAGTGATCTTGCAAAGCTATTGAAAGTCATGTGTCTGTGTTTGCTAATGGCAAAGCTATACAATCTGAACAGGATGGATTGTCTCTGCAGAAGGATTTATATAAAGTAGAGGTATGGTCCAGCAAGTGGGACATGAGATTTAATATGTGGAAGTACAAATACACCACACACACACACCACACACATACAGTGGCAAGAAAAAGTATGTGAACCCTTTGGGATTAAGTGGAGTTTTGCATGAATTGGTCATAAAATGTGCTCTGATCTTCATCTAAGTCACAACAATTTGAAAAACACAGTCTGCTTAAAATAACACAACACAAACATTATGTGTTTTCATGTGTTTATTGAACAGAACATGTAAACATTCACAGTGCAGGGTGGAAAAAGTATGTGAACCTTTGGACTTGGTAACTGGTTGACCTTCCTTTGGCAGCAATAACCTCACCCAAACGTTTCCTGTAGTTGTAGATCAGACCTGCACAACGATCTGGAGTAATTTTGGACCACTCCTCTTCGCAAAACTGTTTCAGTGTAGCAATATTCTTGGGATGTCTGGTGTGAATCGCTCTCTTAAGGTCATGCCACAGCATTTCAATCGGGTTGAGGTCAGGACTCTGACTGGGCCACTCCAGAAGGCGTATTTTGTTTTGTTGAAGCCATTCTTTTGTTGAATTACTTGTATGCTTTGGGTCATTGTCCTGTTGCATCACCCATCCTCTGCGGAGCTTCAGTTGGCAGACAGATGGTCTTACGTTTTCCTGCAAAATGTCTTGATAAACTCTGGAATACATTTTTTCATCAATGACAACAAACCATCCAGGCCCTGAGGCAGCAAAGCAGCCCCAAACCATGATGCTCCCTCCGCCATGTTTTACAGGGGGGATGAGGTTTTGATGTTGGTGTGCTGTGCCTTTTCGCCACACATAGTGTTGTGTGTTTTTTCCAAACAACTCAATTTTGGTTTCATCTGTCCACAGAATATTTTGCCAGTAGTGCTGTGGAACATCCAGGTGCTCTTTTGCAAACTTCAAACGTGCTGCAATATTCTTTTTGGACAGCAATGGCTTCCTCCGTGGTGTCCTCCCATGTACTCCATTCTTGTTTAATGTTTTCCTTATTGTAGATGTGTCAACAAAAATGTTAGCAGGTGCCAGAGATTTCTGTAAGTCTTTAGCTGACACTCTAGGATTCTTCTTCACCTCATTAAGCATTCTGCGCTGTGCTCTTGCAGTCATCTTTACAGGACGACCACGCCTAGGGAGAGTAGCAACAGTGCTGAACTTTCTCCATTTGTAGACAGTCTGTCTTACCGTGGACACATGAACATCAAGGCTTATGGAGATTCTTTTGTAACCCTTTCCAGCTTCATGCAAGTCAACAATTCTTGATCGTAGGTCTTCTGAGAGCTCTTTTCTGTGAGGCATGGTTCACATCAGGCAGTGCTTCTTGAAACCAGTAAACCCAAAACTGGTGTGTGTTTTTAAAGGGCTGGACAGCTTTCAGCAACACATCCAATAATATCACACTGATTGGACTCAAGGTTGGCTCACTCCTGGTTCCAATTAGATCTTGGAGAAGTCATTAGGCTAGGGGTTCACATACTTTTTCCACCCTGCACTGTGAATGTTTACATGTTATGTTCAATAAACACATGAAAACATATAATGTTTGTGTTGTATTATTTTAAGCAGACTGTGTTTTTCAAATTGTTGTGACTTAGATGAAGATCAGAGAACATTTTATGACCAATTCATGCAAAACTCCACGTAATCCCAAAGGGTTTCACTTACTTTTTCTTGCCACTGTACATTTACACACAATATGCAAGCATGCATGCATATACACACCACACACACAACACAATCACATACATTTATGCACACAATACACACACATACGTACATGTACACACCACAAAAACATATACCCAAATACATATACACACATGCATGTACACACCACACACAAAGATTTACACACATAATACACATGCATACATACATACATATACACACAACATACTCACATATATTTATACACATAATGCACACACATACATGTACACACCAAAAAATCATACACAAAAATACATTTACACTCACATACATGTACACACACCAAATGCACACACACACACACACACTGTACATTCTGATGTGGAATTAAATTAATTTATGTATGAATTGCTTTGACATGAGTATATTTTATCATTACTTTTACAATTGTAACACTGTTTTGTTTCATACAGAAGACCCAATGGATGGCGGGTTCACTCACTTTCTTGCTTATTTCTATCTTGTTTAGATTTGTTTGTTGTTGTTGCATTTTTTCATTCTATATTATGTCGTCATAAATTTAACATTTTGCTGCTAATAAACCCATCACTGTAAGCCCTTTTATCAATTGTACGCCTTGAACCCTGAATGCATTTGGGTGATGGTGCATCAATCACAGGCCACACACACACACAGCAAACCCACCTCTCCCACCAAATGACACCTGAACTGGACATTCACAGCTTCAATTAGAGGAAGAGCGGGCTAATTAAAGCTCCCTAATTGAGCTTTTGTTCTCCCACCATGGTGCCAAAGTCACTTAACATGCATGGAGAAACAATCTCATTAGAGGGTGGTTTACAGTAGGAAAGAAAATAGTTTTTTTTGGGTGTTTTTTATTTTACTTTTTCACACTTCTGTTCTTATGCGACACATTTTAATGAAATGCATGTACATAAAGTGCAGGCCCAAGAGGAAGGACTTATTATTCTCTCTATCTCAACTTGGAGTGGCGAGATAATAATAAAGCATAGGTAAACATCACCGCACAATGGCATGTTTATAAATAATAGTACTAATTCTAGGTCACTCTATTTACATGTAAAAAAAATAAAGAGATTAGTGAAGTGTCCAGTCTATGGACAGCTTTTTAACACTATAAGGGGAAAAATCAGCAGGCAGTTCAAAATAGCATCCTTTTCAATTATTTTATAGTGAATATCCAGATAAAGATCTATGCAGGAAGCTGAACTCAAACTCTGTATTTCCTTCTTTATTTTATATGCAAACATTTGGTTTTATATGCATCGCTCTTATAAATTAAAGTGCTAGAAACCAAAGGTTGAAATGTGCAGTATAAGAGTTTAGAGATAGAATTTTTGTGTGGGGGGGGATTTAAAATATTGCGGAATATGCTGGCGCTATATAAATAAAGAATAATAATAATTGCCCATCACATAAATCTGATAAATTAACAGGGTAATTCAAAGAGATCCGAATGGCTGCCGAAAGGGAACCGAACGCTGAAATTCAGCGTTCTGTCAACTTTCCTGGCCATTCGGCTATCCAGAGAGCAGGCAGTTTGCCAAATCCTGGCGAATTGACTGCACATACGGTGGCTGTTCGGTGGCTGTTCGGTGCCTGATCGAGGGCAGGGAATCCCCATAAAAAAGCAATGATTCGGCTATTCAGAGAGCAAAACCCAGCAGTGAATAGTTGCCGAATTGCCCTGCCATTTGGTGGTTTAATTCGGCAGGTTTATTCAGGCGAATCCCATAGGCTTCAATGTTAAAAATATTCCCGTTTTAATTCAATATCTAATAAACCGTTTATTATAATATTCTGCAGTAAAGAGTCTCTTTATTTATAGATTTTTTATTTTTATTTATAGATTTTAAACATTTTTCGGGATTTTTTTGCCAGAAAATATTTGGCGATTTTGTTTAATTTTTTTTAAATCGTTTTTCTTTTTTCTGTAACAGCCCTCTTTATTATAATTCTCTGGATCTCATATGTAAATTTCAGACATTTTCTTTTTGTAGTTTCTTTGCAAACAGCGTTTCACTTTTCAAACATTCAAGCGTACTGTTTTTTTTTTTCTTCACCTCCTTCGTCTGCGGTGTTGGGTTTTTCCGGCGGCTGCACTGCGTGTGATTGGCTCCTGCTCGGGTTTTTCCGGCGTTTTCGGCGGGTTAATCCAGAGATGTTTTTGTGGGTTTCGGCGTGCGTTCGCCCTCATTTTGCGATGAGTTTTCGTCGGGTTTTTAAAAATTAAAATACTGCTATTTTTGGATTCCTGGAAAGGGCCAGAAATATGTTTACAGACATTCCTGAACCGCACATTATGTACCTGTAGTAGGTTATAACTACTGCAATGCCCGTTTTTTCCTCCACATTACAACATCACAATTTTTAGATTTTGGAAATTTCCAAATTTGCCTTTTCATATCAATCTGGAAATTCACATGAAACCAAAATGTTTTGGAAATGTCCCAAATTTTGCAGCAGCAGCCGTTTTTAGCCCATATACCCCCTCTATACCCCTACCACCTATAAAACTTCATTGTTACCTCCTCAAAGCCTCTCCCCTAAACCCCTCTACAACAATAAACGTTTGTAAGGGTTAGCATTAGGGTTAGGGCCCGGGTTAGGTTCACGTCTAAGGTTGGGATACTGGTGGGGTTAGGGTTACTTTTAGGCTTGCTGGTTCTGTATGTGTTAGGGTTAAAATTAGGGTCTCAGAAACTGTTTATGTTTGAGTTTGGGTTAGGGTTAGGGTTAGGATTACTTCTAGGATTGGGTTACTGTTAGGGTCAGGGTTCCTGATAGACCTACTGGTTCTGTTTGTCTTAGGGCTACTTTTTACTTTCAGTAACTGTCTAAGGGTTAGGATTAATTGCAGAGTTGGGTTACTGTTAGACTTCCTGGTTCTGCTTCAAACCAGACGAACACTCACCGCAAAACCGGGCGAATGCACACAGAAACCCGCAAAAACAACTGGATTAACTCCGCCGAACACGCGGGAGAAACCCAAGCAGGAGCCGATCACAGCGCAGAGCAGCCATCGGAAAAACCCGACACCGCAGACGAATGGAGTGAAAAAACAAAACAGAACGCTTGAATGCGTGACAAGTAAAACGCTGTTTGCAAAGAAACTACTGAACGAAAATGTCTGAAATTTACATATAAAATCCAATGAATGATAATAAAAAGGGCTGTTACAGAAAAAGAACAAACGATTTAAAAAAAAAAAAGATAAAAAGTTTGACAAAAAAATCCCAAAAATGACTAAAAGATCCTAAAAAAAATCTATAAGTAAAGAGACTCTTTACTGCAGAATATTATAATGAACGGTTTATTAGATATTGAATTAAAACGAGAATATTTTTAACATTGAAGCCTATGGGATTCGCCTGAATAAACCTGTCGAATGAAACCATCGAACAGCAGGGCAATTCGGCAACGTCTCACTGCTGTTTTGTGTTCTCTGAATAGACGAAGCATTGCTTCTCTATGGGGATTTCACTGCCCTCGAACAGGCAACGAACAGGCACCGTATGTGCAGGCAATTCGCCAACATTTGGGGAACTGCCTTCTCTCTGAATAGCCGAATTGCCCCGAAAATGGCACAGTTTGCTGATTATTCAGCGTTCGGTTACAATTCAGGGCCAGATCGACTCTTTGAGTAACCCTGCATATCTCTTTCCACGTAAGGTAACCTTATTACTATTGTAAACTATCTATTAGAATTGTCAACCCCAGCACATATTTGCAATTTCTGAACTACTCAGTGAAAAAAAAAAAGAAATTATGAAAATTTACCGTAAAATTATGCCATTACAGAGTCTGATCATGTTATTTTACGATATCCCAATATTTTTTTTTTTATAGGTGCCATTCGGTTTTCCAGCTTTCGTTTTTATTTAGTTTAAATGCTAAATAAACAAAGCTGAATTAAAGAGGTTGACTTTGGAGGAAATACTGACATTTGTGTTCTTTCACTTACTATTTGGCAACCGACCTTTAAGTAAATATTAGTTATTTTACTAAGGAAGTAACGAGCACAGCTGATATCATTGTGGCTTAATTGCATTAGTCTATGAATGTATATTAAGTTGAGCCGCATGATGGTGAACGGCTCTGATGCCACCATGACGAATAAATTCATTTCTTGGGAAATAGCAAAAATGCTCAACACCCCAGCTGCTGGTGGCTGAGTTATTGGAAGTTCAACGCTCGGATGTTCGCCTTAGAAGTAAACCCGTCTGGTGTCTGTGAAAGGAGACAGTTGAGCAATAGTTAAAGGAACACTCCAGTCTGAACATCACCCCCCCCCACTTTCTTACATTATATTAAAGCTATTGCCCTAACTAGTCATTCAGTATATATATATATATATATTTTTAATGTAATACTTACTCTAAAAACGACACTTTTCCAAAGGCGTTTTTTTTTTTTTACTCACCTCCCTCCTCTTCCGCTCCCGTCGTGGAAACTTGGAACTTGGCTACAGGTTTACGTGTAAAGCGCGCATGCGCGCCTATCACGTAAACCAGCCAATCAGCAAATCAGCAGGCTTCCTCCCGGAATCCTGCTCATTCAACCGCGCATGCGCGGAGCAGCGCACGTTCACGAGCGGCGAGGTGAGCTGAAGTTCACCCCGCCTGCTCGTCTAAAAACTCTTTGGCGGAGGAGAAGGAGGAGGAGGCAGCGGCTCCAGCTCCTTCTCCTGCGCGTTCCCGCGACTCTGCCGGAGTGGTGGGACGTCATCGCGCTTCTAGCGCGATGACGTCCCAGCTTTGCCGAGAGTTCTAAAACGCGGGGACCTTGAAACCCGATCGGCTGATTGACAGCTGGGAGGGCGGAGTAAAGTCCACCGCTTCTCTCAGCAATATCAGCCGATCGGGAAAAGATAGAAGGCTGGGGAAAAAAATGGGATACTTCAGGCAATATGACCACCTTAAAAAGCTGAGGTGGTCATATTGCCTGGAGTATCCCTTTAATAATAACTAGTAATAATATAAATCATAGCAACTAACGATGGTGCCAAAACCTCAGGACATGTAAATAAGCGGTTGGATTATAGGGGAAAAGCAAAAGGAACGTACATTCCCAAAAGACCTGTGACATTTAAAACATAAAAAATTTAAGAGGATTGATAAAATGTATTATTTACTAATGGAAATGAAAAACAAACTAAACAACAACTAAATTGAATTGATGTGAAGAACAGTGTGGGAGTTTATCTGTGCCGTAGGTTATACAATTATTAAGTTTGATAATGTTATTTTAAGGTATTAATTTTAATTTTTTTAACAGGTGGCATTCAGTTTACTAGGTTTGATGTAAAAATTGTAAAAAAAAAATTTTGTCTGGGGGTATAATAAAACAGGGCTTCAAATCACGTTTAAACGTAATGAGCATAAAACGTTCAAAATGAGCTCAGCACACAGAGGTGAAATGGCTCAGCAGTGAAGGGGTTAAAAAGCAAAAAACATGTAAAAATTGGGTATTTCTTATTTCAGGACAAATTTTCAAAACTATTTAGCCGGGGTATTTTTTGGTGGTTGTAGATTTTGGGGGATTAAATCTCGAAAAAGTGTATATTTTCCATTTTTTCATCATATTTCATAATTTGTTTATAGTAAATTTTTTGCTACGATGAAAATAATGGTATCTTTAGAAAGTACATTTAATGCTGAGAAAAACGGTATATAATACGTGTGGGTTCCGTAAACGAGTAAGAGGAAAATTAGACCTAAACACAAACAGTACAGAAACATAAAAACAGCAGCGGGCACTTTCGGACCGACATTAGTAAAGCCTCCCGGTCACTATAGGGTTAATAGGGAAATTAGATTTTCTCTGTTGTTTTGTTGAGTTCAGAAAATGCAAAATGTGTGTATATGTATATGTGTATATGTATATGTGTGTATATGTGTATGTGTGTATATGTGTATATGTGTGTGTGTGTGTATATGTGTATGTGCATGTGTGTGTGTGTGTGTGTGTGTGTGTGTGTGTAAAACAAGCTAGGTTGTAATCCATTGTTTATTTATATTACGTAGTAACTCATTGGATGCCACTATTGCAAATACCGTGACGCTACTGTTTCTATTGCCTAGGCTTGTGCACCGATTTTTTTCTCGGTTCGATTCGATTCGATTTTTCGGATGTTTAAACTTTTCGATTCGGCTCGTTTCGACCGATTTCTGTTTCGATTCGGTTCGGCTTGACTCGTTTTTCGTGTACATTTTTTTTTCGGAATATCGACCATTTTTCGTATTTTCGTGTCACTTAGCTCGTTTTTTGTATCGACTTTTTCGTGATTTCGGAAATTTTCGTTTTTCGGAATTGTACATGGTTTCGGAATATCGACCATTTTTCGTATTTTCGTGTCACTTTGCTCGTTTTTTGTATCGACTTTTTCGTGATTACGGAAATTTTCGTTTTTTCGGAACGTCTGTTCTCCTCGTTTCAAAGCAATAAATTTCGATTTGACACATTTCATTTGAAAATTCCGAAAATATGAACCGAAATCATGAATAGAGCGAAAATAAATTTCGATTTGACACATTTCAAGTCCATTCGAAAATTCCGAAAATATTTCGTTTCGGCTCGGAAAACTTTTCGGATCTGCCATTTTCGGATCTAAAAATTTTTGGAAATTCGGCCGCATCCGAAAACACGAATCGGGAAATTTCGTGAAAATTCCGAAATTCTGAAACCCGAAACGCACATCCCTACTATTGCCTAAAATATTGTTTTGGAGCCTTGATGTTATCCTAACTCCAAGTATCCAGCAGTGCATTGCTTTACAGGAGGAGCTCCAGCCTAAAACAATGACATGTTATACTTTATAGAAAAGAAATGTCAACGAATTAATGTCACATAGTAGCAAAATAAACAGAGATGGATACATTGGCTCAGAGTATTTTCTACATTGAATTAATACACAGACACAATGTAAGCCAGTAAAGGCTCTATTGTATGTAACTATGGGCAACTAGCAGGGCTATTCAGAGAGCGGTGAAAACCTTGAGAATGACAGGAGAATTGAAAAATTCTAGGTCAAAATAGTCAAACCAGAAACATTCTCCCATTTATCTCACGTTCCAAATTGGCTATTTGGTCTAGATTTTTCTCTTCTCCTGCCAATTCTTAAGGTTTTCACCTCTTTCTGAATAACCCTGATGGTTTTTTTATTTGACCTGGGGCTGCGTGCTCGGAGGCCTGGGCTTATCCTAATTGAGGATATTTGGGAAGGAGAAAAAAAATAAAAAAGAGTAGAAAAGCAGAGTGTCTCCACTTGGTAAGATGATATGAACAATGTTCCTCACTCCAGGAGACTGTGAAAAGGGTCTAAGACAACAATGATAATTACAAAATGTGCAGGAAATACCTCATTGTCATTAGGGGTGACACTTTTTATTCATGGAAAGGTCAAATAAATCACTGATCAGATATTACATAAAATACAGAAATGTTATGTTTTACAAACACATTAAGCTTTATGGAGTTTTTTTCATCTTTATCTCCAGTGAGATTTATTTATAAAGTATTTTACCAGGAAGGATACATTGAGATTTCTCTCGTTTTCATGTATGTCGAGGGTAAAAATTAATGGAGAGCTTAGCATTTCAAATGTCTTTCAGGCTAGGGTCAGACGAAAGCATTTTTCCCAGCGAACGTGAAAAAGTGCGTCCGAACGCATTGACGTATTTTTTCACGGAATGCGCAAAAACGGTCAGACGACGCGCATTTTCGGGCGTGATTTTGTACGGATGGTCAATAAAACTCTTTTTGCGTCTGGACGTTATGTAGGCTGGACATTAGCAGCGTCTGACATCTCCTAATCACGCACACACGCCGCTATGCCGCAGCTGCGCACTCAGTACGTCAGTACTAGCGGTTCAGCGTTCTCAAAAAAATGCGTTCAAATTCCACTTGCGTTGCACGGCCGGACTTTTGTGCGGCCGTACATCGTATATTGGCCGTCATTGCCCGTCATCTGCTGCTAGTGCGGCCGTAATTATGTGCGCCAGAACGCGCGTTAAAAGTGCGCTGGTCTGACCCCAGCCTTAAAGAGCAATGTAAAGTTAAAGGTGTGGTGGAATATATGGAGGGAGGTCCAAACGTAAGGTTAAAATCAATAGAGTAATGATGCTAAAAATGGATTTCTTTGTTTCAAACAAAGTTTGTTTTTTCAGCATTTCTCCACATAATTGCCCTCAATCTCCACACATTTTTTCAAGCAGTGCACCCACTTCTCAAAACACCCCCAAAAATCACAGCTTCATCTCCAGTGACGATTGCCTTGAAGTTGGCAGACTTCTCGTCTTCAAAGTGTACTTTTTGGAAAACTCAGTTCGAGCAGTTTTTTGTTCTGAGTTCAACAAAAGCAGAACCCAACAGGCGCACCTCTTGGTGAAATCCAACTCATCATGAAGAATCCTCAACATGCTTCTTTTTTGGAATGTTGGACGCTTCCACAACCACTGAGAATGGTTTGAGGTTTCTGACCCAAAAATTCCTTCACTTTGCCCACCATGGTTTCATCGTTTGGATGTGCTTGGACTCCCCTCTCTGAGGTCATCACAGATGTCAAAGTGTCCAGATTTTTATCTGCTAAATCACTTGTGGACCTTCTTGAGATTTGGGGCTTCATCACCAAGATGGGTTTTGAGCTCTTCAAAGCACTGGTTTGCAGAGAAGTCACAACGAAATCGGTAGAGCAATTCTACGCGCCGACCACCGCCACTTTTTGCGTCACGTCATGTCTCTATGATGCCTGTGGGGATATACATTTTGTTTGCACGTATTCGAAGGAATAGGCTGCCTTTGAAATATAAAAATGCTGAGTTAGCATCATTATTTCATAGATTTTAACCTTACTTTTGGACCCCCCTTGTACATAAACATAACTTTCATGACTTTCACTGCACTATACCCGCAATATGTTCTCTTGACCCTAACCCTGACACAAACCTGTCCAAGTCATGACTGCAATTTAGGCTAGGCTTGTGCACCGATTTTTTTTTCGGTTCGATTCGGTTCTATTTTTCGGATTTTTAAACTTTTCGATTCGTCTCGTTTCGACCGATTTCTGTTTCGATTCGGTTCGGCTCGATTCGTTTTTCGTGTACTTTTTTTTCGGAATATCGACCATTTTTCGTATTTTCGTGTCACTTTGCTCGTTTTTTGTATCGACTTTTCGTAATTTCGGAAATTTTCGTTTTTCGGAATTGTACATGTTTTCGGAATATCGACCGTTTTTCGTATTTTCGTGTCACTTTGCTCGTTTTTTGTATCGACTTTTCGTAACTTCGGAAATTTTCATTTTTTTCGGAACGTCTGTTCTCCTCGTTTCAAAGCAATAAATTTCGATTTGACACATTTCAAGTCCATTCGAAAATTCCAAAAATATTTCGTTTCGGCTCGGAAAAAGCACATCCCTAATTTAGACACAACCATGCTCTCGCTGAACCTAGTCACCATCTGTCCCTCTCCTAACCACATTTTGACCAAGGCCAGCTTCTCCTTGAACTATAATCTTCCCCTTTCTACACTTTCATCATGACACACTTTTGTTAGAAACACAATGATTGTCTCTTCTCCATAACTCAACATGAACAGCTTGTTTGTAAACTCTAGCAATGGCCTTGTCCTCCCCCCAAACCCTGACTGTTGCCAGCTTCTTTAATATATACCCCGACAATGACCTTCTCCTCCTCTTGGCCATGGCAAGCTTGTCTTGGAACCCGTCATTTTCCGTCTTCACCCTCTCACCGTGGCATCCATCTCTTTGAACTTTGTCCATGACAGCTATTTCTACACATCCTATGTCCAGCATCTATTAGTGCCGTAAACTGGACCTTCTCTTTGGAGTATAAGGCAGAGGTTGGGCAGCAGTATATCCACTAGAGAGTAGGCGTAATCCAGCAATATGGCAGAGTTCGGCAGCAGTTAATCCAGCAGACAGTAAGCGTAGTCAGATAGACAAAAGCAGAGGTTCGTTGAAGAGGGCCGAGGGTCTGGAAATAAGGAAACATAGGGAGTTATTCAGAGAGCACAGAAATGTCACCGACATTTCGGTGCTCTCTCGTTCCTAACACTTCCTTGCAATCAAAGTTCCCCACCCTACGGTGAATTCAGCATTCACTGCAGGGTCCCCAGAGTGCAGGGAAACCTGCCACAAAGCCCGCCAAACACCCGCCAAAAACCCGCCGGAACTGACATAAAAAACACACTGAATACATTGGAAAAAGCAGACGAGCCGCCGTTCACAGTGCAGACCAGTCACTGGAAAAAGCCAACAAGCTGACGAACTGGGTATGAAAGTGTCAAAATTGAGACACTGTTTGCAAAAAAACTATTGAATGAAAATGTTTGAAATTTACATATAAGATCCAATGAATGATAATAAAAAGATCTGTTGTTACAGGAAAAAGAAAAAAAACTTTGCTGACAAAATCCAGGAAAATTCCTACAAGATCCTAAAAAAATCTATAAATAAAGAGACTTTTTGCTGCAGATTAGAAGAATAAACAGTTTATTAGATATTGAATTAAAATGGGAATATTTTTAACATTGAAGCCTATGGAATTCGCCTGAATAAACCTGTCGAATGAAAACACCGAACAGCAGGGCATTTCAGCAACTTTTCTTTGCTGTTCGGTATCTCTGAATAGATTAACCATTGCTTCTCTATGGGGAATTTCACTGCCTTCGAACAGGCACCGTACTTGCAGGCAGTTCACCAAAATTTGGCGAACTGCCTGCTTTCTGAATAGCTGAATGGCCCCGAAATGACACCATATGGGGAAATTCACTGTCCGGTGACAATTCGGGGCCAGATCGTCTCTCTCTGAATAACCCTTATAATGTAGGCTTCTTGCAAGAAGTCTGGTGAACAGAACACTGGAGAACAGCAATGCAAAAGCAAAGCACTATGGGTGCTTCACCTTTTAGTAGGGAAGTATTGGGCCCTTAATTGTGAGCATCTGTATCTCCTGCAGTGCTACTGGGAAATCGGGGCTGAGCATGATATGATGGGTGCTCCTAGGATTCCAAGGGTGGAGCAGCACCGGACTTGCCTTTCCTACGATGCCTGTGACTAGGAACGTGACACTTTTGTTGACAAACTATTTGAACAAGAGTGTTGGCCAATGGACAGGGTATATGTACCTTTGCTGGTGGTTGTGAGACATCTTTGAACACAATTTATTACCTCGTTTAAATTTCTCCCAAACGTTGCAGCCAGCTCTGAAAGCAAAGTAAATGCCAAATAAATTGATGTTTTTCACTTGCAAACTTTAACACTTACACTATGCTTTTCAAATGTGTGTTTTACTCTGTTACCAGATAAACATTAGCTCTGCCTGTGCCCCCTAGTGGACGTTTCCTCTTACATCCTTCCCCTGTTGCCTTCGGATCTAACGAGTTAGATCTTCCTGAATTTAATCTGTTCTCAATCTGTACCACAGCCCAATAAACTGCGTTTCCACGCCAGGGATGGGATTTGTCTCCTGTAGGATCTGCGGAACCAAGACTGATTGCGAGGAGAACCTTTGTCTCAATATGTTGCAGTATCCTCGCATGTTGTGTTTCACATGAGAAGGTTCTGTGCATGAGTTAAACTATAATTTAGTTCCAAAAACTGTGCAAATTTCGATATAAAGCATCGCGCAGATTTTCGGATAACTAGGAAGTGTCTGCTTGCGAGAGGATGTCGGAATCCCTACATAGTGTCCAACTGTTGTCTTTTAAATACCGGAGTATATTTAGAAATCCGTGTGTCATCGGCACCTCCTCTTTTTTTGTCTTACAAGCAGTGATTCAGTATTATGAGCGCAGATCTTTTACACAGATATTTCACAATGGAGCAGTTTTCTCTTATTTCTATTATATATCGTGAGTTTATTATTGTTGTTGTTGTTGTTTGTTTATTATTTATTTATAAAGGATTTTACCAGGATGGATACATTGAGATTTCTCTCGTTTTCAAGTATGTCCTGGGTGTTAATGATGTTTAATTTACTGTTCTTTAATGCAATAATCATAATAATGTCTATTTTTTTAGTTTCCATCGAAAGAATATTTGCTCCCAATTTGAGGACCTTAACAATTACTTGATCTGAAGGCAAGATGTTTCATTTACTGTTATTAAAGGTATGGTCTACTCATCCTGATAACTTTAGCTTTTTAAAGTGGTCAGGATGTGAAGGTTGCCCCTCTCCTCTCCCCCCACCCCCCACTCCCAGCTCCTCCAATTTGGAGTTTCCTCCACGTGACTCAACGTCACCGGCAGCCAGGATTTTTAATTTCCCGCCTGCCGGTCGCAAGAACAATCACTGGTGCCGACGTCGCCCTCTGCGACTGCCCGCGATTGTGAGCTGTCTCAGAGGCAGCAATGGGTCAGGTCTGCACATGCGCGCACAACTCGGATCCATCGTTGTGCGCAGGCGCTATGGAACTCGCTTACGTAAACTGTGCACGTCAGTAGCGGTGCATAATGTGCGTTTCCTACGGGAGAAGTGCAAATTGTGCAGAGAAACTTCAGGGACTTCTGGGTTTGGAAGCCACTGAGCCGACGAGGAGGAGCAGCGCACAGGGAGGTAGAAATGGTTAGTAAAATCAGAGAAAATAAAAAGATTTAAAACAATAATTGGGCTGAGGCTCTCAGCAGCATCTGCCCAATCACTTAAGGGCACAAAAAGGGAACTTAATAATAATAATCTATCTAACAAATATTGGTCCCCAATATCAGGACATTATAAATTACGTGTTGATATGAAGACCGGCAATCCCCAATTCCACTATCTGCACTTTTTAACTACACTATTATTCAAAGAGATTTGAAAAGTCACCGCACGTTCGGTGACTTTTCATTCTCTTCAATTCGGTGCAAATCGGCTTTCCCATTTCGGCGACCCTGCGGTGTATTCAGCAAGCATCACAGGGCTGATCGAAGTGCAGGGAAAAGCTGCCAGAAACCCAGTGAATGCACGCCGAAAACCTGCAAAAACATCTGGATTAACCCGTCGAAGACGCCGGAAAAAACCCGAGCAGGAGCCGATCACACGCAGCGAAGCTGCCGGAAAAAGCCAACGCCGCAGACGAATGGAGTGAATAACTTAGGCTAGGGTCAGACGAACGCATTTTCGCGTTGTGTGTGAAAAAGTGCGTTCGAACGAATGGACGCATTTTTTCACGGAGTACGCGATAGCGGTCATACGATGCGCCTTTTCGTCCGTGATTTTGTACGGATCATCAATAAAACATTTTTGCGTCTGGACGTTATGTTGGCCGGACATTAGCAGCGTCTGACGTCTCCTAATCACGCACACACACCTCTAGCGGACGCAGCGCACTCTGTACGTCCGTACTAGAGGTTTGACGTTCTAGAAAAAATGCGTTCGTTTGCCACTTGCGTTGCGCGGACGAACTTTCGTGCGGCCGTACTTCGTGTGTTCCCCGGCATTGGACGTCATTTGCTGCTAGCACGGCCGTGATTTTGTGCGGCTAAACGCACGTTAAAACTGCTTTCGTCTGACCCTAGCCTTAGCAAAACAGTTTGCTTGAATGTTTTAAAAGTGAGACGCTGTTTGCAAAGAAACTACTGAGCGAAAATGTCTGAAATTTACATATGAGGTCCAGGGAATGATAATAAAAAGGTCTGTTACAGAAAAAATAAGTAAACTTAAAAAAACAAACAAACAGAAAAATGCTTAAAATATCCTAAAAAATCTATAAATAAAGAGACTCTTTACTGCAGAATTTTATAATGAACGGTTTATTAGATATTGAATTAAAACGGGAATATTTTTAACATTGAAGCCTATGGGATTCTCCTGAATAAACTTGCCGAATTAAACCACCAAATGGCAGGGCATTAGGGGAACCTTTCACTGCTGGTTTGTGTTCTCTGAATAGACGAAGCATTGCTTCTCTATGGGGATTCACTGCCCTCGAACAGGCACCGAACAGGCACCGTATGTGCAGGCAATTCGCCAGGATTTGGCGTATTGCCTACTCTCTGGATAGCCGAATGGCCAAGAAAGGTAACCAAACGCTGATTTTCAGCATTCGGTTACCTTTCGGCAGCCATTCGGATCTCTTTGAATAACCCTGTATGTAACTGTCATTTGAAACTGTAATTATCTACCAATTAGAGCATATTTGGGAATCCAGGACATACTTGAAATCAAAAGAAATCTTAATGTATCTGGTAAAACACTTGCTAAAAAATAAAAATAAGTAGCAGTATTTACGAAGAAACAAATCTCATTTAAAAGAGCTGTGTTTTTTTCTATCTTTATGGGCTCTATCACCTCCTTCAAGCTAACACTAGCGTCAGCATTAGTGCTAGCTTCAAGGGGGTCATAGCGCTGCGCCCACATCGCCTTCAAATTGTTAACAGGTTAAAAAACCCGTTAGCGCTCGTTAAATCGTTGGGCGAGTTTACTGTACTTTGCGCTCCCTATACCTAACATGGGGAGCGCAAAGTGAAAGCACAGAGTATTCTAGCGTTAGTAACTAGCGTTAGGACCAAGTGATCCTAAGAGCTGGCACTAACGAACAAGTTACCTCCAGCTCAGAGGTGTAGGTAATGGATTGCGCTGCTGCAGAATCCGTTACCTGCAGCTCAAACCCCCCCCCCCCAAAATCAGATCCTCACTTCTCTTCCCGCGACGAACGGCAGCCCGATCCGCTGCTTCTGGCCACCGGGAGCAGAGGGAGACTGGGGGAAGAAAGTCTGGGAGAGGACCGCGATCTGGCTCCGATTGGTCCGAATCGTGATCCATCCCTTAAGGGGTGAAGGAGAGGCATCGCTGGAAAGGGCAGACTGTGCCCTTTCCAGCTGTGCCTCTCTTTCTTCTCTGGCTATTAGCGATGGGGAGAGAGGTCCAAAGAACCCCACCTCCCCTTCAGGGACTCTCCCTTCTCTGGCGGGAGGTATGTGCCTAAAACAGACATCATCGCGCCCGGCGTGATGACATCAGTATGCTGGCTGGGGTTCCGGAGGCGAGGCTGACATCAAAGATATCAGCTCACACTGAAAGACAACAGCGATCGCCCACAATAATAATGGCCGACCACAGCCAGCAATATGAGGAGGACGCCCTCAGCGCTTCATCCGAACGCTGAGCGTGATCGAGACGACGCACTGAGCGCATTCATCACAGCCAAGAGCAATTGATAAATTTGAAGACCAGTCAAAAATTGTTTATTGCTCCCAAATTGGACCGTTTTCAGAAGCTTTGGATTTTAGGGTTAGGGTTAGTTTTAAGATTAGGGTTCATTTTTGATTTACAGTTAGTTTTTTTCTTGTGCTTATTTCATGATTACGGGTAGGTTTAGGTTTACTTTTGGGTTACATTTAGGGTTTGGTTATTTGTCCTTGGCTTATGGTTACATTTAAGGTTAGGTTAAGCAGAATCAGTTTCCTAGAAATGATTTTTTTTATTACCTTTTATTGTGTGCCACCTAATTTGTGTGTTATTTGACTAAAACTGGAGCAGAATGTTAGAGTTAGGGTTCAGGTTTACGGTTAATCTTAACCCTAAATTTAGGCTTAAAACTAATATCTCTAAAGGCTAAAAAAAATGAAACGATTGGAAAAACACCTTTTTTTAGAAGTGGCTGAATTTAAAATGCTCCAATTTGGTAGTAGCTGAAATTTGTCGACTGGTCCTCAAATCTTTTACTGTCAAAAAATGCTTCTGGAATCGACGCAAGGCGTGAAATTTGAAAGTGTCCGAATTGCAGCATCTTTTTTAATCAGTGTCATTTTTATTGTGTTGTGTTTTTTTGGATGTTGTGTTGTTTCCATAGTAAACCCATAGTAAAATCAGGCATTTGGGTTTGAATGGATAAAGTTCAATGCATAAGACACCACTTGGTCCAATCAGAGAACTCTCAATAAGTGCATTGATGAAGGTTTCTTGGCCAAAAAAGCATAGTCTATATAGAACAACACATCGACTTTACCCACATTTGGGACATATTACCGTATTTAGCAAATTCATCTGAAAGGAAGTATCACACTTTAGAACACATTCGACTGGTACTGTCAATTAAAACGGGAGCTGCTCCTGGGCAAACTTCCAAATGTGGACAAGCCATCAGAAGCAATTTTTCACTGCAATATATTCCAAATTTAGCTGTAAGGTTTTCCCATTATAACTCTGCTTTGCCTTGGTTAAAAAAAAACGAACATTCTACACCCTGGACAATCACCACTGAAACAAAAAACACAACTCCTGACTCAATATACACTATATTGCCAAAAGTATTCGCTCACCTGCCTTGACTCACATATGAATTTAAGTGACATCCCAATCCTAATCCATAGGGTTCAATATGATGTCGGTCCACCCTTTGCAGCTATAACAGCTTCAACTCTTCTGGGAAGGCTGTCCACAATGTTTAGGAGTGTGTTTATGGGAATTTTTGACCATTCTTCCAGAAGCGCATTTGTGAGGTCACACACTGATGTTGGACGAGAAGGCCTGGCTCTCAGTCTCCGCTCTAATTCATCCCAAAGGTGTTCTATTGGGTTGAGGTCAGGACTCTGTGCAGGCCAGTCAAGTTCATCCACACCAGACTCAGTCATCCATGTCTTTATGGACCTTGCTTTGTGCACTGGTGCACAGTCATGTTGGAAGAGGAAGGGGCCAGCTCCAAACCGTTCCCACAAAGTTGGGAGCATGGAATTGTCCAAAATGTCTTTGTATGCTGAAGCATTCCTTTCACTGTAACTAAGGGGCCAAGCCCGGCTCCTGAAAAACAACCCCACACCATAATCCCCCCCCTCCACCACACTTTACACTTGGCACAATGCAGTCAGACAAGTACTGTTCTCCTGGCAACTGCAAAACCCAGACTTGTCCATCAGATTGCCAGATGGAGAAGCGCGATTCATCACTCCAGAGAACGCGTCTCCACTACTCTAGAGTCCAGTGGCGGCGTGCTTTACACCACTGCATCCGACACTTTGCATTGCACTTGGTGATGTATGACTTGGATGCAGCTGCTCGGCTGTGGAAACCCATTCCATGAAGCTCTCTGCGCACTGGTCTTGAGCTAATCTGAAGGCCACATGACGTTTGGAGGTCTGTAGCGATTGACTCTGCAGAAAGTTGGCGACCTCTTCGCACTATGCGCCTGTCATGACCCACCTGGGCGCTGTCACGGTCTGGACCCCCTGATCCTCTGACGCCTCCTTTTGTTGCCTTTTTGCCGTGTCCTGCATTCTATATGCAGGTTCCAGGACTTCTATCTCATATGCTGATTCCAGGACTTTGTTTTTTCTTTTCCCCATGCTCAGTTCTGGACTTTGATTTGTTTTGCATTCAGAACCTGATCCATCACCTGCACCTCATCCAGCCTGATCTGACCTGCTTATAAGGAAGCTACGCCCCTGATCCCACGCTTCCTCATTGAAGTTTCCAGCCTTGCCCTGAGCAGACCTGTATTCCTGATCTCCTCCTGAACTCCTGAGACCTTTGCCTGGATCCCCTCTGAACATTTGACATTCCTGATTTTCCTCTGCTTTGAACCATCATTCTCCGGTATCCTCCATTGCCCTGTTTTCCCCTGACTTCCTATGCTTGACTTTACTCGTGTACCAGACCCTTGCTAGACTTTGACTATTCTAATTCTGTATCCATTTGTACTTTCGCTTGGAGATTGTTGTCAGTGTTCCCCTTCTGTTATTTATCTGTTTATCCTGCCTCCCAGTACCTCCTATCTTGATTTATATCTGTTCTCTTTAATAAACCCCTTTTTTGCCCTGTAACCTGTCTGCTGCTATATTCGCTGCACATTGGGCTCACACCCATACTCCTGTGCACCCATGCCAGACCTCACCCATGACAGCGCCTCAGCATTCGCTGACCCCGCTCTCTCAGTTTACGTGGCCTACCGCTTCGTGGCTGAGTTGCTGTCGTTCCCAAACACTTCCACCTTCTTATAATACAGCTGACAGGTGACTGTGGAATATTTAGGAAATTTCACGACTGGATTTGTTGCACAGGTGGCATCCTATCACGGCTCCACGCTGGAATTCACTGAGCTCCTGAGAGCGACCTATTCTTTCACAAATGTTTGTAAAAACAGTCTGCATGCCCAGGTGCTTGATTTTATAAACCTGTGGCCATGGAAGTGATTGGAACACCTGATTCTGATTATTTGGATGGGTGAGCGAATACTTTTGGCAATATAGTGTATGTCGAGGTTTAACCCATAATCGCCATTTATAAATATCATAGGTGGAGGAGTTTAGATGTTCAACATTCTAGAACTGGATCAAACCTCAAGGAAACCACTGGAATGCGTTTGCTGATTCCTTGTGTCTTCATTGTGATTGCTCTACGCTAGAACTTTAAGACAAGTTTCCTACTACTGATACATTTCTCCAGGTTCTACCATAACACTGATCCACCGTGGGCTGTGGAAAGGCTCTAGAAAGAATTGGAGCTTGTCACTCTATGGCCTTTCAAAGATGAACTTACAGAGCTCCAGTAGGCAGGGAGCTTTATGTCAAGTGTTTTAAATTTGAGCAAATCTGGAAAAACGTACAACAACCTTTGAACATTATCATCAAATTAACATCATACCATGACTATCGGCAAGATAATTTAAAGGAACTCTCTATTAAAAAATAATTTCCTTGTTTATCCCTTAAATAGTTGGGCAGGTCCTGCTGACCATTCTTTTTTTTTTAGGGGGAGTGATTTTACTCATCTTTTCTCCCTGGTGCTCCTCCTCTTCAGCTCAGGGACCCCTGAACCCGGAAGTCCCCACAGCTATCTAATGCAATTCGTGCTCCTACGTAACTTGGGTAGTGTAGGAGCCGTAAAATGCACAGTGCTACGGGAGTTGCACACTTTGTGTATGCACTATGCAAGTTCCATAGCGCCTGTGCAGAACAATGGATTGGAGTTGATTGGTCTCAGAGAGGGCGACGTCAACATGCTCTCTGCATGTCGACATCACTAGTGACTGATCTGGTGACCGGCATCCGGGAAATTCAAAAATCCCTACTGCTGGTGACAGAGGGTGGGTTGAGGAAACTCCTCCACTTCACCCAACAATGTTACCAGATGGGTGGGGGGCTGCGGTGGGTGGAGAGAAGGGGGCACTCCTCATCTCTTCACCCCATTAAGGGCCAAATGTCATTCTTCACGCAAAAATGCACGCGCAACGTGTGAATTTGTGCGCCAAGCGTTGAACGTTAAAGCGTGGAAATCACAGCCGGAATTACAATCCTCGTGCATTTTTCATCTATCGAGCAATAAAGCGCGCCAAACGTATGCGCACAAATGCGCGCGCAGCAACGTTGCGCTCAGAAATCAGTGCGCGGACTGTTTTTTTCACGCGATTCAGCCAATCAGAATTAGGAACCACAATTGTCTCACGTTAAGTTTTTGCGCCTGTCAAAGTCAATCTGAGTATATATGCTGCAGCAATAATACATGCACGCACAACTTCTCCATTTTATTGGTTTGGTATGTGTAGATAAAATGTGTAACTATACTTTGCTGCATATTTTTTTTTTTGGGCTGGTGTATTTGGTTTCGGCCAGGACGTTCAGTTTTGCCATAAACACCAGCTTTTAGGAGTTGCTAAAATTATGCGCGAAAGGCTATGCGTTAAATCCTGCTCATAGATTGTGCGCTGGTACGTGGATGGTATTACAAGCGCATTTGCGCTCACAATGTTAAGTATAGGACGCGCGCTGTAAAGTAAGCTCGAGCAGGTTCACCCGTGGTAAACAATTACGTGCGTTTGTTGCGCTGACAATGTTATACGACGTTCAGCGCGAAGGGTTTTACCCCTCGTGTTAATATTCTTTTGCGCCGGCGCAAACGTTTGCGCGAAGATTGTATTTTGGCCCTAAAGGTGTAAAGTGGTCAGGATGAGAGTGTCCCTTTTAACGAGAAGTGATGCTGACACCTCCTTGGTCATAAATTACTTTACTTCATAATGAAAAAATAATTCCTACTATATGGAAACGATAGATTATTCATTTTTCAGTGCTTTGTCTCATTTGGTTGACCCCTTCCCTTTTTTATGTGCCCTTGGATAGTGAAGAAAACCATGCCTGCCATGTCTGAGACATTTCATGGGTATTGATAGCACAGGCCGGGTCATATTTCAACCTACTGCATGGGGATCTTACAGAATAAGCGTGTTCTGCTGTCATGTATGACATGTTAAGGCAGATTTTTTTTACATCGGCTGAAATCTAGTTATTTCTGCTGAAATTTGCAACACAGCTCATTGTGACTCACTGCTCAGCGAACAGACCCCCTTAGCAACAAAAAAGAGATACCTGATGGAAATGATCAACGAGCTGATAAGGGAGGATTGAGGTTTCACTTCTTTTACTGATTACAGCATTGATCATTACCCCTATAACCTTCAGAAGTCAAAATGAAATAATCCAGAACTCAAATCCTTTTCATTTTTTCTCCACTTTGCTTCCTGGGAGGTGAGCCGAGAGCATCTGCACATTTCCTTGAACGTGTTTCATTACGTTTGTTCTTCAATTACATTGTAATTGGTTTTCGAGTCTCCTCTGATGATACAGGAGATGTTGAACTATAACTCCCATTATTCTTTGCCAGTGTTTGCTTTGGGAAGACCTTCCGTTGAAATCGCAAAAAAAAATGATTTCCAGATTAAGAATATAAAGTCTGCAATTACGGCATAGAATGGAAAGTGCTTTTTGCAACGAGATAGAAAATTTCCATCTGTCTTCCGCAATAAATGCCAGAAATAAACCTATAAAGTTCCACGGCAATAAAACTCGCAATAATGTGCTGTGTGTGTGTGTATGAGTTTAAAACAGAGTTCCACAGCAATAAAACTCACAGCAATTATTATTGTTGTTATACTTTATTTATACACAGTAGCGCCAGTATGTTCCGCAGCGCAGAACAATGGGCACAATATAGACAGGGTTACAATACAATGAACAACATTTGACAAACCAGTACAGGAGGAGGCAAGGGCCCTATTCTTGTGGGAATTTACAAGCTAGAAGGGTTGGGGTTGGAAACAGGAGGAGAGGCCTGCAAGGTGAGAGTGATGGACTGCAAGGTGAGAGTGATGGACTGATTGGGGCAGTGGGGTGTATTAGTGAGTGGGGTTGTAAGCTTCCGTGAATAGAAATGTCTTAAGGGAGCGTTTGAAGGAAGGGAAAATAGGGGAAAGTCTGACAGTACGAGGTAGAGCGTTCCAGAGGATGGGCGCTGCGCATGAGAAATCCTGCAGTCTATCATAGGAGGAGGTGATGCGGAGAGAAGCTAGGCGCAGAAAATACAAGCAAATGACACAGAGAGGGACCTGTTAGACAGATAAGAGTCAATCCAAGAGAGTGCAGTGTCACAGAGATCGAGAAAGCTGAGAGTCTGTAGATGGACAGGGTGGTCGACTGTGTCAAAAGCAGCTGAGAAGTCAAGTAGAATGAGAATAGAATAGTGGCCGTGGTTTTTAGCAGTTAATGTGTGGTGTGTATGAGTTTATAACAAAGCTCAACAGTAATATAACTCACAGCAATGGTGGTATGTATGAGATTGTCACAGAGCTCCACAGCAATAAAACTCACAATAATGTGCAGTGTGTATGAGCGTATCTCAGAGCTCCACATCAATAAAACTCAAAATAATGTGCAGTGTGTATGAGCGTATCTCAGAGCTCCATAGCAATTAAACTCACAGTAATGTGCGTGTGTATGAGCGTATCACAGAACTCCACACCAATAAAACGCACAGTGTTGTGAGATGTGTATGAGCGTACCACAGAGCTCCACAACCATTAAACTCACAGTAATGTGCGGTGTGTATGGTGTATCACAGAGCTTCACAGCAATAAAACTCACAGTAATCTGCAGTATGTATGAGTGTATCATGTGGATATAGTTAGTTATATCTATATATTCTAATAGCCAAACAGCTATCAACCCCCCCCCAGCTATTTAAGGGTACACTCTAGGGTTAAAAGGAGGGAGATTGAGAATGGAGGAATAATGGTCGGAGAATAAATACTGGTGACCCAGTGAGTGGAACTAGTGCCATCTCTGAAAGGTTCATCCTACACCACAGCATTAATACCTATGACTTGGAAAGCACTTTGCTTGACAGAACCACGACTGTCCATGTATATTGTCACTGTTGATGACAAGGGCAAAGATAATCAGTGAATCTAATGTCAGAGGTTTCCTTTTTACTAGATCACTCGGATTTTGGCACCGAACCGAAAGGTCATCCCACATTGTATGTCTTCTGATGCCACAACGCTGGTCAGAACAATAAAGTCTAAGACAGTGATATAAGACCTCAAATGTGTCATGTTTATGTGATGTGTTGCAAAATAAAATTGGGTGGGGGGTTTGCTTGTCGACCAAACCTTTGAAAAGACTGTTCCATATGGGATATTAATTTCTACGGAAAGGCAAGCTTGTGTCTCCTGTATAACTCCCAAAACGTAAAAAAATCCAAACTGGCTGAAAATGTGTATGTCATTATATCTGTTTTATTTGTATGTGTAATATTTTCTAGCTGTCCTCCCAGCTGTGTGCGTCAGGAGACAATACAGAGAGCCTCTAATCACTTTCATACAGAATGATGCAAATGCAGAGCGGCCTGCTGACAGCTCGCTTCTTCTACCCAGGAGCTAAGAAACTGTGTCCTAGAGGATAGCAGGTCAACTAAACCAGCATAAATGAGAAGAGACAGCTGCTGGCACAGTGGCCAAAAACTTACTGAGAGGAGTCCTTCTCGGAAACCCTCTTTAGAATTGGTGGTTGAGATTATACTGGCAAGAGGGGAAGGAGTCGTATTGTCTTCCCCGAATCCTTAATTGCAGTGAAATTATGTTGGAAAATGTAATATCCCTTCTAACAGTGGCATGGATAGGGCCAAAAAATGAAGAGGTCTCCTCTGTGTATCTTCATGATGTGAAAGAGAAGAAGGAACCTTGTGGCGTAACCCATAATGGCAAAACACACAGGGTGGAAGAAAGGCCGATGTTTTCTAACTAGACCCCACTCATTATTACCAGCCAATATGTCACCATGCACAAGGTGGTCATTTTCCAGGTCAAATAGCTAACACCACAAACACTATCGGAAAATCATTACCATTCACATGTTTCCACTGGCATCCCAAGTCAAGCACTGGGAATTTATAGCTAAGAGCTAATACGACTGCTAGAGATACCTATTTTGGTCCTCTGGTGCAGGCGGCCAGTAGGAGGACCCAGGAAACCTTTCAATATGTTTTATATTTGTAGAACCAGACGTGATGGTGTTTGTATGTACTAATTCAAAAGTTGGATGTTTGTCACATATGGATGCATTTGAGAATCTATTTTTGTATTTTTCCATAATTTTCCCTCAGCAAAATGGCTTAATAACAGTTTAACAAATGCAGTAAAACTGTTACATATTCAGTGGATTTGAACCATCGAAGACTCCTAGCTAGTACTGTCTGCATTGGATGCTCAATTGTAGGGATACCATGCGGAAACATGGTTACGGCAACTCGTCACAATCACTGTAAGTACCACTGGAAGTGCCTAACATGATTTCCAACACTAGCCCTATGGTTGGTCTCCAGGTGTTAGAGTAGAGTTGGCCATGCTCGTTATCTAGCCTGGATTGCAAGCGTATTGTCCTCTTGACCTGCAACCATCATGAACAGCTAATGGTCATGAAGACTGAGAGATAGACATGTAGAACTGAGTCTCACTGAGTCCCCCACTCACCCACTGAGTCTCTGAAATTATTAGGGTATTTGTATTGGTTGCCAACCTACAGCTCACTATGGCCAACCAATGCTCTCATTATCTGGACATTTATGCTGGGAAGTCGGCAGCAAGTGGCCTGATATCGACAAACTACAGAAGTTCATTATGGGTCATAGTCCTTCCTTTGAACAGTTGCAGTTTCTGAGCCATGTGTTCCTTGATCTAACATGAGCATTTCTATGTTGATTAAAGTCTATTTTTTCTAATTAGAGTGTGAGTTTTTCGTTCTCCTTGGTTTGCCGCCTCGAAACAGGCCTTATTCCTTTAAGTGACTAAAAAGCTAAGCCTTTGTTTCTGCCTAATGCAATTACCCCTTACTCTTTCTCTGGCCACCAACCTCACTCTTCCCCATTTCCTCTGGTCTCGTCTCTCTTTGGGCGGCATTTACTAACCTGCAAGCTTTTGGTGAAGGCCGGGTCTTTAAAACTGGCAGATTTCACTTTCTGCAAGACTAGGCAACGTCACTAACGTTTAAGCCCACCCAATGGACACGTAAGATATCCAACTTTACAAATATGGGAGCTCGCAAAACGGACTTTACTATCTGACTTGCGAGCTGTCCTAGATGGCGCCAGGACCCCCTTCCTCCACAAAATGCCTTATATTGTCCAGTTTAAAGCAATAAAAGATGCACAATAAATACCAAATGTCCCCAAACACCTTTACCAAAACACACGATATTGTCACAGAGTAGAACGATATGGGGTTCCCGCGTTACAGGGGTGGCTTGCGAGCTTGTTGTGAGCCTCAAATGACGGGAAAACCAATTTTTGGAAAAACACACACACTTCTGTGACTCAGCAAGTTTTTCACATGCCGGCCGCGACATGTAGCAGGAGTCCCTCTGGAATGTCCATCTGTGGACCATCGAGTGTGGCGATTTTACTGTAAATTTGAGCTATATGCAAATACCTGGCAATACGTTAATTATCGATTCACTGATACAATAAACAAGTAGCTTGTAATCCTCAATTTTACAATAAAACTTAATTTTTACATAAAACAAAGAAAAATGTAACTTGCGATATCGGTACAGTAAGACCCACACTTTTACATTATAATCTGCAACTTGCAATGCCTCTACTGTAAAATACACTGCTCCCCATCGGTAAGGGGTACAGGGTCAAGAGAGGCATCGCTGGAAAGATAACAGTCTGACCTCTTAACCCCTTACGTGCCAGGACCAATAGGCAATGTGTCGCAGTCTTCATTCGGTGGGGGCTGACATCTTGGATGTTTGCCCCGCCTCCTGGGTTCCCCCTCTTTCACTGACATTATCGCTCATGGCGCGATGACATCAGTATGGGAACCCCCAGTTATTTGGACCCCCTTATTTCCCAATCGGTGAGGAGCAGAGGGTCATGTTTGGTATCATTGGAAGGACATGGCATGGTCTTTCCAATGATACCATACATGACCAGGTTATATATAAATAAAAAAATTAATAAATAAAAAAGCTATAAAAATAAAAGTGTTGTGATTTTTTTTATTAATGCAGCATTATTTTTCACTTTTCAATTATAACATGAAGAATGATGGCGCACGAACTCACCTTCTCATTTCCCACTGTGAAAATATACGTTTTTCCCAGTTTTAGTTAAAATCGCATATTTTCGCAGAAAAATACAGTAACAGGTTCCAATTTCTATTTATTTATTTTTTAACAGGAGCATCCCATAAAATATATAACCACAAAGTGGGAGATAAAATGTGAAAAAAAATTTTTTACACGCTGTAAATGATAGAAATCTGAATATAAATTCATTTTTTTTCAGAAAAATACAGTGACGGATTCCCATTTCTAATTTTTTTAACAAGAGCACCACGGAATATATAGCCACAAAGGCTCGGATGATAAAATGTGAAAAAAAATCATTTTACCTGCTGTAAATGATTGAAATCTGAATGGAAGTTAAAAAAAATTTTTAATTTTTTTGTTACAGCATTCTGTCAGGGCATAACGTTTACATATAATAATGATATATCATGAATCTGCCAATTGGGTTGTATAATAAAACAAGACTTAAAATCGTGTTTAGGCTGGGGTCAGACGAAGCAGTGCGAACGTGCGTTGAGCCGCATTTTTTTACGGCTGTAGTAGCAGCAAATGACGCCCAATGACGGCCAATATACGAAGAACGGCCGCTCGAAGGTTCAGCCACGCAACGCAAGCCGCAAACTAACGCATTTTTTTCCAGAACGTAGAACCGCTAGTACTGACGTACAGAGTGCGCTGCGTCCGCATAGCGGCGTGTGTGCGTGATTAGGAGACGTCAGACGCTGCTAATGTCCGGCCAACATAACGTCCACTTTAATTTAATAGCTCCGGAAAAAAAATCACGCATGAAAATGCGCATCGTGTGACCGCATTCACGTCTTCCGTGAAAAAATACGTCAATGCGTTCGGACGCACTTTTTTACAGACGATGCGAAAAATGCGTTC